>CM059430.1:77914564-78147559 GCA_030390025.1 Squalus acanthias | reverse complement strand
TCCTGTATCTGAGGAGGTCCCTCTAACCCCTCTCTCACACTCCTGTACCTGCGGAGGCCCCTCTAACCCTCTCTCACACTCCTGTATCTGAGGAGGTCCCTCTAACCCTCTCTCACACTCCTGTATCTGACGAGGTCCCTCTAAAGCCTCTCTCACACTCCTGTATCATTGGAGGTCCCTCTAACCCTCTCTCACACTCCTGTATCTGAGGAGGTCCCTCTAACCCTCTCTCACACTCCTGTATCTGTGGAGGCTCCTCAACCCCATCTCTCTCACAGTCCTATATCTGAGGAGGTCCCTCTAACCCAATCTCACACTCCTGTATCTGAGGAGGTCCCTCTAACCCCTCTCTCACACTCCTGTATCTGAGGAGGTCCCTCTAACCCTTTCTCACACTCCTGTATCTGAGGAGGTCACTCTAACCCCTCTCTCACACTCCTGTATCTGAGGAGGTCCCTCTAACTCCTCTCTCACACTCCTGTATCTGTGGAGGCCCCTCTAACCACTCTCTCACACTCCTGTATCTGAGGAGGCCCCTCTAACCCTCTCTCACACTCCTGTATCTGAGGAGGTCCCTCTAATCCCTCTCTCACAATCCTGTATCTGAGGAGGTCACTCTAACCCTCTCTCACACTCCTGTATCTGAGGAGGTCCCTCTAACCCCTCTCTCACACTCCTGTATCTGAGGAGGTCCCTCTAACCCCTCTCTCACACTCCTGTACCTGCGGAGGCCCCTCTAACCCTCTCTCATACTCCTGTATCTGAGGAGGTCCCTCTAACCCTCTCTCACACTCCTGTGTCTGACAAGGTCCCTCTAAAGCCTCTCTCACACTCCTGTATCTGTGGAGGTCCCTCTAACCCTCTCTCACACTCCTGTATCTGTGGAGGTCCCTCTAACACCTCTCTCACACTCCTGTATCTGTGGAGGCCACTCTAACACCTCTCTCACACTCCTGTATCTGTGGAGGCCCCTCAAACCCATCTCTCTCACACTCCTGTATCTGAGGAGGTCCCTCTAACCCTCTCTCACACTCCTGTTTCTGAGGAGGTCCCTCTAACCCCTCTCTCACACTCCTGTATCTGAGGAGGTCCCTCTAACCCTCTCTCACACTCCTGTATCTGAGGAGGTCCCTCTAACCCCTCTCTCACACTCCTGTATCTGAGGAGGTCCCTCTAACTCCTCTCTCACACTCCTGTATCTGTGGAGGCCCCTCTAACCCCTCTCTCACACTCCTGTATCTGAGGAGGCCCCTCTAACCCTCTCTCACACTCCTGTATCTGAGGAGGTCCCTCTAACCCCTCTCTCACATACCTGTATCTGAGGAGGTCCCTCTATCCCTCACTCACACTCCTGTATCTGAGGAGAGCCCTCTAACCCCTCTCTCACACTCCTGTATCTGAGGAGGTCCCTCTAACCCCTCTCTCACACGCCTGTATCTGGGAAGGTCCCTCTAACCCTCTCTCATACTCCTGTATCTGAGGAGGTCCCTCTAACCCCTCTCTCACACTCCTGTATCTGAGGAGGTCCCTCTAACCCTCTCTCACACTCCTGTATCTGAGGAGGTCCCTCTAACCCCTCTCTCACATGCCTGTATCTGGGGAGGTCCCTCTAACTCCTCTCTCAAACTCCTGTATCTGAGGAGTCCCCTCTAACCCTCTCTCACACTCCTGTATCTGAGGAGGTCCCTCTAACCGCTCTCTCACACTCCTGTATCTCTGGAGGCCCCTCTAACCCTCTCTCACACTCCTGTATCTGAGGAGGTCCCTCTAACCCCTCTCTCACACTCCTGTATCTGAGGAGGTCCCTCTAAACCTCTCTCACACTCCTGTATCTGTGGAGGCCCCTCTAACCCTCTCTCACACTCCTGTTTCTGGGGAGGTCCCTCTAACCCCTCTCTCACACTCCTGTATCTGTGGAGGTCCCTCTAACACCTCTCTCACACTCCTGCATCTGTGGAGGCCCCTCTAACCACTCTCTCACACTCCATATCTGTGGATGCCCCTCAAACCCATCTCTCTCACACTCCTGTATCTGAGAAGGTCCCTCTAACCCTTTCTCACACTCCTGTATCTGAGGAGGTCCCTCTAACCCCTCGCTCACACTCCTGTATCTGAGGAGGACCCTCTAACCCTCTCTCACACTCCTGTATCTGAGGAGGTCCCTCTAACCCCTCTCTCACACTCCTTTATCTGAGGAGGTCCCTCTAACTCCTCTCTCACGCTCCTGTATCTGAGGAGGCCCCTCTAACCCTCTCTCACACTCCTGTATCTGAGGAGGCCCCTCTAACCCTCTCTCACACTCCTGTATCTGAGGAGGCCCCTCTAACCCTCTCTCACACTCCGGTATCTGTGGAGGCCCCTCTAACCCTCTCTCACACTCCGGTATCTGTGGAGGCCCCTCTAACCCTCTCTCACACTCCTGTATCTGGGGAGTTCCCTCTAACCCCTCTCTCACACTCCTGTATCTGTGGAGGCCCCTCTAACCCTCTCTCACACTCCTGTATCTGTGGAGGCTCCTCAACCCCATCTCTCTCACAGTCCTATATCTGAGGAGGTCCCTCTAACCCAATCTCACACTCCTGTATCTGAGGAGGTCCCTCTAACCCCTCTCTCACACTCCTGTATCTGAGGAGGTCCCTCTAACCCTTTCTCACACTCCTGTATCTGAGGAGGTCACTCTAACCCCTCTCTCACACTCCTGTATCTGAGGAGGTCCCTCTAACTCCTCTCTCACACTCCTGTATCTGTGGAGGCCCCTCTAACCACTCTCTCACACTCCTGTATCTGAGGAGGCCCCTCTAACCCTCTCTCACACTCCTGTATCTGAGGAGGTCCCTCTAATCCCTCTCTCACAATCCTGTATCTGAGGAGGTCACTCTAACCCTCTCTCACACTCCTGTATCTGAGGAGGTCCCTCTAACCCCTCTCTCACACTCCTGTATCTGAGGAGGTCCCTCTAACCCCTCTCTCACACACCTGTACCTGCGGAGGCCCCTCTAACCCTCTCTCATACTCCTGTATCTGAGGAGGTCCCTCTAACCCTCTCTCACACTCCTGTGTCTGACAAGGTCCCTCTAACACCTCTCTCACACTCCTGTATCTGTGGAGGTCCCACTAACCCTCTCTCACACTCCTGTATCTGAGGAGGTCCCTCTAATCCTCTCTCACACTCCTGTATCTGTGGAGGTCCCTCTAACACCTCTCTCACACTCCTGCATCTGTGGAGGCCCCTCTAACCACTCTCTCACACTCCATATCTGTGGATGCCCCTCAAACCCATCTCTCTCACACTCCTGTATCTGAGAAGGTCCCTCTAACCCTCTCTCACACTCCTGTATCTGAGGAGGTCCCTCTAACCCCTCTCTCACACTCCTGTATCTGAGGAGGTCCCTCTAACCCTCTCTCACACTCCTGTATCTGAGGAGGTCCCTCTAACCCCTCTCTCACACTCCTGTATCTGAGGAGGTCCCTCTAACTCCTCTCTCACACTCCTGTATCTGAGGAGGCCCCTCTAACCCTCTCTCACACTCCTGTATCTGAGGAGGCCCCTCTAACCCTCTCTCACACTCCTGTATCTGTGGAGGCCCCTCTAACCCTCTCTCACACTCCTGTATCTGAGGAGGCCCCTCTAACCCTCTCTCACACTCCTGTATCTGGGGAGGTCCCTCTAACCCCTCTCTCACACTCCTGTATCTGTGGAGGTCCCTCTAACCCCTCTCTCACACTCCTGTATCTGAGGAGGTCCCTCTAACCCTCTCTCACACTCCTGTATCTGAGGAGGCCCCTCTAACCCCTCTCTCACACTCCTGTATCTGGGAGGCCCTCTAACCCTCTCTCACACTCCTGTATCTGAGGAGGTCCCTCTAACCCTCTCTCACACTCCTGTATCTGAGGAGGCCCCTCTAACCCTCTCTCACACTCCTGTATCTGAGGAGGTCCCTCTAACCCTCTCTCACACTCCTGTATCTGAGGAGGTCCCTCTAACCCTCTCTCACACTCCTGTATCTGAGGAGGACCCTCTAACCCTCTCTCACACTCCTGTATCTGAGGAGGTCCCTCTAACCCTCTCTCACACTCCTGTATCTGAGGAGGCCCCTCTAACCCTCTCTCACACTCCTGTATCTGAGGAGGTCCCTCTAACCCTCTCTCACACTCCTGTATCTGAGGAGGTCCCTCTAACCCTCTCTCACACTCCTGTATCTGAGGAGGTCCCTCTAACCCCTCTCTCACACTCCTGTATCTGAGGAGGTCCCTCTAACCCCTCTCTCACACTCCTGTACCTGCGGAGGCCCCTCTAACCCTCTCTCATACTCCTGTATCTGAGGAGGTCCCTCTAACCCTCTCTCACACTCCTGTGTCTGACAAGGTCCCTCTAACACCTCTCTCACACTCCTGTATCTGTGGAGGTCCCTCTAACCCTCTCTCACACTCCTGTATCTGAGGAGGTCCCTCTAATCCTCTCTCACACTCCTGTATCTGTGGAGGTCCCTCTAACACCTCTCTCACACTCCTGCATCTGTGGAGGCCCCTCTAACCACTCTCTCACACTCCTGTATCTGTGGATGCCCCTCAAACCCATCTCTCTCACACTCCTGTATCTGAGAAGGTCCCTCTAACCCTTTCTCACACTCCTGTATCTGAGGAGGTCCCTCTAACCCCTCGCTCACACTCCTGTATCTGAGGAGGACCCTCTAACCCTCTCTCACACTCCTGTATCTGAGGAGGTCCCTCTAACCCCTCTCTCACACTCCTTTATCTGAGGAGGTCCCTCTAACTCCTCTCTCACACTCCTGTATCTGAGGAGGCCCCTCTAACCCTCTCTCACACTCCTGTATCTGAGGAGGCCCCTCTAACCCTCTCTCACACTCCTGTATCTGAGGAGGCCCCTCTAACCCTCTCTCACACTCCTGTATCTGAGGAGGCCCCTCTAACCCTCTCTCACACTCCTGTATCTGTGGAGGCCCCTCTAACCCTCTCTCACACTCCTGTATCTGGGGAGGTCCCTCTAACCCCTCTCTCACACTCCTGTATCTGTGGAGGCCCCTCTAACCCTCTCTCACACTCCTGTATCTGGGGAGGTCCCTCTAACCCTCTCTCACATTCCTGTATCTGAGGAGGCCCCTCTAACCCCTCTCTCACACTCCTGTACCTGGGGAGGCCCTTCTAAACCCTCTCTCACACTCCTGTATCTGAGGAGGTCCCTCTAAGCCTCTCTCACACTCCTGTATCTGAGGAGGCCCCTCTAACCCTCTCTCACACTCCTGTATCTGAGGAGGTCCCTCTAACCCTCTCTCACACTCCTGTATCTGAGGAGGTCCCTCTAATCCCTCTCTCACACTCCTGTATCTGAGGAGGTCCCTCTAACCCTCTCTCACACTCCTGTATCTGAGGAGGTCCCTCTAACCCTCTCTCACACTCCTGTATCTGAGGAGGTCCCTCTAACCCCTCTCTCACACTCCTGTATCTGAGGAGGTCCCTCTAACCCCTCTCTCACACTCCTGTACCTGCGGAGGCCCCTCTAACCCTCTCTCATACTCCTGTATCTGAGGAGGTCCCTCTAACCCTCTCTCACACTCCTGTGTCTGACAAGGTCCCTCTAAAGCCTCTCTCACACTCCTGTATCTGTGGAGGTCCCTCTAACCCTCTCTCACACTCCTGTATCTGAGGAGGTCCCTCTAACACCTCTCTCACACTCCTGTATCTGTGGAGGCCCTCTAACACCTCTCTCACACTCCTGTATCTGTGGAGGCCCCTCAAACCCATCTCTCTCACACTCCTGTATCTGAGGAGGTCCCTCTAACCCTCTCTCACACTCCTGTATCTGAGGAGGTCCCTCTAACCCCTCTCTCACACTCCTGTATCTGAGGAGGTCCCTCTAACCCTCTCTCACACTCCTGTATCTGAGGAGGTCCCTCTAACACCTCTCTCACACTCCTGTATCTGAGGAGGTCCCTCTAACCCTCTCTCACACTCCTGTATCTGAGGAGGTCCCTCTAACCCTCTCTCACACTCCTGTATCTGTGGAGGTCCCTCTAACACCTCTCTCACACTCCTGTATCTGTGGAGGCCCCTCTAACCACTCTCTCACACTCCTGTATCTGTGGAGGCCCCTCAAACCCATCTCTCTCACACTCCTGTATCTGAGGAGGTCCCTCTAACCCTCTCTCACACTCCTGTATCTGAGGAGGTCCCTCTAACCCCTCTCTCACACTCCTGTATCTGAGGAGGTCCCTCTAACCCCTCTCTCACACTCCTGTATCTGAGGAGGTCCCTCTAACTCCTCTCTCACACTCCTGTATCTGAGGAGGCCCCTCTAACCCTCTCTCACACTCCTGTATCTGAGGAGGCCCCTCTAACCCTCTCTCACACTCCTGTATCTGAGGAGGTCCCTCTAACCCTCTCTCACACTCCTGTATCTGTGGAGGCCCCTCTCACCCTCTCTCACACTTCCTGTATCTGTGGAGGCCCCTCTAACCCTCTCTCACACTCCTGTATCTGGGGAGGTCCCTCTAACCCTCTCTCACACTCCTGTATCTGTGGAGGCCCTCTAACCCTCTCTCACACTCCTGTTTCTGGGGAGGTCCCTCTAACCCTCTCTCACACTCCTGTATCTGAGGAGGCCCCTCTAACCCCTCTCTCACACTCCTGTACCTGGGGAGGCCCTTCTAAACCCTCTCTCACACTCCTGTATCTGAGGAGGTCCCTCTAAGCCTCTCTCACACTCCTGTATCTGAGGAGGCCCCTCTAACCACTCTCTCACACTCCTGTATCTGAGGAGGTCCCTCTAACACCTCTCTGACACTCCTGTATCTGAGGAGGTCCCTCTAACCCTCTCTCACACTCCTGTACCTGCGGAGGACCCTCTAACCCTCTCTCACACTCCTGTATCTGAGGAGGTCCCTCTAACCCTCTCTCACACTCCTGTATCTGAGGAGGTCCCTCTAACCCCTCTCTCACACTCCTGTACCTGCGGAGGCCCCTCTAACCCTCTCTCATACTCCTGTATCTGAGGAGGTCCCTCTAACCCTCTCTCACACTCCTGTGTCTGACAAGGTCCCTCTAACCCTCTCTCACACTCCTGTATCTGTGGAGGTCCCTCTAACCCTCTCTCACACTCCTGTATCTGAGGAGGTCCCTCTAACCCCTCTCTCACACTCCTGTATCTGTGGAGGTCCCTCTAACACCTCTCTCACACTCCTGTATCTGTGGAGGCCCCTCTAACACCTCTCTCACACTCCTGTATCTGAGGAGGTCCCTCTAACCCTCTCTCACACTCCTGTATCTGAGGAGGTCCCTCTAACCCTCTCTCACACTCCTGTATCTGAGGAGGCCCCTCTAACCCCTCTCTCACACTCCTGTATCTGAGGAGGTCCCTCTAACCCTCTCTCACACTCCTGTATCTGAGGAGGTCCCTCTAACCCCTCTCTCACACTCCTGTATCTGAGGAGGTCCCTCTAACCCTCTCTCACACTCCTGTATCTGAGGAGGTCCCTCTAACCCTCTCTCACACTCCTGTATCTGAGGAGGTCCCTCTAACCCTCTCTCACACTCCTGTATCTGAGGAGGTCCCTCTAACCCTCTCTCACACTCCTGTATCTGAGGAGGCCCCTCTAACCCCTCTCTCACACTCCTGTATCTGAGGAGGCCCCTCTAACCCTCTCTCACACTCCTGTATCTGAGGAGGTCCCTCTAACCCCTCTCTCACACTCCTGTATCTGAGGAGGTCCCTCTAACCCTCTCTCACACTCCTGTATCTGAGGAGGTCCCTCTAACCCTCTCTCACACTCCTGTTTCTGGGGAGGTCCCTCTAACCCCTCTCTCACACTCATGTATCTGGGGAGGTCCCTCTAACCCCTCTCTCACACTCCTGTATCTGAGGAGGTCCCTCTAACATCTCTCTCACATTCCTGTATCTGAGGAGGCCCCTCTAACCCCTCTCTCACACTCCTGTACCTGGGGAGGCCCTTCTAACCCCTCTCTCACACTCCTGTATCTGAGGAGGTTCCTCTAAGCCTCTCTCACACTCCTGTATCTGAGCAGGCCCCTCTAACCCCTCTCTCACACCCCTGTATCTGTGGAGGTCCCTCTAACCCTCTCTCACACTCCTGTATCTGAGTAGGTCCCTCTAACCCCTCTCTCACACTCCTGTATCTGGGGAGGCCCCTCTAACCCCTCTCTCACACTCCTGTATCTGGGAGGCCCCTCTAACCCTCTCTCACACTCCTGTGTCTGACCAGGTCCCTCTAACCCCTCTCTCACATTCCTGTATCTGTGGAGGTCCCTCTAACCCTCTCTCACACTCCTGTATCTGAGGAGGTCCCTCTAACCCTCTCTCACACTCCTGTATCTGTGGAGGTCCCTCTAACCCTCTCTCACACTCCTGTATCTGAGGAGGCCCCTCTAACCCTCTCTCACACTCCTGTATCTGAGGAGGCCCCTCTAACCCTCTCTCACACTCCTGTATCTGAGGAGGTCCCTCTAACCCTCTCTCACACTCCTGTATCTGAGGAGGTCCCTCTAACCCTCTCTCACACTCCTGTATCTGAGGAGGTCCCTCTAACCCTCTCTCACACTCCTGTATCTGAGGAGGTCCCTCTAACCCCTCTCTCACACTCCTGTATCTGAGGAGGTCCCTCTAACCCTCTCTCACACTCCTGTATCTGAGGAGGTCCCTCTAACCCTCTCTCACACTCCTGTATCTGAGGAGGCCCCTCTAACCCTCTCTCACACTCCTGTATCTGAGGAGGTCCCTCTAACCCTCTCTCACACTCCTGTATCTGAGGAGGTCCCTCTAACCCTCTCTCACACTCCTGTATCTGAGGAGGTCCCTCTAACCCTCTCTCACACTCCTGTATCTGAGGAGGTCCCTCTAACCCTCTCTCACACTCCTGTATCTGAGGAGGTCCCTCTAACCCTCTCTCACACTCCTGTATCTGAGGAGGCCCTCTAACCCCTCTCTCACACTCCTGTATCTGAGGAGGTCCCTCTAACCCTCTCTCACACTCCTGTATCTGAGGAGGTCCCTCTAACCCCTCTCTCACACTCCTGTATCTGAGGAGGTCCCTCTAACCCTCTCTCACACTCCTGTATCTGAGGAGGTCCCTCTAACCCTCTCTCACACTCCTGTATCTGAGGAGGTCCCTCTAACCCTCTCTCACACTCCTGTATCTGTGGAGGTCCCTCTAACCCTCTCTCACACTCCTGTATCTGTGGAGGCCCCTCTAACCCTCTCTCACACTCCTGTATCTGAGGAGGTCCCTCTAACCCTCTCTCACACTCCTGTATCTGAGGAGGTCCCTCTAACCCTCTCTCACACTCCTGTATCTGAGGAGGTCCCTCTAACCCTCTCTCACACTCCTGTATCTGAGGAGGTCCCTCTAACCCTCTCTCACACTCCTGTATCTGAGGAGGTCCCTCTAACCCTCTCTCACACTCCTGTATCTGAGGAGGTCCCTCTAACCCTCTCTCACACTCCTGTATCTGAGGAGGTCCCTCTAACCCTCTCTCACACTCCTGTATCTGAGGAGGTCCCTCTAACCCTCTCTCACACTCCTGTATCTGAGGAGGTCCCTCTAACCCTCTCTCACACTCCTGTATCTGAGGAGGTCCCTCTAACCCTCTCTCACACTCCTGTATCTGAGGAGGTCCCTCTAACCCTCTCTCACACTCCTGTATCTGTGGAGGCCCCTCTAACCCTCTCTCACACTCCTGTATCTGAGGAGGTCCCTCTAACCCTCTCTCACACTCCTGTATCTGAGGAGGTCCCTCTAACCCCTCTCTCACACTCCTGTATCTGAGGAGGTCCCTCTAACCCTCTCTCACACTCCTGTATCTGAGGAGGTCCCTCTAACCCCTCTCTCACACTCCTGTATCTGAGGAGGTCCCTCTAACCCTCTCTCACACTCCTGTATCTGAGGAGGTCCCTCTAACCCCTCTCTCACACTCCTGTATCTGAGGAGGCCCCTCTAACCCTCTCTCACACTCCTGTATCTGAGGAGGTCCCTCTAACCCCTCTCTCACACTCCTGTATCTGAGGAGGTCCCTCTAACCCTCTCTCACACTCCTGTATCTGAGGAGGTCCCTCTAACCCCTCTCTCACACTCCTGTATCTGAGGAGGTCCCTCTAACCCTCTCTCACACTCCTGTATCTGAGGAGGTCCCTCTAACCCTCTCTCACACTCCTGTATCTGAGGAGGTCCCTCTAACCCTCTCTCACACTCCTGTATCTGAGGAGGTCCCTCTAACCCTCTCTCACACTCCTGTATCTGAGGAGGTCCCTCTAACCCTCTCTCACACTCCTGTATCTGAGGAGGTCCCTCTAACCCTCTCTCACACTCCTGTATCTGAGGAGGTCCCTCTAACCCCTCTCTCACACTCCTGTATCTGAGGAGGTCCCTCTAACCCTCTCTCACACTCCTGTATCTGAGGAGGTCCCTCTAACCCTCTCTCACACTCCTGTATCTGAGGAGGCCCTCTAACCCTCTCTCACACTCCTGTATCTGAGGAGGTCCCTCTAACCCTCTCTCACACTCCTGTATCTGAGGAGGTCCCTCTAACCCCTCTCTCACACTCCTGTATCTGAGGAGGTCCCTCTAACCCTCTCTCACACTCCTGTATCTGAGGAGGTCCCTCTAACCCCTCTCTCACACTCCTGTATCTGAGGAGGTCCCTCTAACCCTCTCTCACACTCCTGTATCTGTGGAGGTCCCTCTAACCCTCTCTCACACTCCTGTATCTGAGGAGGTCCCTCTAACCCTCTCTCACACTCCTGTATCTGAGGAGGTCCCTCTAACCCTCTCTCACACTCCTGTATCTGAGGAGGTCCCTCTAACCCTCTCTCACACTCCTGTATCTGAGGAGGTCCCTCTAACCCCTCTCTCACACTCCTGTATCTGAGGAGGTCCCTCTAACCCTCTCTCACACTCCTGTATCTGAGGAGGTCCCTCTAACCCCTCTCTCACACTCCTGTATCTGAGGAGGTCCCTCTAACCCTCTCTCACACTCCTGTATCTGAGGAGGTCCCTCTAACCCTCTCTCACACTCCTGTATCTGAGGAGGTCCCTCTAACCCTCTCTCACACTCCTGTATCTGAGGAGGTCCCTCTAACCCCTCTCTCACACTCCTGTATCTGAGGAGGTCCCTCTAACCCTCTCTCACACTCCTGTATCTGAGGAGGCCCCTCTAACCCTCTCTCACACTCCTGTATCTGAGGAGGCCCCTCTAACCCTCTCTCACTCTCCTGTATCTGAGGAGGCCCATAGATACATAGATACATAGATACATAGAAGATAGGAGCAGGAGTAGGCCATCCGGCCCTTCGAGCCTGCTCCGCCATTTAATGAGATCATGGCTGATCCTCCAATTCAGTATCCCGTCCCCGCCTTCTCTCCGTAACCCTTAACCCCTTTTGCCTGTAGAAATACATCTAATTCCCTCTTAAATATATTTAATGAGCTGGCGTACACTGCCCTCTGTGGCAATGAGTTCCACAGGTTCACCACCCTCTGAGTGAAGAAATTCCCCCTCATTTCTGTCCTAAATGGTTTAGCCCTTATCCTTAAATTATGTCCTCTAGTTCTGTTCTCACCCGCCAAGGGAAACATTCCTTCTGCATCTAGTCTGTCTAGACCTGTCAGAATTTTATACACTTCTATGAGGTCCCCTCTCAATCTTCTAAACTCCAGTGTGTACATCCCTAAACTACATAGTCTCTCCTCATAGGTCAATCCCGCCATTCCTGGTATCAGCCTGGTGAATCGCCGCTGCACCCCCTCCATGGCAAGAACATCTTTCCTCAGATGAGGCGACCAAAACTGTACACAGTACTCGAGGTGTGGTCTCACCAGTGCCCTGTACAGCTGCAGCAAGGTATCCCTGTTCCTGTATTCCAACCCTTTTGCTATGAAGGCCAGCATACCGTTTGCCTTCTTGATCGCCTGTTGCACCTGCATGCTCGCCTTCAGTGACTGGTGTACAAGAACACCCAGGTCTCTCTGTACTTCCCCCTCTCCCAATTTATTGCCATTTAAATAATAATTTGCCCTCCCGTTCCTGCACCCAAGGTGGATAACTTCGCACTTGTCCACATTATAGTGCATCTGCCATTTATCCGCCCAATCACCCAGTCTGTCCAAATCGCTCTGGAGCTTCCTGGTCTCCTCCTCTGAGCCCACCCCCCCTCCTAGTTTAGTGTCGTCTGCAAATTTGGAAATGCTGCATCCGACTCCCTGATCCAGGTCATTAATGTAAATTGTGAACAGCTGGGGACCCAGGACAGATCCCTGTGGTACCCCACTTGTTACTGCCTGCCATTCAGAAAATGAGCCGTTTATTCCAACTCTCTGTTTTCTATCTGACAGCCAGTTCTCTATCCACGTCAATACTTTCCCCTTTATCCCATGAGCTTCAATTTTCCCTGCTAATCTTTTAATGGGACCTTATCGAAGGCCTTTTGGAAGTCCAGGTACACCACATCTACTGGCTCTCCCCCATCTATTTTACCAGTTACTCCCTCAAAAAATTCCAATAGATCAGTCAAGCACGATTTACCCTTTGTAAATCCATGTTGACTCTGTCCTATCCTGTCCCCATTTGCTAAGTGCTCCGCTATTTCATCCTTAATGATGGACTCCAGCATTTTGCCCACAACTGATGTAAGGCTTACAGGTCTGTAATTACCTGCTTTTTCCCTACCCCCCTTTTTGAATAGTGGGGTAACGTTAGCTACCCTCCAATCCATGGGCACTGTTCCCGAGTCTAATGAATTCTGAAAAATCATACTTAGTGCATCCGCTATCTCTAGGGCCACCTCCTTCAGCACCCTAGGATGCATGTTATCAGGCCCTGGGGATTTGTCCGCCTTCAATCCCTTTAGCTTCCTTAACACCATATCCTTAGAGATATTGACTTGCGTCAGTTTCTCCTTTGCAAATGTCCCTATTTTTCCCGATATCCCAGGGAGGTTTTTTGTGTCTTCCTTCGTAAAGACTGACCCATCTAACCCTCTCTCACACTCCTGTATCTGGGGAGGTCCATCTAACCCCTCTCTCACACTCCTGTATCTGTGGAGGCCCCTCTAACCCTCTCTGACACTCCTGTATCTGAGGAGGTCCCTCTAACCCCTCTCTCACACTCCTGTATCTGAGGAGGTCCCTCTACCTCCCTCTCACACACTCCTGTACCTGCGGAGGCCCCTCTAACCCACTCTCACACTCCTGTATCTGAGGAGGCCCCTCTAACCCTCTCTCACACTCCTGTATCTGAGGAGGCCCCTCTAACCCTCTCTCACTCTCCTGTATCTGAGGAGGCCCATCTAACCCTCTCTCACACTCCTGTATCTGGGGAGGTCCATCTAACCCCTCTCTCACACTCCTGTATCTGTGGAGGCCCCTCTAACCCACTCTCACACTCCTGTATCTGAGGAGGTCCCTCTAACCCTTCTCTCACACTCCTGTATCTGAGGAGGCCCCTCTAAACCTCTCTCACACTCCTGTATCTGTGGAGTCCCCTCTAACCCTCTCTCACACTCCTGTTTCTGGGGAGGTCCCTCTAACCCCTCTCTCACACTCATGTATCTGGGGAGGTCCCTCTAAGCTCTCTCTCACACTTCTGTATCTGAGGAGGTCCCTCTAACATCTCTCTCACATTCCTGTATCTGAGGGTGCCCCTCTAACCCCTCTCTCACACTCCTGTACCTGGGGAGGCCCTTCTAAACCCTCTCTCACACTCCTGTATCTGAGGAGGTCCCTCTAAGCCTCTCTCACACTCCTGTATCTGAGGAGGTCCCTCTAACCCTCTCTCACACTCCTGTATCTGAGCAGGCCCCTCTAACCCCTCTCTCACACCCCTGTATCTGAGGAGGTACCTCTAACCCTCTCTCACACTCCTGTAGCTGAGGAGGCCCCTCTAACACCTCTCTCACACTCCTGTATCTGAGGAGGTCCCTCTATCCCCTCTCTCTGACACTCCTGTATCTGGGGAGGCCCCTCTAACCCCTCTCTCACACTCCTGTATCCGGGGAGGCCCCTCTAACCCTCTCTCACACTCCTGTGTCCGACAAGGTCCCTCTAACCCCTCTCTCACACTCCTGTATCTTTGGAGGTCCCTCAAACCCTCTCTCACACTCCTGTATCTGTGGAGGTCCGTCTAACACCTCTCTCACACTCCTGTATCTGTGGAGGCCCCTCTAACACCTCTCTCACACTCCTGTATCTGTGGAGGCCCCTCAAACCCATCTCTCTCACACTCCTGTATCTGAGGAGGTCCCTCTAACCCTCTCTCACACTCCTGTATCTGAGGAGGTCCCTCTAACCCCTCTCTCACACTCCTGTATCTGAGGAGGTCCCTCTAACCCTCTCTCACACTCCTGTATCTGAGGAGGTTCCTCTAACCCCTCTCTCACACTCCTGTATCTGAGGAGGTCCCTCTAACCCCTCTCTCACACTCCTGTATCTGAGGAGGTCCCTCTAACCCCTCTCTCACACTTCTGTATCTGAGGAGGTCCCTCTAACCCTCTCTCACACTCCTGTATCTGAGGAGGTCCCTCTAACCCCTCTCTCACATGCCTGTATCTGAGGAGGTCCCTCTAACTCCTCTCTCACACGCCTGTATCTGAGGAGGTCCCTCTAACTCCTCTCTCACACTCCTGTATCTGAGGAGGCCCCTCTAACCCTCTCTCACACTCCTGTATCTGGCAAGTCTTGAGCGTTTATGGCGGACAACTGGTTTAACCTTTAATCGCCAGATCTTGCTGGACCACATCAAGCACTATTGCGTCCTGCTCTCCTCTGCCAAAACAGCTCTCTATTTCTGGATCATCCTTGTATGCAGAGATAACCCCCAGCTTCTCTTCTCCACTACAAACCATCTTCTTAAACCCCTCTCCCCACTCTCTGTTCCCTCACCGCCAACATGTGCGAGGAGCTTTGTCTCTAAGATTGAGACATCCGTTCAGTTGCCTCTGCCGCTTCCCTCCCTTCCCCTAGCCCACCGGGCCAAATGTCCTCCGAGGTTCCCCCCTGCCTTCGCTCTGAACTCACATCTTTCTCTCGTTTCTCTCCTATCTCCCCTCATGCCCTCTTCGAGCTCATCTTGTCCATGAGACCCACCTCCTGCTCCCTCGACCCTATTCCCACTAAACTGCTGACCACCCAATTTCCATTTCTGGCTCCCATGTTAGCTGACATTGTTAACGGTTCCCTCTCCTCAGGTACTGTCCCCCTCTCCCGAAAATCTGCCGTCATCACCCCTCTCCTCAAAAAAACCTTGACCACTCCGTCCTTGCAAGCTACCGCCCCCATCTCCAACCTCCCTTTCCTCTCCAAAGTCCATGAACGTGTTGTTGCCTCCCAAATCCATGCCCATCTTTCTCGCAACTCTATGTTTGAACCCCTTCAATCAAGTTTCTGCCCCTGCCGAGCGAGAGAAAAGGGCGAGGCTGAGAGCGGAGCGAGAGAAAAGGGCGAGGCCGGGAGCGGAGCGAGAGAAAAGGGCGAGGCCGGGAGGGGAGCGAGAGAAAAGGGCGAGAGCGGAGCGGAGCGAGAGAAAAGGGCGAGGCTGAGAGCGGAGCGAGAGAAAAGGGCGGGGCTGGGAGCGGAGCGAGAGAAAAGGGCGGAGCTGGGAGCGGAGCGAGAGAAAAGGGCGAGGCTGAGAGCGGAGCGAGAGAAAAGGGCGAGGCTGAGAGCGGAGCGAGAGAAAAGGGCGAGAGCGGAGCGAGAGAAAAGGGCGAGAGCGGAGCGAGAGAAAAGGGCGAGGCTGGGAGTGGAGCGAGAGAAAAGGGCGAGAGCGGGAGCGGAGCGAGAGAAAAGGGCGAGGCTGGGAGCGGAGCGAGAGAAAAGGGCGAGGCTGGGAGCGGAGCGAGAGAAAAGGGCGAGGCTGAGAGCGGAGCGAGAGAAAAGGGCGAGGCCGGGAGCGGAGCGAGAGAAAAGGGCGAGGCTGGGAGCGGAGCGAGAGAAAAGGGCGAGGCCGGGAGCGGAGCGAGAGAAAAGGGCGAGGCTGGGAGCGGAGCGAGAGAAAAGGGCGAGGCCGGGAGCGGAGCGAGAGAAAAGGGCGAGAGCGGAGCGAGAGAAAAGGGCGAGGCCGGGAGCGGAGCGAGAGAAAAGGACGAGAGCGGAGCGAGAGAAAAGGGCGAGGCCGGGAGCGGAGCGAGAGAAAAGGGCGAGGCTGGGAGCGGAGCGAGAGAAAAGGGCGAGGCCGGGAGCGGAGCGAGAGAAAAGGGCGAGGCTGGGAGCGGAGCGAGAGAAAAGGGCGAGGCCGGGAGCGGAGCGAGAGAAAAGGGCGAGGCTGGGAGCGGAGCGAGAGAAAAGGGCGAGGCCGGGAGCGGAGCGAGAGAAAAGGGCGAGAGCGGAGCGAGAGAAAAGGGCGAGGCTGGGAGCGGAGTGAGAGAAAAGGACGAGGCTGAGAGCGGAGCGAGAGAAAAGGGCGAGGCCGGGAGCGGAGCGAGAGAAAAGGGCGAGGCTGAGAGCGGAGCGGGAGAAAAGGGCGAGGCTGAGAGCGGAGCGAGAGGAAAGGGCGAGGCCGGGAGCGAGCGAGAGAAAAGGGCGAGAGCGGAGCGAGAGAAAAGGGCGAGGCCGGGAGCGGAGCGAGAGAAAAGGGCGAGGCCGGGAGCGGAGCGAGAGAAAAGGACGAGAGCGAGCGAGAGAAAAGGGCGAGGCCGGGAGCGGAGCGAGAGAAAAGGGCGAGGCCGGGAGCGGAGCGAGAGAAAAGGGACGAGAGCGGAGCGAGAGAAAAGGGCGAGGCCCGGAGCGGAGCGAGAGAAAAGGGCGAGGCTGAGAGCGGAGCGGGAGAAAAGGGCGAGGCTGAGAGCGGAGCGAGAGAAAAGGGCGAGAGCGGAGCGAGAGAAAAGGGCGAGAGCGGAGCGAGAGAAAAGGGCGAGGCTGAGAGCGGAGCGAGAGGAAAGGGCGAGGCCGGGAGCGGAGCGAGAGAAAAGGGCGAGAGCGGAGCGAGAGAAAAGGGCGAGGCCGGGAGCGGAGCGAGAGAAAAGGGCGAGGCTGGGAGCGGAGCGAGAGGAAAGGGCGAGGCCGGGAGCGGAGCGAGAGAAAAGGGCGAGAGCGGAGCGAGAGAAAAGGGCGAGGCCGGGAGCGGAGCGAGAGAAAAGGGCGAGGCTGGGAGCGGAGCGAGAGAAAAGGGCAAGAGCGGAGCGAGAGAAAAGGGCGAGAGCGGAGCGAGAGAAAAGGGCGAGGCCGGGAGCGGAGCGAGAGAAAAGGGTGAGACCGGGAGCGGAGCGGGAGAAAAGGGCGAGGCTGGGAGCGGAGCGAGAGAAAAGGGCGAGGCTGAGAGCGGAGCGAGAGAAAAGGGCGAGAGCGGAGCGAGAGAAAAGGGCGAGGCCGGGAGCGGAGCGAGAGAAAAGGGCGAGGCCGGGAGCGGAGCGAGAGAAAAGGGCGAGGCTGAGAGCGGAGCGAGAGAAAAGGGCGAGGCCGGGAGAGGAGCGGGAGATAAGGGCGAGGCTGGGAGCGGAGCGGGAGAAAAGGGCGAGGCTGAGAGCGGAGCGAGAGAAAAGGGCGAGGCTGGGAGCGGAGCGAGAGAAAAGGGCGAGAGCGGAGCGAGAGAAAAGGGCGAGAGCGGAGCGAGAGAAAAGGGCGAGGCTGGGAGCGGAGCGGGAGAAAAGGGCGAGGCTGGGAGCGGAGCGGGAGAAAAGGGCGAGGCCGGGAGTGGAGCGAGAGAAAAGGGCGAGGCCGGGAGTGGAGCGAGAGAAAAGGGCGAGGCCGGGAGTGGAGCGAGAGAAAAGGGCGAGGCCGGGAGTGGAGCGGGAGAAAAGGGCGAGGCCGGGAGTGGAGCGGGAGAAAAGGGCGAGGCCGGGAGCGGAGCGAGAGAAAAGGGCGAGGCTGGGAGCGGAGCGGGAGAAAAGGGCGAGGCTGGGAGCGGAGCGGGAGAAAAGGGCGAGGCTGGGAGCGGAGCGGAGAAAAGGGCGAGGCTGAGAGCGGAGCGAGAGAAAAGGGCGAGGCCGGGAGCGGAGCGGGAGAAAAGGGCGAGGCTGGGAGCGGAGCGGGAGAAAAGGGCGAGGCTGAGAGCGGAGCGAGAGAAAAGGGCGAGGCTGGGAGCGGAGCGGGAGAAAAGGGCGAGAGCGGAGCGAGAGAAAAGGGCGAGAGCGGAGCGAGAGAAAAGGGCGAGAGCGGAGCGAGAGAAAAGGGCGAGAGCGGAGCGAGAGAAAAGGGCGAGGCTGGGAGTGGAGCGAGAGAAAAGGGCGAGAGCGGAGCGAGAGAAAAGGGCGAGGCTGGGAGCGGAGCGAGAGAAAAGGGCGAGAGCGGAGCGAGAGAAAAGGGCGAGGCTGGGAGCGGAGCGGGAGAAAAGGGCGAGGCTGGGAGCGGAGCGGGAGAAAAGGGCGAGGCTGAGAGCGGAGCGAGAGAAAAGGGCGAGGCTGGGAGCGGAGCGGGAGAAAAGGGCGAGGCTAGGAGCGGAGCGGGAGAAAAGGGCGAGGCTGAGAGCGGAGCGAGAGAAAAGGACGAGGCCGGGAGCGGAGCGAGAGAAAAGGGCGAGGCCGGGAGCGGAGCGAGAGAAAAGGGCGAGGCCGGGAGCGGAGCGAGAGAAAAGGGCGAGGCTGGGAGCGGAGCGGGAGAAAAGGGCGAGAGCGGAGCGAGAGAAAAGGGCGAGGCCGGGAGCGGAGCGAGAGAAAAGGGCGAGGCCGGGAGCGGAGCGAGAGAAAAGGGCGAGGCTGGGAGCGGAGCGAGAGAAAAGGGCGAGGCCGGGAGCGGAGCGAGAGAAAAGGGCGAGAGCGGAGCGAGAGAAAAGGGCGAGGCCGGGAGCGGAGCGAGAGAAAAGGACGAGAGCGGAGCGAGAGAAAAGGGCGAGGCCGGGAGCGGAGCGAGAGAAAAGGGCGAGGCCGGGAGCGGAGCGAGAGAAAAGGGCGAGAGCGGAGCGAGAGAAAAGGGCGAGAGCGGAGCGAGAGAAAAGGGCGAGAGCGGAGCGAGAGAAAAGGGCGAGGCTGGGAGCGGAGCGAGAGAAAAGGGCGAGGCTGGGAGCGGAGCGGGAGAAAAGGGCGAGAGCGGAGCGAGAGAAAAGGCCGGGAGCGGAGCGGGAGAAAAGGGCGAGGCCGGGAGCGGAGCGAGAGAAAAGGACGAGAGCGGAGCGAGAGAAAAGGGCGAGGCCGGGAGCGGAGCGGGAGAAACGGGCGAGGCTGGGAGCGGAGCGGGAGAAACGGGCGAGGCTGGGAGCGGAGCGGGAGAAAAGGGCGAGGCTGGGAGCGGAGCGGGAGAAAAGGGCGAGGCCGGGAGCGGAGCGGGAGAAAAGGGCGAGGCTGGGAGCGGAGCGGGAGAAACGGGCGAGGCTGGGAGCGGAGCGGGAGAAAAGGGCGAGGCTGGGAGCGGAGCGGGAGAAAAGGGCGAGGCCGGGAGCGGAGCGGGAGAAAAGGGCGAGGCTGGAGCGGAGCGGGAGAAAAGGGCGAGGCTGGGAGCGGAGCGGGAGAAAAGGGCGAGGCTGGGAGCGGAGCGGGAGAAAAGGGCGAGGCTGGGAGCGGAGCGAGAGAAAAGGACGAGAGCGGAGCGAGAGAAAAGGGCGAGGCCGGGAGCGGAGCGAGAGAAAAGGGCGAGGCTGAGAGCGGAGCGAGAGAAAAGGGCGAGGCCGGGAGCGGAGCGAGAGAAAAGGGCGAGGCTGGGAGCGGAGCGAGAGAAAAGGGCGAGGCCGGGAGCGGAGCGAGAGAAAAGGGCGAGGCTGGGAGCGGAGCGAGAGAAAAGGGCGAGGCTGAGAGCGGAGCGAGAGAAAAGGGCGAGAGCGGAGCGAGAGAAATGGGTGAGGCCGGGAGCGGAGCGAGAGAAAAGGGCGAGGGCGAGAGCGGAGCCGGAGAAAAGGGCGAGGCTGGGAGCGGAGCGAGAGAAAAGGGCGAGGCTTGGAGCGGAGCGAGAGAAAAGGGCGAGAGCGGGAGCGGAGCGAGAGAAAAGGGCGAGGCTGGGAGCGGAGCGAGAGAAAAGGGCGAGGCTGGGAGCGGAGCGAGAGAAAAGGGCGAGAGCGGAGCGAGAGAAAAGGGCGAGGCTGGGAGCGGAGCGAGAGAAAAGGGCGAGAGCGGGAGCGGAGCGAGAGAAAAGGGCGAGGCTGGGAGCGGAGCGAGAGAAAAGGGCGAGAGCGGAGCGAGAGAAAAGGGCGAGGCTGGGAGCGGAGCGAGAGAAAAGGGCGAGAGCGGAGCGAGAGAAAAGGGCGAGGCTGGGAGCGGAGCGAGAGAAAAGGGCGAGAGCGGAGCGAGAGAAAAGGGCGAGGCTGGGAGCGGAGCGGGAGAAAAGGGCGAGAGCGGAGCGAGAGAAAAGGGCGAGGCTGGGAGCGGAGCGGGAGAAAAGGGCGAGAGCGGAGCGAGAGAAAAGGGCGAGGCTGGGAGCGGAGCGGGAGAAAAGGGCGAGGCTGGGAGCGGAGCGGGAGAAAAGGGCGAGGCTGGGAGCGGAGCGGGAGAAAAGGGCGAGAGTGGAGCGAGAGAAAAAGGCGAGGCCGGGAGCGGAGCGAGAGAAAAGGGCGAGGCTGGGAGCGGAGCGGGAGATAAGGGCGAGGCCGGGAGCAGAGCGGGAGATAAGGGCGAGGCTGGGAGCGGAGCGAGAGAAAGGGCGAGGCCGGGAGCGGAGCGAGAGAAAATGGCGAGGCTGAGAGCGGAGCGGGAGATAAGGGCGAGGCCGGGAGCGGAGCGGGAGATAAGGGCGAGGCTGGGAGCGGAGCGGGAGATAAGGGCGAGGCTGGGAGCGGAGCGGGAGAAAAGGCGAGAGCGGAGCGGAGTGGGAGATAAGGGCGAGGCCGGGAACGGAGCGGGAGATAAGGGCGAGGCTGGGAGCGGAGCGGGAGATAAGGGCGAGGCTGGGAGCGGAGCGGGAGATAAGGGCGAGGCCGGGAGCGGAGCAGGAGATAAAGGCGAGGCCGGGAGCGGAGCGGGAGAAAAGGGCGAGGCCGGGAGCGGAGCGGGAGATAAGGGCGAGGCTGGGAGTGGAGCGGGAGATAAGGGCGAGGCCGGGACCGGAGCAGGAGATAAGGGCGAGGCTGGGAGCGGAGCGGGAGATAAGGGCGAGGCCGGGAGCGGAGCGGGAGATAAGGGCGAGGCCGGGAGCGGAGCGGGAGAAAAGGGCGAGGCCGGGAGCGGAGCGGGAGATAAGGGCGAGGCTGGGAGTGGAGCGGGAGATAAGGGCGAGGCCGGGAGCGGAGCAGGAGATAAGGGCGAGGCTGGGAGCGGAGCGGGAGATAAGGAATCACAACATGACGCCACTGCACAAAGCTGGCCGGCGGGGGTATTTTATCGGCAAATATTTAATTTAATCTACTGATAACTTGAACTAGCTCAAGAATATAGTTAAAAAAATACAATTGGCATAGGGACCAACAGATTAAATGTGTGGCAGAAAGAGTGGTGTGGGAGGCAGGGGTTTCGCTTCATGGGCCACTCGCATCAGTACTGGGGAAAGAGGGAGCTGTTTCGTTGGGACGGGCTCCACTTAAACCAGGCTGGGACCAGTGTCCTGGCGAATCAAATAACTAGCAGAAAGAAAGAAAGACTTTCATTTATATAGCGCCTTTCACGACCACCCGACGTCTCAAGGCACGCTACAGCCAATTAAGTACTTTTGAAGTGTAGTCACTGTTGTAATGTAGGAAACACCGCAGCCAATTTGCACACAGCAAGCTCCCACAAACAGCAATGTGATAATGACCAGATCATCTGTTTTTGTTTTGTTGGTTGAGGGATAAATATTGTCCAGGACACCAGGGATAACTACTTCTTCGAAATAGTGCCATGGGATCTTCTACACCCACCTGAGTGGACAGACGGGGCCTCGGTTTAACATCTCATCCAAAAGACAGCACCTCCAACAGTGCAGCACTCCCTCAGCACTGCACTGCAGTGTCAGCCTGGATTATGTGCTCAAGACTCTGGAGCGGTACTTGAACCCACAACCTTCTGACTCAGAGGCGCGAGTGCTACCCACTGAGTCAATGTTAACGCACACTATTTTAAACTAATGAAAGGTGGGGTAGGAGGATTCAGGAAAGGATAAATTCAATTGCAGTAAGAGAAAAGTCAAGGCTGTAGGGCAGAGGAGTGATTTGGGTAAACAGAGTGGGTCAGAAAGCGACAGAGAGCTTAACAAAGGGAATAGGGCATTAGAGACTCAAGTGACATCAAGCAAAAATATAAAAATGTTAAAGGTAAAGCTAAAGGCACTATATTTAAATGTATGAAGCATTCACAACAAAATAGGTGAATTAATAACACAGATAGAAATAAATGGGTTTGATCTAATAGCCATTACGGAGACATGGTTGCAGAGTGACCAAGATTGGCAACTAAATATTCCAAGATACTTGACTTTTAGAAGAGCTAGGCAAAATGGAAAAGGAGAGGGGTAATAAAGGATGGAATAATCACAGTAGAGAGAAAGGATCTTAGCCCAGAAAATTAAGATGAGGAATCAGTTTGGGTGGAGCTAATAAACAAGGGGCAGAAAACACTGGTGGGAGTTGTTTATAGGCCCCCTAATAGTAGTTGTAGTGTCGGGCAGAGTATAAATCAGGATATTAGAGGTGCATGTAACAAGGGTAATACAGTAATCATGGTGGACTTTAATTTTCATATAGGCTGGGCAAACCAAATTTGCAGTAATCGTGTGGAAGACGAGTTCAGGGAATGCATTCAAGATAGTTTTCTAGATCAGTAGGTTGAGGAACCAACTAGGGAACAGACTATTTTAGATCTAGTATTGTGTAATGAGAAAAGGTTAATTAATAACCTTGTAGAAAAGGAGCATCTGGGGAAGAGTGATCATAACATGATAGAATTTTATATTGTATTTGAGAGTGATTTAGTCAAGTCCAAAACTAAGGTCTTAAATCTGGACAAAGTGGGTATGAGAGGCGAGTTAGCTAAGGTAGATTGGGAAACCAGATTAAAAGATATGATGGTAGATAAGCAAACATTTAAAGAAATAATTCATAATTCGCAATGAATATACATTCCCTTAAGGAACAAAATCCTCATGGGAAACATGGTCCAACCGTGGCTAACGAGAAATTAAAGATAGTGTTAGATTAAAGGAAGAGGCTTATAATGTTGCCAAAAAGAATAGTAAGCCTAAGGATTGGGAGGATTTTAGAATTCAGCAAAGGATAACCAAGAAATTGATAAAGAGAGAGAAAAGAGAATATGAGAGTAAACTAGCAAGCGACATAAAAACAGATTGTAAAAGCATCTATAGGCATGTAAAAAGGAAGAGATTAGCGAAAGTACATGCGGGCCCCTTACAGGCAGAGACAGGAGAAATTATAATAGGGAATAAGGAAATGACAGAGAAATTAAACAAATACTTTGTATCTGTCTTCATGGAAGAAGACACAAAAAACATTCTGGAAATAGTGGGCAACCAAGGGTCTAGCGAGAATAAGGAACTTAAAGAAATTAGTAAAGAAATTGTACCAGAGAAATTAATGGCCCAGAAATTGATCTCGCTCTGTTCCCGCGGGGGTAAGGAGCAGACGCGATCTCTCACTCCGCGTTGGCTTTTTCAGATCCAGCTCGCACGAACTTGATGTTCCAGACATCAGCTGGGCAGTGCTTGCGTATCCCACCGGCGTAGTGAATTCGTGCGCACTGTGGGATCACGTGACTCAGTTAGAGCCAATGGCAGCACACCATCTTCCATTCATAAGTTTCACATACGTGCTGTGAAAGCTATGAATCTTACACCCCCCCAAAATAACAGCTAAACCTCAATTAAATTTAAAAAAAACCCATCACATTAATAAAATAAGTATAGTTAAATAAATTAACCATTTTAAATAAAAAATTAAATTTTTGAAAAAATTTAAAATCTTTTAAAAAGTTATAAAAATAAACTTACCTGTCTTTAAAGTCTCTAAAAAAGATATACCTGTTAAAAAAAATTCAAAAAAATACTTAATTCACTACTTATCTTGTTAAAAGTGGGTCTTACTCCTCCTTTTTCCATTTCTAAAATCTTCCGTCCTTACCTGCGCGTCCAAAGCACTAAGTGCACAGCGTGCGCGCAGCCTGTAGCGCGCACGCGGTGCACCGAGGAACCGCCCCCTTTTCCAAAGACCAAGTGCCGGTTTTCAGCGCATGCGCAGTGCATGCAGAAAACCGGCAATTGGAGAGAGAATACGCGAGAGTACGCACTGCAGCGGGATCAATTTTTGGGCCAATGGGACTAAAAGCAGAAAAATCCCCTGGACCTGATGGCCTACATCCTAGGGTTTTGAAAGAAGTGGCTATAGAGATAGTGGATGCATTGGTTGTCATTTTCCAAAATTCCATAGATTCAGGAACGGTTCCTGCGGATTGGAAGGCAGCAAATTAATCCCACTGTTCAAGAAAGGAGGGAGAGAGAAAACGGGGAACTACAGACCAGTTAGCCTGACATCAGTAGTAGGGAAAATGCTAGAATCTTTTATTAGGGACATGGTAACAGGGCATTTAGAAAATCATAATATGATTGGGCAGAGTCAACATAGATTTATGAAAGGGAAATTGTGTTTGACAAATTTTGAGGTTGTAACTAGCAGGGTAGATAAGGGGGAACCAGCAGATGTGGTGTATTTGGAATTTCAGAAAGTATTTGAGAAGGTGCCACATAAGAGATTATTACAAAAAATAAAGGCTCATGGGATTGAGGGTAATATACTAGCATGGACTGAGGATTGATTAACAGACAGAAAACAGGGAGCAGGGATAAACGGGTCATTTTCGGGTTGGCAGGCTGAAACTAGTGGGGGTACCGCAAGGATCAGTGCTTGGGCCTCAGCTATTCACAATCTACATCAATGACCTAGATAAATGGACCGAATGTAATGTATCCAAGTGTGCTGATGTTACAAAACTGGGTGGGAATGTAAGTTGTGAGGAGGATGGAAAGAGGCTGCAAAGGGATATAGACTGGTTAAGTGAGTGGGCAAGAACATGGGAGATAGAATATAATGTGGAGAAATGTGAAGGTATTCACTTTGGAAGGAAAAATAGAAAAGCAGAGTATTTTTTAAATTGTGAGAGATTGGGAAATGTTGGTGTTCAGAGGGACCTGGGTATCCTTGTACACAAATAACTGAAAGTTAACGTGCAGGTACAGCAAGCAATTAGGAAAGCAAATGGTATGTTGGCCTTTATTACAAGAGGATTGGAATATAAGAGTAAAGAAGTCTTACTGCAATTATATAGGGGCTTGGTGAGACCACACCTGGAGTACTGTTTTACACTGTTTTACTCTCCTTACCTAAGGAAGGATATATTTGTCTTAGAGGGAGTGCAACGAAGGTTCACTAGACTGATTCCTGGGATGGGCAGATTGTCCTATGAGGAGAGATTGAGTAGACTAGGCCTATATTCTCGAGTGTTTAGAAGAATGAGAGTTGATCTCATTGAAACATACAAAATTCTTACAAGGCTTGACAGGGTAGATGCAGGGAGGATGTTTCCCCTGGCTGGGGAGTCTAGAACCAGGGGTCACAGACTCCGAATAAGGGATTGACCATTTAGGACTGAGATGAGGAGAAATGTCTTCACTGAAAGAGTTGTGAATCTTTGGAATTCTCTACCCCAGAGGGCTGCGGATGCTCAGTCTTTGAATATATTCAAGACAGAGACCGATAGATTTTTCGATACTAAGGGAATCAAGGGATACGGAGATAGGGTGGGAAAGTGGAGTTGAGGTAGAAGATCAGCAAAAATCATATTGATTGGTGGAGCAGGTTCAAAGGGCTCCTATTTCTTATGTTCTGATGAAAACACAATGTCAGGTTCCACATGTATGTTGATGACATCCAGCTCTACCTCACCACCATCTGGCTTGACCAACCCACTCTCTCTGAATTGTCACACTGCTTGTCCGAGATCCAGTACTGGATGAACAGAAGTTTACTCCAACTAAATATTGGGAAGACCGAAGCCATTGTTCTTGATCCCCGCCCCAAACTCCGTTCCCCAGCCACCGACTCCATCCCTTTCCATGGCCACTGTCTGAGGCTGAACCGGACTGTTTGCAACCTTGGTGTCCGATCTGACCCCGAGATGAGCTTCCGATCACATATCCTTCCATCACCAATTCCGTCTACTTCCGCCTCCATAACATTGACCGTCTCTGCCCCTGCCTCAGCCCATCTGCTGCTGAAACCCTCATCCATGCCTTTGTTATGTCCAGACTCGACTATTCCAATGTTCTCTCGACTGGACTCCCATTTTCCACCCTACATAAACTTGAGCTCATCCAAAATTCTGCTGCCTCTGTCCTAACTCGCACCAAGTCCCGATCACCCATCACCCCTGTGCTCGATGACCGACATTGGCTCCCGATCAGCGACGTCTCAATTTTAAAATTCTCATCCTCGTTTTCAAATCCCATCATATCCTCGACCCCGCCCTATTTCTGTAACCTCCTCCAACACTGGAAACCTCCGAGAACTCGACGCTCTTCCTATTCTAGCCTCGCGTATATCCGCCTCGCTTTGACCCACCATTGGCGGCTGTGTCTTCAGCTGTCTCGGCCCTAAGTTTTGTTATTCCCTCCGTTACCTCTCCACGTCCCTCTGCTCCTTTCAAATCTTCCTCAAATCCTCCCGCTTTAATCAAGCTTCTGGCACCCCTCCGAAAATCTCCATTACTCAGTGTCCAAAATGACTGACTGATCTTCTGTGACTTTTGTCAATACAGGCTGTGGACTTTTTATTGTCAATTAATTCCCCAACAACTCCTGAAAAAAATCAAGGTGCAGTTAATTTCTCTCTGACCCTCACTCCCTGTGTTAATCTCTCTCTAACCCTCACTCCCTGTGTTAATCTCTCTCTAACACTCACTCCCTGTGTTAATCTCTCTCTAACCCTCACTCCCTGTGTTAATCTCTCTCTGACCCTCACTCCCTGTGTTAATCTCTCTCTGACCCTCACTCACTGTGTTAATCTCACTCTAACCCTCACTCCCTGTGTTAATCTCTCTCTAACCCTCACTCCCTGTGTTAATCTCTCTCTAACCCTCACTCTCTGTGTTAATCTCTCTCTAACCCTCAGTTCCTGTGTTAATCTCTCTCTGACCCTCACTCCCTGTGTTAATCTCTCTCTAACCCTCACTCTCTGTGTTAATCTCTCTCGAACACTCACTCCCTGTGTTAATCTCTCTCTAACACTCACTCCCTGTGTTAAACCCTCTCTGACCCTCACTCCCTGTGTTAATCTCTCTCTGACACTCACTCCCTGTGTTAATCTCTCTCTAACACTCACTCGCTGTGTTAATCTCTCTCTAACCCTCACTCCCTGTGTTAATCTCTCTCTAACCCTCACTCTCTGTGTTAATCTCACTCTGAACCTCACTTCCTGTGTTAATCTCTCCCTGACCCTAACTCCCTGTGTTAATTTCTCTCTGACCCTCACTCCCTGTGTCAATCTCTCTCTAACACGCACTCCCTGTGTTAATCTCTCTCTAAAACTCACTCCCTGTGTTAATCTCTCTCTAACCCTCACTCCCTGTGTTAATCTCTCTCTAACCCTCACTCCCTGTGTTAATCTCTCTCTGATCATCACTTCCTGTGTTAATCTCTCTCTGACCCTCACTCCCTGTGTTAATCTCTCTCTGACACTCACTCCCTGTGTTAATCTCTCTCTGATCATCACTTCCTGTGTTAATCTCTCTCTGACCATCACTCCGTGTTAATCTCTCTCTAACCATCACTCCCTGTGTTAATCTCTCTCTTACCATCACTCCCTGTGTTAATCTCTCTCTGACCCTCACTCTCTGTGTTAATCTCTCTCTAACCCTCACTCCCTGTGTTAATCTCTCTCTGACACTCACTCCCTGTGTTAATTTCTCTCTGATCATCACTTCCTGTGTTAATCTCTCTCTGACCCTCACTCCCTGTGTTAATCTCTCTCTAACCCTCACTCTCTGTGTTAATCTCTCTCGAACACTCACTCCCTGTGTTAAACTCTCTCTAACACTCACTCCCTGTGTTAAACCCTCTCTGACCCTCACTCCCTGTGTTAATCTCTCTCTAACCCTCACTCTCTGTGTTAATCTCACTCTGAACCTCACTTCCTGTGTTAATCTCTCCCTGACCCTAACTCCCTGTGTTAATTTCTCTCTGACCCTCACTCCCTGTGTCAATCTCTCTCTAACACGCACTCCCTGTGTTAATCTCTCTCTAAAACTCACTCCCTGTGTTAATCTCTCTCTAACCCTCACTCCCTGTGTTAATCTCTCTCTAACCCTCACTCCCTGTGTTAATCTCACTCTGATCATCACTTCCTGTGTTAATCTCTCTCTGACCCTCACTCCCTGTGTTAATCTCTCTCTGACACTCACTCCCTGTGTTAATCTCTCTCTGATCATCACTTCCTGTGTTAATCTCTCTCTGACCATCACTCCGTGTTAATCTCTCTCTAACCATCACTCCCTGTGTTAATCTCTCTCTTACCATCACTCCCTGTGTTAATCTCTCTCTGACCCTCACTCTCTGTGTTAATCTCTCTCTAACCCTCACTCCCTGTGTTAATTTCTCTCTGACACTCACTCCCTGTGTTAATCTCTCTCTGATCATCACTTCCTGTGTTAATCTCTCTCTGACCATCACTCCGTGTTAATCTCTCTCTGACCATCACTCCCTGTGTTAATCTCTCTCTAACCCTCACTCCCTGTGTTAATCTCTCTCTAACCCTCACTCTCTGTGTTAATCTCACTCTGAACCTCACTTCCTGTGTTAATCTCTCCCTGACCCTAACTCCCTGTGTTAATTTCTCTCTGACCCTCACTCCCTGTGTCAATCTCTCTCTAACACGCACTCCCTGTGTTAATCTCTCTCTAAAACTCACTCCCTGTGTTAATCTCTCTCTAACCCTCACTCCCTGTGTTAATCTCTCTCTAACCCTCACTCCCTGTGTTAATCTCTCTCTAACCCTCACTCTCTGTGTTAATCTCTCTCTAACCCTCACTCTCTGTGTTAATCTCACTCTGATCATCACTTCCTGTGTTAATCTCTCTCTGACCCTCACTCCCTGTGTTAATCTCTCTCTGACCCTCACTCTCTGTGTTAATCTCTCTCTAACCCTCACTCTCTGTGTTAAACTC
Organism: Squalus acanthias; assembly: GCA_030390025.1. NCBI lineage: Eukaryota > Metazoa > Chordata > Chondrichthyes > Squaliformes > Squalidae > Squalus > Squalus acanthias. The sequence continues at coordinate 78,118,545 of CM059430.1, read as the reverse complement.
ACTCTGATCATCACTTCCTGTGTTAATCTCTCTCTGACCCTCACTCCCTGTGTTAATCTCTCTCTAACCCTCACTCCCTCTGTTAATCTATCTCTGACACTCACTCCCTGTGTTAATCTCTCTCTGATCATCACTTCCTGTGTTAATCTCTCTCTGACCATCACTCCGTGTTAATCTCTCTCTGACCATCACACCCTGTGTCAATCTCTCTCTAACCCTCACTCGCTGTGTTAATCTCTCTCTGACACTCACTCCCTGTGTTAATCTCTCTCTGACCCTCACTTCCTGTGTTAATCTCTCTCTGACCCTCACTCCTGTGTTAATCTCTCTCTGACCCTCACTCCTGTGTTAATCTCTCTCTAACCCTCACTCCCTGTGTTAATCTCTCTCTGACCCTCACTCCCTGTGTTAATCTCTCTCTAACCCTCACTCCCTGTGTTAATCTCTCTCTGACCCTCACTCCCTGTGTTAATCTCTCTCTGACCCTCACTCCCTGTGTTAATCTCTCTCTTCCCTCACTCCCTGTGTTAATCTCTCTCTGACCCTCACTCCCTGTGTTAATCTCTCTCTAACCCTCACTCCCTGTGTTAATCTCTCTCTGACCCTCACTCCCTGTGTTAATCTCTCTCTGACCCTCACTCCTGTGTTAATCTCTCTCTGACCCTCACTCCCTGTGTTAATCTCTCTCTAACCCTCACTCCTGTGTTAATCTCTCTCTAACCCTCACTCCCTGTGTTAATCTCTCTCTGACCCTCACTCCGTGTGTGAATCTCTCTCTGAGCCTCACTCCCTGTGTTAATCTCTCTCTGACCCTCACTCTCTGTGTTAATCTCTCTCTAACCCTCACTCTCTGTGTTAATCTCACTCTGATCCTCACTTCCTGTGTTAATCTCTCTCTGACCCTCACTCCCTGTGTTAATCTCTCTCTGACCCTCACTCCCTGTGTTAATCTCTCTCAGACCCTCACTCCCTGTGTTAATCTCACTCTGACCCTCACTCCCTGTGTTAATCTCACTCTAACCCTCACTCCCTGTGTTAATCTCTCTCGGACCCTCACCCCTGTGTTAATCTCTTTCTGATCATCACTCACTGTGTTAATCTCTCTCCAACTCTCACTCCCTGTGTTAATCTCTCTCTGACCCTCACTCTCTGTGTTAATCTCTCTCCAACTCTCACTCCCTGTGTTAATCTCTCTCTAACCCTCACTCCCTGTGTTAATCTCTCTCTGACCCTCATTCTCTGTGTTACTCTCTCTACACCTCACTCCCTGTGTTAATCTCTCTCTAACCCTCACTCTCTGTGTTAATCTCTCTCTAACCCTCACTCCCTGTGTTAATCTCTCTCTGACCCTCACTCCCTGTGTTAATCTCTCTCTAACCCTCACTCTCTGTGTTAATCTCACTCTAACCCTCACTCCCTGTGTTAATCTCTCTCAACTCTCACTCCCTGTGTTAATCTCTCTCAACCCTCACTCCCTGTGTTAATCTCTCTCTGACCCTCATTCTCTGTGTTAATCTCTCTCCAACTCTCACTCCCTGTGTTAATCTCTCTCTAACCCTCACTCTCTGTGTTAATCTCACTCTAACCCTCACTCCCTGTGTTAATCTCTCTCTAACCCTCACTCTCTGTGTTAATCTCACTCTAACACTCACTCCCTGTGTTAATCTCACTCTGATCCTCACTTCCTGTGTTAATCTCTCTCTGACCCTCACTCCCTGTGTTAATCTCTCTCTGACCCTCACTCTCTGTGTTAATCTCTCTCTGACCCTCACTCCCTGTGTTAATCTCTCTCTAACCTCACTCCCTGTGTTAATCTCTCTCTGACCCTCACTCTCTGTGTTAATCTCTCTCTACACCTCACTCCCTGTGTTAATCTCTCTCTAACCCTCACTCCTGTGTTAATCTCTCTCTAACCCTCACTCCCTGTGTTAATCTCTCTCTGACCCTCACTCCCTGTGTTAATCTCTCTCTAACCCTCACTCCCTGTGTTAATCTCTCTCTAACCCTCACTCCCTGTGTTAATCTCTCTCTTCCCTCACTCCCTGTGTTAATCTCTCTCTGACCCTCACTCCTGTGTTAATCTCTCTCTACCCTCACTCCCTGTGTTAATCTCTCTCGAACCCTCACTCCCTGTGTTAATCTCTCTCTGACACTCACTCCCTGTGTTAATCTCACTCTGACCCTCACTCCCTGTGTTAATCTCTCTCTGACCCTCACTCCGTGTGTTAATCTCTCTCTGACCCTCACTCCCTGTGTTAATCTCACTCTAACCCTCACTCCCTGTGTTAATCTCTCTCTGACCCTCACTCCCTGTGTTAATCTCTCTCTAACCCTCACTCCCTGTGTTAATCTCTCTCTGACCCTCACTCCCTGTGTTAATCTCACTCTAACCCTCACTCCCTGTGTTAATCTCTCTCTGACCCTCACTCCCTGTGTTAATCTCTCTCTGACCCTCACTCCCTGTGTTAATCTCTCTCTGACCCTCACTCCCTGTGTTAATCTCTCTCTAACCCTCACTCCCTGTGTTAATCTCTCTCTGACCCTCACTCTCTGTGTTAATCTCTCTCTGACCCTCACTCCCTGTGTTAATCTCTCTCTGACCCTCACTCCCTGTGTTAATCTCACTCTAACCCTCACTCCCTGTGTTAATCTCTCTCTACTCTCACTCCCTGTGTTAATCTCTCTCTGACCCTCACTCCCTGTGTTAATCTCACTCTAACCCTCACTCCCTCTGTTAAACTCTCTCTGACCCTCACTCCCTGTGTTAATCTCTCTCTGACCCTCACTCCCTGTGTTAATCTCACTCTAACCCTCACTCTCTGTGTTAATCTCACTCCAACTCTCACTCCCTGTGTTAATCTCTCTCCAACTCTCACTCCCTGTGTTAATCTCTCTCTGACCCTCATTCTCTGTGTTACTCTCTCTACAACTCTCACTCCCTGTGTTAATCTCTCTCTAACTCTCACTCTCTGTGTTAATCTCACTCTAACACTCACTCCCTGTGTTAATCTCTCTCTGGCCCTCACTCCCTGTGTTAATCTCTCTCTAACCCTCACTCTCTGTGTTAATCTCACTCTAACCCTCACTCCCTGTGTTAATCTCTCTCCAACTCTCACTCCCTGTGTTAATCTCTCTCCAACTCTCACTCCCTGTGTTAATCTCTCTCTGACCCTCATTCTCTGTGTTACTCTCTCTACAACTCTCACTCCCTGTGTTAATCTCTCTCTAACCCTCACTCTCTGTGTTAATCTCTCTCTAACCCTCACTCCCTGTGTTAATCTCTCTCTGACCCTCACTCCCTGTGTTAATCTCTCTCTAACCCTCACTCCCTGTGTTAATCTCACTCTAACCCTCACTCCCTGTGTTAATCTCTCTCTTCCCTCACTCCCTGTGTTAATCTCTCTCTGACCCTCACTCCGTGTGTTAATCTCTCTCTTCCCTCACTCCCTGTGTTAATCTCTCTCGAACCCTCACTCCCTGTGTTAATCTCTCTCTGACCCTCACTCCCTGTGTTAATCTCTCTCTAACCCTCACTCCCTGTGTTAATCTCTCTCTGACCCTCACTCCTGTGTTAATCTCTCTCTGACCCTCACTCCCTGTGTTAATCTCACTCTAACCCTCACTCCCTGTGTTAATCTCTCTCTGACCCTCACTCCCTGTGTTAATCTCTCTCTAACCCTCACTCCCTGTGTTAATCTCTCCATGACCCTCACTCCCTGTGTTAATCTCTCTCTAACCTCACTCCCTGTGTTAATCTCTCTCTGACCCTCACTCCCTGTGTTAATCTCTCTCTGACCCTCACTCCCTGTGTTAATCTCTCTCTGACCCTCACTCCCTGTGTTAATCTCACTCTAACCCTCACTCCCTGTGTTAATCTCTCTCTGACCCTCACTCTCTGTGTTAATCTCTCTCTGACCCTCACTCCCTGTGTTAATCTCTCTCTGACCCTCACTCCCTGTGTTAATCTCACTCTAACCTCACTCCCTGTGTTAATCTCTCTCCAACTCTCACTCCCTGTGTTAATCTCTCTCTGACCCTCACTCCCTGTTTTAATCTCACTCTAACCCTCACTCCCTGTGTTAATCTCTCTCTGACCCTCACTCCCTGTGTTAATCTCTCTCTGACCCTCACTCCCTGTGTTAATCTCACTCTAACCCTCACTCTCTGTGTTAATCTCTCTCTGACCCTCACTCCCTGTGTTAATCTCACTCTAACCCTCACTCCCTGTGTTAATCTCTCTCTGACCCTCACTCCCTGTGTTAATCTCTCTCTAACCCTCACTCCCTGTGTTAATCTCTCTCTGACCCTCACTCCCTGTGTTAATCTCTCTCTGACCCTCACTCCCTGTGTTAATCTCTCTCTGACCCTCACTCCCTGTGTTAATCTCTCTCTAACCCTCACTCCCTGTGTTAATCTCTCTCTGACCCTCACTCCCTGTGTTAATCTCTCTCTAACCCTCACTCCCTGTGTTAATCTCTCTCTAACCCTCACTCCCTGTGTTAATCTCTCTCTAACCCTCACTCCCTGTGTTAATCTCTCTCTGACCCTCACTCCCTGTGTTAATCTCTCTCTAACCCTCACTCCCTGTGTTAATCTCTCTCTGACCCTCACTCCGTGTGTGAATCTCTCTCTGACCCTCACTCCCTGTGTTAATCTCACTCTAACCCTCACTCCCTGTGTTAATCTCTCTCTAACCCTCACTCCCTGTGTTAATCTCTCTCTGACCCTCACTCCCTGTGTTAATCTCTCTCTAACCCTCACTCCCTGTGTTAATCTCACTCTAACCCTCACTCCCTGTGTTAATCTCTCTCTGACCCTCACTCCCTGTGTTAATCTCTCTCTAACCCTCACTCCCTGTGTTAATCTCTCTCTGACCCTCACTCCCTGTGTTAATCTCTCTCTGACCCTCACTCCTGTGTTAATCTCTCTCTGACCCTCACTCCCTGTGTTAATCTCTCTCTAACCCTCACTCCCTGTGTTAATCTCTCTCTAACCCTCACTCCGTGTGTTAATCTCTCTCTGACCCTCACTCCCTGTGTTAATCTCTCTCTAACCCTCACTCTCTGTGTTAATCTCTCTCTAACCCTCACTCCCTGTGTTAATCTCTCTCTGAACCTCACTCCCTGTGTTAATCTCACCCTCACTCCCTGTGTTAATCTCACTCTGATTCTCACTCTCTGTGTTAATCTCTCTCTGACCCTCACTCCCTGTGTTAATCTCTCTCTGACCCTCACTCCCTGTGTTAATCTCTCTCTGACCCTCACTCCCTGTGTTAATCTCTCTCTAACCCTCACTCCCTGTGTTAATCTCTCTCTGACCCTCACTCCTGTGTTAATCTCTCTCTGACCCTCACTCCCTGTGTTAATCTCTCTCTGACCCTCACTCCTGTGTTAATCTCTCTCTGACCCTCACTCCCTGTGTTAATCTCTCTCTAACCCTCACTCCCTGTGTTAATCTCTCTCTGACCCTCACTCCCTGTGTTAATCTCTCTCTAACCCTCACTCCCTGTGTTAATCTCTCTCTGACCCTCACTCTCTGTGTTAATCTCTCTCTGACCCTCACTCCCTGTGTTAATCTCACTCTAACCTCACTCCCTGTGTTAATCTCTCTCTGACCCTCACTCCCTGTGTTAATCTCTCTCTGACCCTCACTCCCTGTGTTAATCTCTCTCTGACCCTCACTCCCTGTGTTAATCTCACTCTAACCCTCACTCCCTGTGTTAATCTCTCTCTAACCCTCACTCCCTGTGTTAATCTCTCTCTGACCCTCACTCCCTGTGTTAATCTCTCTCTGACCCTCACTCCCTGTGTTAATCTCTCTCTGACCCTCACTCCCTGTGTTAATCTCTCTCTGACCCTCACTCTCTGTGTTAATCTCTCTCTGACCCTCACTCCCTGTGTTAATCTCTCTCTAACCCTCACTCCCTGTGTTAATCTCTCTCTGACCCTCACTCCCTGTGTTAATCTCTCTCTAACCCTCACTCCCTGTGTTAATCTCTCTCTGACCCTCACTCCCTGTGTTAATCTCTCTCTGACCCTCACTCCCTGTGTTAATCTCTCTCTGACCCTCACTCCCTGTGTTAATCTCTCTCTAACCCTCACTCCCTGTGTTAATCTCTCTCTAACCCTCACTCCCTGTGTTAATCTCTCTCTGACCCTCACTCCCTGTGTTAATCTCTCTCTGACCCTCACTCCCTGTGTTAATCTCTCTCTAACCCTCACTCCCTGTGTTAATCTCTCTCTGACCCTCACTCCCTGTGTTAATCTCTCTCTGACCCTCACTCCCTGTGTTAATCTCTCTCTGACCCTCACTCCCTGTGTTAATCTCTCTCTAACCCTCACTCCCTGTGTTAATCTCACTCTAACCCTCACTCCCTGTGTTAATCTCTCTCTGACCCTCACTCCCTGTGTTAATCTCTCTCTAACCCTCACTCCTGTGTTAATCTCTCTCTAACCCTCACTCCCTGTGTTAATCTCTCTCTGACCCTCACTCCCTGTGTTAATCTCTCTCTGACCCTCACTCCCTGTGTTAATCTCTCTCTACCCTCACTCCCTGTGTTAATCTCTCTCTGATCCTCACTCTCTGTGTTAATCTCTCTCTGACCCTCACTCCCTGTGTTAATCTCTCTCTGACCCTCACTCCCTGTGTTAATCTCTCTCTGACCCTCACTCCCTGTGTTAATCTCTCTCTGACCCTCACTCCCTGTGTTAATCTCTCTCTGACCCTCACTCCCTGTGTTAATCTCTCTCTGACCCTCACTCTCTGTGTTAATCTCTCTCTGACCCTCACTCCCTGTGTTAATCTCACTCTAACCCTCACTCCCTGTGTTAATCTCTCTCTGACCCTCACTCTCTGTGTTAATTTCTCTCTAACCCTCACTCCCTGTGTTAATCTCTCTCTGACCCTCACTCCTGTGTTAATCTCTCTCTGACCCTCACTCCCTGTGTTAATCTCTCTCTGACCCTCATTTCTGTGTTAATCTCTCTCTGACCCTCACTCCCTGTGTTAATCTCTCTCTAACCCTCACTCCCTGTGTTAATCTCTCTCTAACCCTCACTCCCTGTGTTAATCTCTCTCTAACCCTCACTCCCTGTGTTAATCTCTCTCTAACCCTCACTCCCTGTGTTAATCTCTCTCTAACCCTCACTCCCTGTGTTAATCTCTCTCTGACCCTCACTCCCTGTGTTAATCTCTCTCTGACCCTCACTTCCTGTGTTAATCTCTCTCTGACCCTCACTCCCTGTGTTAATCTCTCTCTAACCCTCACTCCCTGTGTTAATCTCTCTCTAACCCTCACTCCCTGTGTTAATCTCTCTCTGACCCTCATTTCTGTGTTAATCTCTCTCTAACCCTCACTCTCTGTGTTAATCTCTCTCTAACCCTCACTCCCTGTGTTAATCTCTCTCTGACCCTCACTCCCTGTGTTAATCTCTCTCTACCTCACTCCCTGTGTTAATCTCTCTCTGATCCTCACTCCCTGTGTTAATCTCTCTCTGACCCTCACTCCCTGTGTTAATCTCTCTCTGACCCTCACTCCCTGTGTTAATCTCTCTCTGACCCTCACTCCCTGTGTTAATCTCTCTCTGACCCTCACTCCTGTGTTAATCTCTCTCTGACCCTCACTCCCTGTGTTAATCTCTCTCTGACCCTCACTCCCTGTGTTAATCTCTCTCTAACCCTCACTCCCTGTGTTAATCTCTCTCTGACCCTCACTCCTGTGTTAATCTCTCTCTGACCCTCACTCCCTGTGTTAATCTCTCTCTGACCCTCACTCTCTGTGTTAATCTCTCTCTGACCCTCACTCCCTGTGTTAATCTCTCTCTAACCCTCACTCCCTGTGTTAATCTCTCTCTGACCCTCACTCTCTGTGTTAATCTCTCTCTAACCCTCACTCCCTGTGTTAATCTCTCTCTGACCCTCACTCCGTGTGTTAATCTCTCTCTGACCCTCACTCCCTGTGTTAATCTCTCTCTGACCCTCACTCTCTGTGTTAATCTCTCTCTGACCCTCACTCCCTGTGTTAATCTCTCTCTAACCCTCACTCCCTGTGTTAATCTCTCTCTAACCCTCACTCCCTGTGTTAATCTCTCTCTAACCCTCACTCCCTGTGTTAATCTCTCTCTACCCTCACTCCCTGTGTTAATCTCTCTCTAACCCTCACTCCCTGTGTTAATCTCTCTCTACCCTCACTCCCTGTGTTAATCTCTCTCTGACCCTCACTCCCTGTGTTAATCTCTCTCTGACCCTCACTCCCTGTGTTAATCTCTCTCTGACCCTCACTCCCTGTGTTAATCTCTCTCTGACCCTCACTCTCTGTGTTAATCTCTCTCTGACCCTCACTCCCTGTGTTAATCTCTCTCTGACCCTCACTCCCTGTGTTAATCTCTCTCTGACCCTCACTCCCTGTGTTAATCTCTCTCTAACCCTCACTCCCTGTGTTAATCTCTCTCTAACCCTCACTCCCTGTGTTAATCTCTCTCTAACCCTCACTCCCTGTGTTAATCTCTCTCTGACCCTCACTCCCTGTGTTAATCTCTCTCTGACCCTCACTCCCTGTGTTAATCTCTCTCTAACCCTCACTCCCTGTGTTAATCTCACTCTGACCCTCACTCCCTGTGTTAATCTCTCTCTAACCCTCACTCTCTGTGTTAATCTCTCTCTAACCCTCACTCACTGTGTTAATCTCTCTCTGACCCTCACTCCCTGTGTTAATCTCACTCTAACCCTCACTCCCTGTGTTAATCTCTCTCTGACCCTCACTCCCTGTGTTAATCTCTCTCTAACCCTCACTCCCTGTGTTAATCTCTCTCTACCCTCACTCCCTGTGTTAATCTCTCTCTGACCCTCACTCCCTGTGTTAATCTCTCTCTGACCCTCACTCCCTGTGTTAATCTCTCTCTGACCCTCACTCCCTGTGTTAATCTCTCTCTGACCCTCACTCCCTGTGTTAATCTCTCTCTAACCCTCACTCCCTGTGTTAATCTCTCTCTAACCCTCACTCCCTGTGTTAATCTCTCTCTAACCCTCACTCCCTGTGTTAATCTCTCTCTAACCCTCACTCCTGTGTTAATCTCTCTCTGACCCTCACTCCTGTGTTAATCTCTCTCTGACCCTCACTCCCTGTGTTAATCTCTCTCTGACCCTCACTCCCTGTGTTAATCTCTCTCTGACCTCACTCCCTGTGTTAATCTCTCTCTAACCCTCACTCCCTGTGTTAATCTCTCTCTACCCTCACTCCCTGTGTTAATCTCTCTCTGACCCTCATTTCTGTGTTAATCTCTCTCTGACCCTCACTCCCTGTGTTAATCTCTCTCTGACCCTCACTCCCTGTGTTAATCTCTCTCTGACCCTCACTCCCTGTGTTAATCTCTCTCTGACCCTCACTCCCTGTGTTAATCTCTCTCTGACCCTCACTCCCTGTGTTAATCTCTCTCTAACCCTCACTCCCTGTGTTAATCTCTCTCTAACCCTCACTCCCTGTGTTAATCTCTCTCTACCCTCACTCCCTGTGTTAATCTCTCTCTGACCCTCACTCCCTGTGTTAATCTCTCTCTAACCCTCACTCCCTGTGTTAATCTCTCTCTAACCCTCACTCCCTGTGTTAATCTCTCTCTGACCCTCACTCCCTGTGTTAATCTCTCTCTGACCCTCATTTCTGTGTTAATCTCTCTCTGACCCTCACTCCCTGTGTTAATCTCTCTCTGACCCTCACTCCCTGTGTTAATCTCTCTCTGACCCTCACTCCCTGTGTTAATCTCTCTCTAACCCTCACTCCCTGTGTTAATCTCTCTCTAACCCTCACTCCCTGTGTTAATCTCTCTCTAACCCTCACTCCTGTGTTAATCTCTCTCTGACCCTCACTCCCTGTGTTAATCTCTCTCTAACCCTCACTCCCTGTGTTAATCTCTCTCTGACCCTCATTTCTGTGTTAATCTCTCTCTGACCCTCACTCCCTGTGTTAATCTCTCTCTGACCCTCACTCCCTGTGTTAATCTCTCTCTACCCTCACTCCCTGTGTTAATCTCTCTCTGACCCTCACTCCCTGTGTTAATCTCTCTCTGACCCTCACTCCCTGTGTTAATCTCTCTCTAACCCTCACTCCCTGTGTTAATCTCTCTCTGACCCTCATTTCTGTGTTAATCTCTCTCTAACCCTCACTCCCTGTGTTAATCTCTCTCTGACCCTCATTTCTGTGTTAATCTCTCTCTGACCCTCACTCCCTGTGTTAATCTCTCTCTGACCCTCACTCCTGTGTTAATCTCTCTCTGACCCTCACTCCCTGTGTTAATCTCACTCTAACCCTCACTCCCTGTGTTAATCTCACTCTAACCCTCACTCCCTGTGTTAATCTCTCTCTGACCCTCACTCCCTGTGTTAATCTCTCTCTGACCCTCACTCCTGTGTTAATCTCTCTCTGACCCTCACTCCCTGTGTTAATCTCTCTCTGACCCTCACTCCCTGTGTTAATCTCTCTCTGACCCTCACTCCCTGTGTTAATCTCTCTCTGACCCTCACTCCCTGTGTTAATCTCTCTCTGACCCTCACTCCCTGTGTTAATCTCTCTCTGACCCTCACTCCCTGTGTTAATCTCTCTCTGACCCTCACTCCCTGTGTTAATCTCTCTCTGACCCTCACTCCCTGTGTTAATCTCTCTCTGACCCTCATTTCTGTGTTAATCTCTCTCTGACCCTCACTCCCTGTGTTAATCTCTCTCTGACCCTCACTCTCTGTGTTAATCTCTCTCTGACCCTCACTCCCTGTGTTAATCTCTCTCTAACCCTCACTCCCTGTGTTAATCTCACTCTAACCCTCACTCCCTGTGTTAATCTCTCTCTGACCCTCACTCCCTGTGTTAATCTCTCTCTGACCCTCACTCCCTGTGTTGAATCTCTCTCTGACCCTCACTCCCTGTGTTAATCTCCTCTGACCCTCACTCTCTGTGTTAATCTCTCTCTGACCCTCACTCCCTGTGTTAATCTCACTCTAACCCTCACTCCCTGTGTTAATCTCTCTCTGCCCTCACTCCTGTGTTAATCTCTCTCTGACCCTCACTCCCTGTGTTAATCTCTCTCTGACCCTCACTCCTGTGTTAATCTCTCTCTGACCCTCACTCCCTGTGTTAATCTCTCTCTAACCTCTCACTCCCTGTGTTAATCTCTCTCTAACCCTCACTCCCTGTGTTAATCTCTCTCTGACCCTCACTCCCTGTGTTAATCTCTCTCTAACCCTCACTCCCTGTGTTAATCTCTCTCTGACCCTCACTCCCTGTGTTAATCTCTCTCTGACCCTCACTCCCTGTGTTAATCTCTCTCTACCCTCACTCCCTGTGTTAATCTCTCTCTGACCCTCACTCCCTGTGTTAATCTCTCTCTGACCCTCACTCCCTGTGTTAATCTCTCTCTGACCCTCACTCCCTGTGTTAATCTCTCTCTGACCCTCACTCCCTGTGTTAATCTCTCTCTGACCCTCACTCCCTGTGTTAATCTCTCTCTGACCCTCACTCCCTGTGTTAATCTCTCTCTGACCCTCACTCCCTGTGTTAATCTCTCTCTGACCCTCACTCCCTGTGTTAATCTCTCTCTGACCCTCACTCCCTGTGTTAATCTCTCTCTGACCCTCACTCCCTGTGTTAATCTCTCTCTGACCCTCACTCCCTGTGTTAATCTCTCTCTGACCCTCACTCCTGTGTTAATCTCTCTCTGACCCTCACTCCCTGTGTTAATCTCTCTCTGACCCTCACTCCCTGTGTTAATCTCTCTCTGACCCTCACTCCCTGTGTTAATCTCTCTCTGACCCTCACTCCCTGTGTTAATCTCTCTCTAACCTCACTCCCTGTGTTAATCTCTCTCTGACCCTCACTCCCTGTGTTAATCTCTCTCTGACCCTCACTCCCTGTGTTAATCTCTCTCTGACCCTCACTCCCTGTGTTAATCTCTCTCTGACCCTCACTCCCTGTGAATCTCTCTCTGACCCTCACTCCCTGTGTTAATCTCTCTCTGACCCTCACTCCCTGTGTTAATCTCTCTCTACCCTCACTCCCTGTGTTAATCTCTCTCTGACCCTCATTTCTGTGTTAATCTCTCTCTGACCCTCACTCCCTGTGTTAATCTCTCTCTGACCCTCATTTCTGTGTTAATCTCTCTCTGACCCTCACTCCCTGTGTTAATCTCTCTCTGACCCTCATTTCTGTGTTAATCTCTCTCTGACCCTCACTCCCTGTGTTAATCTCTCTCTACCCTCACTCCCTGTGTTAATCTCTCTACCCTCACTCTGACCCTCACTCCCTGTGTTAATCTCTCTCTGACCCTCACTCCCTGTGTTAATCTCTCTCTGACCCTCACTCCCTGTGTTAATCTCTCTCTGACCCTCACTCCCTGTGTTAATCTCTCTCTGACCCTCACTCCCTGTGTTAATCTCTCTCTGACCCTCACTCCCTGTGTTAATCTCTCTCTGACCCTCACTCCCTGTGTTAATCTCTCTCTGACCCTCACTCCCTGTGTTAATCTCTCTCTGACCCTCACTCCCTGTGTTAATCTCTCTCTGACCCTCACTCCCTGTGTTAATCTCTCTCTGACCCTCACTCCCTGTGTTAATCTCTCTCTGACCCTCACTCCCTGTGTTAATCTCTCTCTGACCCTCACTCCCTGTGTTAATCTCTCTCTGACCCTCACTCCTGTGTTAATCTCTCTCTGACCCTCACTCCCTGTGTTAATCTCTCTCTGACCCTCACTCCCTGTGTTAATCTCTCTCTGACCCTCACTCCCTGTGTTAATCTCTCTCTAACCCTCACTCCCTGTGTTAATCTCTCTCTGACCCTCACTCCCTGTGTTAATCTCTCTCTGACCCTCACTCCCTGTGTTAATCTCTCTCTGACCCTCACTCCCTGTGTTAATCTCTCTCTGACCCTCACTCCCTGTGTTAATCTCTCTCTGACCCTCACTCCCTGTGTTAATCTCTCTCTGACCCTCATTTCTGTGTTAATCTCTCTCTGACCCTCACTCTCTGTGTTAATCTCTCTCTGACCCTCACTCCCTGTGTTAATCTCTCTCTGACCCTCACTCCCTGTGTTAATCTCTCTCTGACCCTCACTCCCTGTGTTAATCTCTCTCTGACCCTCACTCCCTGTGTTAATCTCTCTCTGACCCTCACTCCCTGTGTTAATCTCTCTCTGACCCTCACTCCCTGTGTTAATCTCTCTCTAACCCTCACTCCCTGTGTTAATCTCTCTCTGACCCTCACTCCCTGTGTTAATCTCTCTCTGACCCTCACTCCCTGTGTTAATCTCTCTCTGACCCTCACTCCCTGTGTTAATCTCTCTCTGACCCTCACTCTCTGTGTTAATCTCTCTCTGACCCTCACTCCCTGGTGTTAATCTCTCTCTGACCCTCACTCCCTGTGTTAATCTCTCTCTGACCCTCACTCCCTGTGTTAATCTCTCTGACCCTCACTCCTGTGTTAATCTCTCTCTTACCCTCACTCCCTGTGTTAATCTCTCTCTGACCCTCACTCCCTGTGTTAATCTCTCTCTGACCCTCACTCCCTGTGTTAATCTCTCTCTGACCCTCACTCCCTGTGTTAATCTCTCTCTGACCCTCACTCCCTGTGTTAATCTCTCTCTGACCCTCACTCCCTGTGTTAATCTCTCTCTGACCCTCACTCCCTGTGTTAATCTCTCTCTGACCCTCACTCCCTGTGTTAATCTCTCTCTGACCCTCATTTCTGTGTTAATCTCTCTCTAACCCTCACTCCCTGTGTTAATCTCTCTCTGACCCTCACTCCCTGTGTTAATCTCTCTCTGACCCTCACTCCCTGTGTTAATCTCTCTCTGACCCTCATTTCTGTGTTAATCTCTCTCTGACCCTCACTCCCTGTGTTAATCTCTCTCTGACCCTCACTCCCTGTGTTAATCTCTCTCTGACCCTCACTCCCTGTGTTAATCTCTCTCTGACCCTCACTCCCTGTGTTAATCTCTCTCTGACCCTCACTCCCTGTGTTAATCTCTCTCTGACCCTCACTCCCTGTGTTAATCTCTCTCTACCCTCACTCCCTGTGTTAATCTCTCTCTAACCCTCACTCCTGTGTTAATCTCTCTCTGACCCTCACTCCCTGTGTTAATCTCTCTCTAACCTCACTCCCTGTGTTAATCTCTCTCTAACCCTCACTCCCTGTGTTAATCTCTCTCTAACCCTCACTCCCTGTGTTAATCTCTCTCTGACCCTCATTTCTGTGTTAATCTCTCTCTGACCCTCACTCCCTGTGTTAATCTCTCTCTGACCCTCACTCCCTGTGTTAATCTCTCTCTGACCCTCACTCCCTGTGTTAATCTCTCTCTGACCCTCACTCCCTGTGTTAATCTCTCTCTGACCCTCACTCCCTGTGTTAATCTCTCTCTGACCCTCACTTCCTGTGTTAATCTCTCTCTGACCCTCACTCCCTGTGTTAATCTCTCTCTGACCCTCACTCCCTGTGTTAATCTCTCTCTGACCCTCACTCCTGTGTTAATCTCTCTCTGACCCTCACTCCCTGTGTTAATCTCTCTCTAACCCTCACTCCCTGTGTTAATCTCTCTCTGACCCTCACTCCCTGTGTTAATCTCTCTCTGACCCTCACTCCCTGTGTTAATCTCTCTCTGACCCTCACTCCCTGTGTTAATCTCTCTCTGACCCTCACTCCCTGTGTTAATCTCTCTCTGACCCCTCACTCCCTGTGTTAATCTCTCTCTAACCCTCACTCCCTGTGTTAATCTCTCTCTGACCCTCACTCCCTGTGTTAATCTCTCTCTGACCCTCACTCCCTGTGTTAATCTCTCTCTGACCCTCACTCCCTGTGTTAATCTCTCTCTGACCCTCACTCCCTGTGTTAATCTCTCTCTGACCCTCATTTCTGTGTTAATCTCTCTCTGACCCTCACTCCCTGTGTTAATCTCTCTCTGACCCTCACTTCCTGTGTTAATCTCTCTCTGACCCTCACTCCCTGTGTTAATCTCTCTCTGACCCTCACTCCCTGTGTTAATCTCTCTCTGACCCTCACTCCCTGTGTTAATCTCTCTCTAACCCTCACTCCCTGTGTTAATCTCTCTCTAACCCTCACTCCCTGTGTTAATCTCTCTCTGACCCTCACTCCCTGTGTTAATCTCTCTCTAACCCTCACTCCTGTGTTAATCTCTCTCTGACCCTCACTCCCTGTGTTAATCTCTCTCTGACCCTCACTCCCTGTGTTAATCTCTCTCTGACCCTCATTTCTGTGTTAATCTCTCTCTAAACCTCACTCCCTGTGTTAATCTCTCTCTGTGTTAATCTCTCTCTGACCCTCACTCCCTGTGTTAATCTCTCTCTGATCCCTCACTCCCTGTGTTAATCTCTCTCTGACCCTCACTCCCTGTGTTAATCTCTCTCTACCCTCACTCCCTGTGTTAATCTCTCTCTGACCCTCACTCCCTGTGTTAATCTCTCTCTGACCCTCACTCCCTGTGTTAATCTCTCTCTGACCCTCACTCCCTGTGTTAATCTCTCTCTGACCCTCACTCCCTGTGTTAATCTCTCTCTAACCCTCACTCCCTGTGTTAATCTCTCTCTGACCCTCATTTCTGTGTTAATCTCTCTCTGACCCTCACTCCCTGTGTTAATCTCTCTCTGACCCTCACTCCCTGTGTTAATCTCTCTCTAACCCTCACTCCTGTGTTAATCTCTCTCTGACCCTCACTCCCTGTGTTAATCTCTCTCTGAACCCTCACTCCCTGTGTTAATCTCTCTCTAACCCTCACTCCCTGTGTTAATCTCTCTCTAACCCTCACTCCCTGTGTTAATCTCTCTCTGACCCTCACTCCCTGTGTTAATCTCTCTCTGACCCTCACTCCCTGTGTTAATCTCTCTCTGACCCTCACTCCCTGTGTTAATCTCTCTCTGACCCTCACTCCCTGTGTTAATCTCTCTCTGACCCTCACTCCCTGTGTTAATCTCTCTCTGACCCTCACTCCCTGTGTTAATCTCTCTCTGACCCTCACTCTCTGTGTTAATCTCTCTCTGACCCTCACTCCCTGTGTTAATCTCTCTCTGACCCTCACTCCCTGTGTTAATCTCTCTCTGACCCTCACTCCCTGTGTTAATTCTCTCTACCCTCACTCCCTGTGTTAATCTCTCTCTACCTCACTCCTGTGTTAATCTCTCTCTAACCCTCACTCCCTGTGTTAATCTCTCTCTGAACCCTCACTCCCTGTGTTAATCTCTCTCTGACCCTCACTCCCTGTGTTAATCTCTCTCTAACCCTCACTCCCTGTGTTAATCTCTCTCTGACCCTCATTTCTGTGTTAATCTCTCTCTAACCCTCACTCCCTGTGTTAATCTCTCTCTGACCCTCACTCCCTGTGTTAATCTCTCTCTGACCCTCACTCCTGTGTTAATCTCTCTCTTACCCTCACTCCTGTGTTAATCTCTCTCTTACCCTCACTCCCTGTGTTAATCTCTCTCTAACCCTCACTCCCTGTGTTAATCTCTCTCTGACCCTCACTCCCTGTGTTAATCTCTCTCTAACCCTCACTCCCTGTGTTAATCTCTCTCTAACCCTCACTCCCTGTGCTAATCTCTCTCTGACCCTCACTCCCTGTGTTAATCTCTCTCTGACCCTCACTCCCTGTGTTAATCTCTCTCTGACCCTCACTCCCTGTGTTAATCTCTCTCTGACCTCACTCCTGTGTAATCTCTCTCTGACCCTCACTCCCTGTGTTAATCTCTCTCTAACCCTCACTCCTGTGTTAATCTCTCTCTGAACCTCACTCCCTGTGTTAATCTCTCTCTGACCCTCACTCCCTGTGTTAACCTCTCTCTGACCTCACTCCTGTGTAATCTCTCTGACCCTCACTCCCTGTGTTAATCTCTCTCTACCCTCACTCCCTGTGTTAATCTCTCTCTGACCCTCATTTCTGTGTTAATCTCTCTCTGACCCTCACTCCCTGTGTTAATCTCTCTCTGACCCTCACTCCCTGTGTTAATCTCTCTCTGACCCTCATTCCTGTGTTAATCTCTCTCTGACCCTCATTTCTGTGTTAATCTCTCTCTAACCCTCACTCCCTGTGTTAATCTCTCTCTGACCCTCACTCCTGTGTTAATCTCTCTCTGACCCTCACTCCTGTGTTAATCTCTCTCTACCCTCACTCCCTGTGTTAAATCTCTCTCTGACCCTCACTCCCTGTGTAATCTCTCTCTGACCTCACTCCCTGTGTTAATCTCTCTCTGACCCTCACTCTGTGTTAATCTCTCTCTGACCCTCACTCCCTGTGTTAATCCTCTCTGACCCTCACTCCCTGTGTTAATCTCTCTCTAACCCTCACTCCCTGTGTTAATCTCTCTCTGACCCTCACTCCCTGTGTTAATCTCTCTCTAACCCTCACTCCCTGTGTTAATCTCTCTCTGACCCTCACTCCCTGTGTTAATCTCCTCTGACCCTCACTCCCTGTGTTAATCTCTCTCTGACCCTCATTTCTGTGTTAATCTCTCTCTAACCCTCACTCCCTGTGTTAATCTCTCTCTGACCCTCACTCCCTGTGTTAATCTCTCTCTGACCCTCACTCCCTGTGTTAATCTCTCTCTGACCCTCACTCCCTGTGTTAATCTCTCTCTGACCCTCACTCTCTGTGTTAATCTCTCTCTGACCCTCATTTCTGTGTTAATCTCTCTCTGACCCTCACTCCCTGTGTTAATCTCTCTCTGAACCCTCACTCCCTGTGTTAATCTCTCTCTGACCCTCACTCCCTGTGTTAATCTCACTCTGACCCTCACTCCTGTGTTAATCTCTCTCTGACCCTCACTCCCTGTGTTAATCTCTCTCTGACCCTCAGTCTCTGTGTTAATCTCTCTCTGACCCTCACTCCCTGTGTTAATCTCTCTCTGAACCTCACTCCCTGTGTTAATCTCTCTCTAACCCTCACTCCCTGTGTTAATCTCTCTCTGAACCCTCACTCACTGTGTTAAATCTCTCTCTGAACCCTCACTCCCTGTGTTAATTCTCTCTAACCCTCACTCCCTGTGTTAATCTCTCTCTATCCCTCACTCCCTGTGTTAATCTCTCTCTGACCCCCCTCACTCCTGTGTTAATCTCTCTCTGACCCTCACTCCCTGTGTTAATCTCTCTCTGACCCTCACTCCTGTGTTAATCTCTCTCTGACCCTCACTCCCTGTGTTAATCTCTCTCTGACCCTCACTCCTGTGTTAATCTCTCTCTGACCCTCACTCCTGTTGTTAATCTCTCTCTGACCCTCACTCCCTGTGTTAATCTCTCTCTGACCCTCACTCCGTGTGAATCTCTCTCTGACCCTCACTCCCTGTGTTAATCTCTCTCTGACCCTCATTTCTGTGCTAATCTCTCTCTGACCCTCACTCCCTGTGTTAATCTCTCTCTGACCCTCACTCCCTGTGTTAATCACTCCTCCCTGTGTCCTCTCTCCTCACTCCCTGTGTTAATCTCTCTCTGACCCTCACTCCCTGTGTTAATCTCTCTCTAACCCTCACTCCCTGTGTAATCTCACTCTAACCCTCACTCTTCCTGTGTTAATCTCTCTCTAACCCTCACTCCCTGTGTTAATCTCACTCTGACCTCACTCCCTGTGTTAATCTCTCTCTGACCCTCATTTCTGTGTTAATCTCTCTCTAACCCTCACTCCCTGTGTTAATCTCTCTCTAACCCTCACTCCCTGTGTTAATCTCTCTCTGACCCTCACTCCCTGTGTTAATCTCTCCTCTGACCCTCACTCCCTGTGTTAATCTCTCTCGAACCCTCACTCCCTGTGTTAATCTCTCTCTGACCCTCACTCCCTGTGTTAATCTCTCTCTGACCCTCACTCCTGTGTAATCTCTCTCTGACCCTCACCTCCCTGTGTTAATCTCTCTCTGACCCTCACTCCCTGTGTTAATCTCTCTCTGACCCTCACTCCCTGTGTTAATCTCTCTCTAACCCTCACTCCCTGTGTTAATCTCTCTCTGACCCTCATTTCTGTGTTAATCTCTCTCTGAACCCTCACTCCCTGTGTTAATCTCTCTCTACCCTCACTCCCTGTGTTAATCTCTCTCTGACCCTCACTCCCTGTGTTAATCTCTCTCTGACCCTCACTCCTGTGTTAATCTCTCTCTGACCCTCACTCCCTGTGTTAATCTCTCTCTGACCCTCACTCCCTGTGTTAATCTCTCTCTGACCCTCACTCCCTGTGTTAATCTCTCTCTGACCCTCACTCCCTGTGTTAATCTCTCTCTAACCCTCACTCCCTGTGTTAATCTCTCTCGAACCCTCACTCCCTGTGTTAATCTCTCTCTAACCCTCACTCCCTGTGTTAATCTCTCTCTGACCCTCACTCCCTGTGTTAATCTCTCTCTGACCCTCACTCCCTGTGTTAATCTCTCTCTGACCCTCACTCCCTGTGTTAATCTCTCTCTGACCCTCACTCCCTGTGTTAATCTCTCTCTGAACCTCACTCCTGTGTTAATCTCTCTCTGACCCTCACTCCCTGTGTTAATCTCTCTCTGACCCTCATTTCTGTGTTAATCTCTCTCTGACCCTCACTCCTGTGTTAATCTCTCTCTGACCCTCACTATCCTGTGTTAATCTCTCTCTGACCCTCACTCCCTGTGTTAATCTCTCTCTGAACCCTCACTCCCTGTGTTAATCTCTCTCTAACCCTCACTCCCTGTGTTAATCTCTCTCTAACCCTCACTCCCTGTGTTAATCTCTCTCTGACCCTCACTCCCTGTGTTAATCTCTCTCTGACCCTCACTCCCTGTGTTAATCTCTCTCTGACCCTCACTCCCTGTGTTAATCTCTCTGACCCTCACTCCCTGTGTTAATCTCTCTCTAACCCTCACTCCCTGTGTTAATCTCTCTCTAACCCTCACTCCCTGTGTTAATCTCTCTCTGACCCTCATTTCTGTGTTAATCTCTCTCTACCCTCACTCCCTGTGTTAATCTCTCTCTGACCCTCATTTCTGTGTTAATCTCTCTCTGACCCTCACTCCCTGTGTTAATCTCTCTCTGACCCTCACTCCCTGTGTTAATCTCTCTCTGACCCTCACTCCTGTGTTAATCTCTCTCTGACCCTCACTCCCTGTGTTAATCTCTCTCTGACCCTCACTCCCTGTGTTAATCTCTCTCTAACCCTCACTCCCTGTGTTAATCTCTCTCTACCCTCACTCCCTGTGTTAATCTCTCTCTAACCCTCACTCCCTGTGTTAATCTCTCTCTGACCCTCACTCCCTGTGTTAATCTCTCTCTGACCCTCACTCCCTGTGTTAATCTCTCTCTAACCCTCACTCCCTGTGTTAATCTCTCTCTGACCCTCACTCCCTGTGTTAATCTCTCTCTGACCCTCACTCCCTGTGTTAATCTCTCTCTGACCCTCACTCCCTGTGTTAATCTCTCTCTGACCCTCACTCCCTGTGTTAATCTCTCTCTAACCCTCACTCCCTGTGTTAATCTCTCTCTGACCCTCACTCCCTGTGTTAATCTCTCTCTGACCCTCACTCCCTGTGTTAATCTCTCTCTGACCCTCACTCCCTGTGTTAATCTCTCTCTGACCCTCACTCCCTGTGTTAATCTCTCTCTGACCCTCACTCCCTGTGTTAATCTCTCTCTGACCCTCACTCCCTGTGTTAATCTCTCTCTAACCCTCACTCCCTGTGTAAATCTCTCTCTGACCCTCACTCCCTGTGTTAATCTCTCTCTGACCCTCACTCCCTGTGTTAATCTCTCTCTGACCCTCACTCCCTGTGTTAATCTCTCTCTGACCCTCACTCCCTGTGTTAATCTCTCTCTGACCCTCACTCCCTGTGTTAATCTCTCTCTGACCCTCACTCCCTGTGTTAATCTCTCTCTGACCCTCACTCCTGTGTTAATCTCTCTCTGACCCTCATTTCTGTGTTAATCTCTCTCTGACCCTCACTCCCTGTGTTAATCTCTCTCTGACCCTCACTCCCTGTGTTAATCTCTCTCTAACCCTCACTCCCTGTGTTAATCTCTCTCTAACCCTCACTCCCTGTGTTAATCTCTCTCTGACCCTCACTCCCTGTGTTAATCTCTCTCTAACCCTCACTCCCTGTGTTAATCTCTCTCTGACCCTCATTTCTGTGTTAATCTCTCTCTGACCCTCACTCCCTGTGTTAATCTCTCTCTGACCCTCATTTCTGTGTTAATCTCTCTCTGACCCTCACTCCCTGTGTTAATCTCTCTCTGACCCTCACTCCCTGTGTTAATCTCTCTCTGACCCTCACTCCCTGTGTTAATCTCTCTCTGACCCTCACTCCTGTGTTAATCTCTCTCTGACCCTCACTCCCTGTGTTAATCTCTCTCTGACCCTCACTCCCTGTGTTAATCTCTCTCTGACCCTCACTCCCTGTGTTAATCTCTCTCTGACCCTCACTCCCTGTGTTAATCTCTCTCTAACCCTCACTCCCTGTGTTAATCTCTCTCTGACCCTCACTCCCTGTGTAATCTCTCTCTGACCCTCACTCCCTGTGTTAATCTCTCTCTGACCCTCACTCCCTGTGTTAATCTCTCTCTGACCCTCACTCCCTGTGTTAATCTCTCTCTGACCCTCACTCCCTGTGTTAATCTCTCTCTGACCCTCACTCCTGTGTTAATCTCTCTCTGACCCTCACTCCCTGTGTTAATCTCTCTCTGACCCTCACTCCTTGTGTTAATCTCTCTCTGACCCTCACTCCTGTGTTAATCTCTCTCTGACCCTCACTCCTGTGTTAATCTCTCTCTGACCCTCACTCCCTGTGTTAATCTCTCTCTGACCCTCACTCCCTGTGTTAATCTCTCTCTAACCCTCACTCCTTGTGTTAATCTCTCTCTGACCCTCACTCCTGTGTTAATCTCTCTCTGACCCTCACTCCCTGTGTTAATCTCTCTCTGACCCTCACTCCCTGTGTTAATCTCTCTCTGACCCTCACTCCTGTGTTAATCTCTCTCTGACCCTCACTCCTGTGTTAATCTCTCTCTGACCCTCACTCCCTGTGTTAATCTCTCTCTGACCCTCACTCCCTGTTTTAATCTCTCTCTGACCCTCACTCCCTGTGTTAATCTCTCTCTGACCCTCACTCCTGTGTGAATCTCTCTCTGACCCTCACTCCCTGTGTTAATCTCTCTCTGACCCTCACTCCCTGTGTTAATCTCTCTCTGACCCTCACTCCTGTGTTAATCTCTCTCTAACCCTCACTCCTGTGTTAATCTCTCTCTACCCTCACTCCTGTGTTAATCTCTCTCTAACCCTCACTCCCTGTGTTAATCTCTCTCTGACCCTCACTCCCTGTGTTAATCTCTCTCTAACCCTCACTCCTGTGTTAATCTCTCTCTACCCTCACTCCTGTGTTAATCTCTCTCTGACCCTCACTCACTGTGTTAATCTCTCTCTAACCCTCACTCCCTGTGTTGAATCTCTCTCTGACCCTCACTCCTGTGTTAATCTCACTCTGACCCTCACTCCTGTGTTAATCTCTCTCTGACCCTCACTCCTGTGTTATCTCCTCTGACCCTCACTCCCTGTGTTAATCTCTCTCTGACCCTCACTCCTGTGTTAATCTCTCTCTGACCCTCACTCCCTGTGTTATCTCTCTCTGACCCTCACTCCCTGTGTTAATCTCTCTCTGACCCTCACTCCCTGTGTTAATCTCTCTCTGACCCTCACTCCCTGTGTTAATCTCTCTCTGACCCTCACTCCCTGTGTTAATCTCTCTCTAACCCTCACTCCCTGTGTTAATCTCTCTCTGACCCTCACTCCCTGTGTTAATCTCTCTCTGACCCTCATTTCTGTGTTAATCTCTCTCTGACCCTCACTCCCTGTGTTAATCTCACTCTGACCTCCTCCTGTGTTAACCTCTGCCTCACTCCCTGTGTTAATCTCTCTCTAACCCTCACTCCCTGTGTTAATCTCTCTCTAACCCTCACTCCTGTGTTAATCTCTCTCTGACCCTCACTCCCTGTGTTAATCTCTCTCTAACCCTCACTCCCTGTGTTAATCTCTCTCTGACCCTCATTTCTGTGTTAATCTCTCTCTGACCCTCACTCCCTGTGTTAATCTCTCTCTGAACCCTCACTCCCTGTGTTAATCTCTCTCTGACCCTCACTCCCTGTGTTAATCTCTCTCTGACCCTCACTCCCTGTGTTAATCTCTCTCTGACCCTCACTCCTGTGTTAATCTCTCTCTGACCCTCACTCCTGTGTTAATCTCTCTCTGACCCTCACTCCCTGTGTTAATCTCTCTCTAACCCTCACTCCCTGTGTTAATCTCTCTCTGACCCTCACTCCCTGTGTTAAACTCTCTCTGACCCCTCACTCCCTGTGTTAATCTCTCTCTACCCTCACTCCTGTGTTAATCTCTCTCTGACCCTCACTCCCTGTGTAATCTCTCTCTGACCCTCACTCTCTGTGTTAATCTCTCTCTGACCCTCACTCCTGTGTTAATCTCTCTCTGACCCTCACTTCTGTGTTAATCTCTCTCTAACCCTCACTCCCTGTGTTAATCTCTCTCTGACCCTCATCTCTGTGTTAATCTCTCTCTGACCCTCACTCCCTGTGTTAATCTCTCTCTGACCCTCACTCCCTGTGTTAATCTCTCTCTGACCCTCACTCCCTGTGTTAATCTCTCTCTGACCTCACTCCCTGTGTTAATCTCTCTCTGACCCTCACTCCCTGTGTTAATCTCTCTCTGACCCTCATTTCTGTGTTAATCTCTCTCTAAACCTCACTCACTGTGTTAATCTCTCTCGAACCCTCACTCCCTGTGTTAATCTCCTCTGACCCTCACTCCCTGTGTTAATCTCACTCTGATCCTCACTCCCTGTGTTAATCTCTCTCTGACCCTCACTCCCTGTGTTAATCTCTCTCTTCCCTCACTCCCTGTGTTAATCTCTCTCTGACCCTCACTCCTTTTGTTAATCTCTCTCTGACCCTCACTCCCTGTGTTAATCTCTCTCTGACCCTCACTCCCTGTGTTAATCTCTCTCTGACCCTCACTCCCTGTGTTAATCTCTCTCTAACCCTCACTCCTGTGTTAATCTCTCTCTGACCCTCACTCCCTGTGTTAATCTCTCTCTGACCCTCACTCCCTGTGTTAATCTCTCTCTGACCCTCACTCCCTGTGTTAATCTCTCTCTAACCCTCACTCCTGTGTTAATCTCTCTCTGACCCTCACTCCCTGTGTTAATCTCTCTCTGACCCTCACTCCCTGTGTTAATCTCTCTCTGACCCTCACTCCTGTGTTAATCTCTCTCTGACCCTCACTCCCTGTGTTAATCTCTCTCTACCCTCACTCCCTGTGTTAATCTCTCTCTGACCCTCACTCCCTGTGTTAATCTCTCTCTGACCCTCACTCCCTGTGTTAATCTCTCTCTGACCCTCACTCCCTGTGTTAATCTTTCTCTGACCCTCACTCCCTGTGTTATCTCTCTCAGACCCTCACTCTCTGTGTTAATCTCTCTCTGACCCTCACTCCCTGTGTTAATCTCTCTCTGACCTCACTCACTGTGTTAATCTCACTCTGACCCTCACTCCCTGTGTTAATCTCTCTCTGACCCTCACTCCCTGTGTTAATCTCTCTCTGACCCTCACTCCCTGTGTTAATCTCTCTCTGACCCTCACTCCTGTGTTAATCTCTCTCTGACCCTCACTCCCTGTGTTAATCTCTCTCTGACCCTCACTCCCTGTGTTAATCTCTCTCTGACCCTCACTCCCTGTGTTAATCTCTCTCTGACCCTCATTTCTGTGTTAATCTCTCTCTAACCCTCACTCCCTGTGTTAATCTCTCTCTGACCCTCATTTCTGTGTTAATCTCTCTCTGACCCTCACTCCCTGTGTTAATCTCTCTCTGACCCTCACTCCCTGTGTTAATCTCTCTCTGACCCTCACTCCCTGTGTTAATCTCTCTCTGACCCTCACTCCCTGTGTTAATCTCTCTCTGACCCTCACTCCTTTGTTAATCGTCACTCTACCCTCACTCCCTGTGTTAATCTCTCTCTGACCCTCACTCCCTGTGTTAATCTCTCTCTGACCCTCACTCCCTGTGTTAATCTCTCTCTGACCCTCACTCCTGTGTTAATCTCTCTCTGACCCTCACTCCCTGTGTTAATCTCTCTCTGACCCTCACTCCCTGTGTTAATCTCTCTCTGACCCTCATTTCTGTGTTAATCTCTCTCTAACCCTCACTCCTGTGTTAATCTCTCTCTGACCTCACTCCTGTGTTAATCTCTCTCTGACCCTCACTCCCTGTGTTAATCTCTCTCTGACCCTCACTCCCTGTGTTAATCTCTCTCTGACCCTCACTCCCTGTGTTAATCTCTCTCTGACCCTCAACTCCCTGTGTTAATCTCTCTCATACCCTCACTCCCTGTGTTAATCTCTCTCTGACCTCACTCCCTGTGTTAAACTCTCTCTACCCTCACTCCTGTGTTAATCTCTCTCTGACCTCACTCTCTGTGTTAATCTCTCTCTGACCCTCACTCTGTGTGTGAATCTCTCTCTGACCCTCACTCCCTGTGTAATCTCTCTCTGACCCTCACTCCTGTGTTAATCTCTCTCTGACCTCACTCCCTGTGTTAATCTCTCTCTGACACTCACTCCCTGTGTTAATCTCTCTCTAACCCTCACTCCTGTGTTAATCTCACTCTAACCCTCACTCCCTGTGTTAATCTCTCTCTAACCCTCACTCCCTGTGTTAATCTCACTCTGACCCTCACTCCCTGTGTTAATCTCTCTCTGACCCTCACTCCCTGTGTTAATCTCTCTCTTACCCTCACTCCTGTGTTAATCTCTCTCTGACCCTCACTCCCTGTGTTAATCTCTCTCTGACCCTCACTCCCTGTGTTAATCTCTCTCTGACCCTCACTCCCTGTGTTAATCTCTCTCTAACCCTCACTCCCTGTGTTAATCTCTCTCTGACCCTCACTCCCTGTGTTAATCTCTCTCTGACCCTCACTCCCTGTGTTAATCTCTCTCTGACCCTCACTCCCTGTGTTAATCTCTCTCTGACCCTCACTCCCTGTGTTAATCTCTCTCTGACCCTCACTCCTGTGTTAATCTCTCTCTGACCCTCACTCCCTGTGTTAATCTCTCTCTGACCCTCACTCCCTGTGTTAATCTCTCTCTGACCCTCACTCCCTGTGTTAATCTCTCTCTGACCCTCACTCCCTGTGTTAATCTCTCTCTGACCCTCACTCCCTGTGTTAATCTCTCTCTGACCCTCACTCCCTGTGTTAATCTCTCTCTGACCCTCACTCCCTGTGTTAATCTCTCTCTGACCCTCACTCCTGTGTTAATCTCTCTCTGACCTCACTCCTGTGTTAATCTCTCTCTAACCCTCACTCCCTGTGTTAATCTCTCTCTAACCTCACTCCCTGTGTTAATCTCTCTCTACCCTCACTCCTGTGTTAATCTCTCTCTAACCCTCACTCCTGTGTTAATCTCTCTCTGACCCTCACTCCCTGTGTTAATCTCTCTCTGACCCTCACTCCCTGTGTTAATCTCTCTCTGACCCTCACTCCCTGTGTTAATCTCTCTCTAACCCTCACTCCCTGTGTTAATCTCTCTCTAACCCTCATTCCCTGTGTTAATCTCTCTCTAACCCTCACTCCTGTGTTAATCTCTCTCTGACCCTCATCTCCTGTGTTAATCTCTCTTGACCTCACTCCTGTGTTAATCTCTCTCTGACCCTCACTCCCTGTGTTAATCTCTCTCTGACCTCACTCCCTGTGTTAATCTCTCTCTGAACCCTCACTCCCTGTGTTAATCTCTCTCTGACCCTCACTCCCTGTGTTAATCTCTCTCTGACCCTCACTCCCTGTGTTAATCTCTCTCTAACCTCACTCCCTGTGTTAATCTCTCTCTGACCCTCACTCCCTGTGTTAATCTCTCTCTGACCCTCACTCCCTGTGTTAATCTCTCTCTGACCCTCACTCCCTGTGTTAATCTCTCTCTGACCTCACTCCCTGTGTTAATCTCTCTCTGACCCTCACTCCTGTGTTAATCTCTCTCTGACCCTCACTCCCTGTGTTAATCTCTCTCTGACCCTCACTCCCTGTGTTAATCTCTCTCTGACCCTCACTCCCTGTGTTAATCTCTCTCTGACCCTCACTCCCTGTGTTAATCTCTCTCTGACCCTCACTCCCTGTGTTAATCTCTCTCTGACCCTCACTCCCTGTGTTAATCTCTCTCTAACCCTCACTCCCTGTGTTAATCTCTCTCTGACCCTCACTCCCTGTGTTAATCTCTCTCTGACCCTCACTCTGTGTTAATCTCTCTCTGACCCTCACTCCTGTGTTAATCTCTCTCTGACCCTCATTTCTGTGTTAATCTCTCTCTGACCCTCACTCCCTGTGTTAATCTCACTCTGACCCTCACTCCCTGTGTTAATCTCTCTCTGACCCTCATTCCTGTGTTAATCTCTCTCTGAACCCTCACTCCCTGTGTTAATCTCTCTCTGACCCTCACTCCCTGTGTTAATCTCTCTCTGACCCTCACTCCCTGTGTTAATCTCTCTCGAACCCTCACTCCCTGTGTTAATCTCTCTCTGACCCTCACTCCCTGTGTTAATCTCTCTCTGACCCTCATTTCTGTGTTAATCTCTCTCTAACCCTCACTCCCTGTGTTAATCTCTCTCTGACCCTCACTCCCTGTGTTAATCTCTCTGACCCTCACTCCCTGTGTTAATCTCTCTCTGACCCTCACTCCCTGTGTTAATCTCTCTCTGACCCTCACTCCCTGTGTTAATCTCTCTCTGACCCTCACTTCCTGTGTTAATCTCTCTCTGACCCTCACTCCCTGTGTTAATCTCTCTCTGACCCTCACTCCCTGTGTTAATCTCTCTCTGACCCTCACTCCCTGTGTTAATCTCTCTCTGACCCTCACTCCCTGTGTTAATCTCTCTCTGACCCTCACTCCCTGTGTTAATCTCTCTCTAACCCTCACTCCCTGTGTTAATCTCTCTCTAACCCTCACTCCCTGTGTTAATCTCTCTCTGACCCTCATTTCTGTGTTAATCTCTCTCTAACCCTCACTCCCTGTGTTAATCTCTCTCTGACCCTCACTCCCTGTGTTAATCTCTCTCTGACCCTCATTCCTGTGTTAATCTCTCTCTAACCTCACTCCCTGTGTTAATCTCTCTCTGACCCTCACTCCCTGTGTTAATCTCACTCTGACCCTCACTCCCTGTGTTAATCTCTCTCTGACCCTCACTCCCTGTGTTAATCTCTCTCTAACCCTCACTCCCTGTGTTAATCTCTCTCTGACCCTCACTCCCTGTGTTAATCTCTCTCTGACCCTCACTCCCTGTGTTAATCTCTCTCTGACCCTCACTCCCTGTGTTAATCTCTCTCTGACCCTCACTCCCTGTGTTAATCTCTCTCTAACCCTCACTCCCTGTGTTAATCTCTCTCTGACCCTCACTCCCTGTGTTAATCTCTCTCTGACCCTCACTCCCTGTGTTAATCTCTCTCTGACCCTCACTCCCTGTGTTAATCTCTCTCTGACCCTCACTCCCTGTGTTAATCTCTCTCTGACCCTCACTCCCTGTGTTAATCTCTCTCTGACCCTCACTCCCTGTGTTAATCTCTCTCTGACCCTCACTCCCTGTGTTAATCTCTCTCTGACCCTCACTCCTGTGTTAATCTCTCTCTGACCCTCACTCCCTGTGTTAATCTCTCTCTGACCCTCACTCCCTGTGTTAATCTCTCTCTGACCCTCACTCCCTGTGTTAATCTCTCTCTGACCCTCACTCCCTGTGTTAATCTCTCTCTGACCCTCACTCCCTGTGTTAATCTCTCTCTGACCCTCACTCCCTGTGTTAATCTCTCTCTGACCCTCACTCCCTGTGTTAATCTCTCTCTGACCCTCACTCCCTGTGTTAATCTCTCTCTACCCTCACTCCCTGTGTTAATCTCTCTCTGACCCTCACTCCCTGTGTTAATCTCTCTCTAACCCTCACTCCCTGTGTTAATCTCTCTCTGACCCTCACTCCCTGTGTTAATCTCTCTCTGACCCTCACTCCCTGTGTTAATCTCTCTCTGACCCTCACTCCCTGTGTTAATCTCTCTCTGACCCTCACTCCCTGTGTTAATCTCTCTCTAACCCTCACTCCCTGTGTTAATCTCTCTCTGAACCTCACTCCCTGTGTTAATCTCTCTCTGACCCTCACTCCCTGTGTTAATCTCTCTCTGACCCTCACTCCCTGTGTTAATCTCTCTCTGACCCTCACTCCCTGTGTTAATCTCTCTCTGACCCTCACTCCCTGTGTTAATCTCTCTCTGACCCTCACTCCCCTGTGTTAATCTCTCTCTGACCCTCACTCCCTGTGTTAATCCTCTCTCTAACCCTCACTCCCTGTGTTAATCTCTCTCTGACCCTCACTCCTGTGTTAATCTCTCTCTGACCCTCACTCCCTGTGTTAATCTCTCTCTGACCCTCACTCCCTGTGTTAATCTCTCTCTGACCCTCACTCCCTGTGTTAATCTCTCTCTGACCCTCACTCCCTGTGTTAATCTCTCTCTGACCCTCACTCCCTGTGTTAATCTCTCTCTGACCCTCACTCCCTGTGTTAATCTCTCTCTGACCCTCACTCCCTGTGTTAATCTCTCTCTGACCCTCACTCCCTGTGTTAATCTCTCTCTGACCCTCACTCCCTGTGTTAATCTCTCTCTGA
Source organism: Squalus acanthias (assembly GCA_030390025.1). Taxonomy (NCBI): domain Eukaryota; kingdom Metazoa; phylum Chordata; class Chondrichthyes; order Squaliformes; family Squalidae; genus Squalus; species Squalus acanthias. Next base: position 78,088,877 of record CM059430.1, on the reverse strand, counting down.
CCCTCACTCCCTGTGTTAATCTCTCTCTACCCTCACTCCCTGTGTTAATCTCTCTCTGACCCTCACTCCCTGTGTTAATCTCTCTCTGACCCTCACTCCCTGTGTTAATCTCTCTCTGACCCTCACTCCTGTGTTAATCTCTCTCTAACCCTCACTCCTGTGTTAATCTCTCTCTGACCCTCATTTCTGTGTTAATCTCTCTCTGACACTCACTCCCTGTGTTAATCTCTCTCTGACCCTCATTTCTGTGTTAATCTCTCTCTGACCCTCACTCCCTGTGTTAATCTCTCTCTGACCCTCACTCCCTGTGTTAATCTCTCTCTGACCCTCATTTCTGTGTTAATCTCTCTCTGACACTCACTCCCTGTGTTAATCTCTCTCTGACCCTCATTTCTGTGTTAATCTCTCTCTGACCCTCACTCCCTGTGTTAATCTCTCTGACCCTCACTCCCTGTGTTAATCTCTCTCTAACCCTCACTCCCTGTGTTAATCTCTCTCTGACCCTCATTTCTGTGTTAATCTCTCTCTAACCCTCACTCCCTGTGTTAATCTCTCTCTGACCCTCACTCCCTGTGTTAATCTCTCTCTGACCCTCACTCCCTGTGTTAATCTCTCTCTGACCCTCACTCCCTGTGTTAATCTCTCTCTGACCCTCACTCCCTGTGTTAATCTCTCTCTTCCCTCACTCCCTGTGTTAATCTCTCTCTGACCCTCACTCCTGTGTTAATCTCTCTCTGACCCTCACTCCCTGTGTTAATCTCTCTCTGACCCTCACTCCCTGTGTTAATCTCTCTCTGACCCTCACTCCCTGTGTTAATCTCTCTCTGACCCTCACTCCCTGTGTTAATCTCTCTCTGACCCTCACTCCCTGTGTTAATCTCTCTCTGACCCTCACTCCCTGTGTTAATCTCTCTCTGACCCTCACTCCCTGTGTTAATCTCTCTCTGACCCTCACTCCCTGTGTTAATCTCTCTCTGACCCTCACTCCCTGTGTTAATCTCTCTCTGACCCTCACTCCCTGTGTTAATCTCTCTCTGACCCTCACTCCCTGTGTTAATCTCTCTCTGACCCTCACTCCCTGTGTTAATCTCTCTCTGACCCTCACTCCCTGTGTTAATCTCTCTCTGACCCTCACTCCCTGTGTTAATCTCTCTCTGACCCTCACTCCCTGTGTTAATCTCTCTCTGACCCTCACTCCCTGTGTTAATCTCTCTCTGACCCTCACTCCCTGTGTTAATCTCTCTCTGACCCTCACTCCCTGTGTTAATCTCTCTCTGACCCTCACTCCCTGTGTTAATCTCTCTCTGACCCTCACTCCCTGTGTTAATCTCTCTCTGACCCTCACTCCCTGTGTTAATCTCTCTCTAACCCTCACTCCCTGTGTTAATCTCTCTCTAACCCTCACTCCCTGTGTTAATCTCTCTCTGACCCTCACTCCCTGTGTTAATCTCTCTCTGACCCTCACTCCCTGTGTTAATCTCTCTCTGACCCTCACTCCCTGTGTTAATCTCTCTCTGACCCTCACTCCCTGTGTTAATCTCTCTCTGACCCTCACTCCCTGTGTTAATCTCTCTCTGACCCTCACTCCCTGTGTTAATCTCTCTCTGACCCTCACTCCCTGTGTTAATCTCTCTCTGACCCTCACTCCCTGTGTTAATCTCTCTCTGACCCTCACTCCCTGTGTTAATCTCTCTCTGACCCTCACTCCCTGTGTTAATCTCTCTCTGACCCTCATTTCTGTGTTAATCTCTCTCTAACCCTCACTCCCTGTGTTAATCTCTCTCTGACCCTCACTCCCTGTGTTAATCTCTCTCTGACCCTCACTCCCTGTGTTAATCTCTCTCTGACCCTCACTCCTGTGTTAATCTCTCTCTGACCCTCACTCCCTGTGTTAATCTCTCTCTAACCCTCACTCCCTGTGTTAATCTCTCTCTGACCCTCACTCCCTGTGTTAATCTCTCTCTGACCCTCACTCCCTGTGTTAATCTCTCTCTGACCCTCACTCCCTGTGTTAATCTCTCTCTGACCCTCACTCCCTGTGTTAATCTCTCTCTGACCCTCATTTCTGTGTTAATCTCTCTCTAACCCTCACTCCCTGTGTTAATCTCTCTCTGACCCTCACTCCTGTGTTAATCTCTCTCTGACCCTCACTCCCTGTGTTAATCTCTCTCTGACCCTCACTCCCTGTGTTAATCTCTCTCTGACCCTCACTCCCTGTGTTAATCTCTCTCTGACCCTCACTCCCTGTGTTAATCTCTCTCTGACCCTCACTCCCTGTGTTAATCTCTCTCTAACCCTCACTCCCTGTGTTAATCTCTCTCTGACCCTCACTCCCTGTGTTAATCTCTCTCTGACCCTCACTCCCTGTGTTAATCTCTCTCTGACCCTCACTCCCTGTGTTAATCTCTCTCTGACCCTCACTCCCTGTGTTAATCTCTCTCTAACCCTCACTCCCTGTGTTAATCTCTCTCTGACCCTCACTCCCTGTGTTAATCTCTCTCTGACCCTCACTCCCTGTGTTAATCTCTCTCTGACCCTCACTCCCTGTGTTAATCTCTCTCTGACCCTCACTCCCTGTGTTAATCTCTCTCTGACCCTCACTCCCTGTGTTAATCTCTCTCTGACCCTCACTCCCTGTGTTAATCTCTCTCTGACCCTCACTTCTGTGTTAATCTCTCTCTGACCCTCACTCCCTGTGTTAATCTCTCTCTTCCCTCACTCCCTGTGTTAATCTCTCTCTGACCCTCACTCCCTGTGTTAATCTCTCTCTGACCCTCACTCCCTGTGTTAATCTCTCTCTGACCCTCACTCCCTGTGTTAATCTCTCTCTAACCCTCACTCCCTGTGTTAATCTCTCTCTGACCCTCACTCCCTGTGTTAATCTCTCTCTGACCCTCACTCCCTGTGTTAATCTCTCTCTGACCCTCACTCCCTGTGTTAATCTCTCTCTGACCCTCACTCCCTGTGTTAATCTCTCTCTAACCCTCACTCCCTGTGTTAATCTCTCTCTAACCCTCACTCCCTGTGTTAATCTCTCTCTGACCCTCACTCCCTGTGTTAATCTCTCTCTGACCCTCACTCCCTGTGTTAATCTCTCTCTGACCCTCATTTCTGTGTTAATCTCTCTCTGACCCTCACTCCCTGTGTTAATCTCTCTCTGACCCTCACTCCCTGTGTTAATCTCTCTCTAACCCTCACTCCCTGTGTTAATCTCTCTCTAACCCTCACTCCCTGTGTTAATCTCTCTCTGACCCTCACTCCCTGTGTTAATCTCTCTCTGACCCTCACTCCCTGTGTTAATCTCTCTCTGACCCTCACTCCCTGTGTTAATCTCTCTCTGACCCTCACTCTCTGTGTTAATCTCTCTCTGACCCTCACTCTCTGTGTTAATCTCTCTCTAACCCTCACTCCCTGTGTTAATCTCTCTCTGACCCTCACTCCCTGTGTTAATCTCTCTCTGACCCTCACTCCCTGTGTTAATCTCTCTCTGACCCTCACTCACTGTGTTAATCTCTCTCTGACCCTCACTCTCTGTGTTAATCTCTCTCTGACCCTCACTCCCTGTGTTAATCTCTCTCTGACCCTCACTCCCTGTGTTAATCTCTCTCCGGCCCTCACTCCCTGTGTTAATCTCTCTCTCTCACCCTCACTCCCAGTGTTAATCTCACACTGACCCTCACTCCCTGTGTTAATCTCACTCTGATTCCCACCCTCTGTGTTAATCTCTCTCTGACCCTCACTCCTTGTGTTAATCTCACTCTGACCCTCACTCCCTGTGTAATCTCTCTCTGACCCTCACTCCCTGTGTTAATCTCTCTCTTTCCTCACTCTCTGTGTTACTCCTAGGATAGTTCACCTGGTTGTCGTCCTGAGAGACTGGGCCCACAAAAGTCTCCGGGAGCAGGAGCAGCGGCCAGACTCGTTTTTGGAGAGGTTCCGAGGTCCTGAGCTGCGGCCTGTGGCCAGCAGATTGAGCAACAGCCCAGCCCAGGACCAGGGAAAAAAAGGAAAGACCAAGTAAGTCTTGCTGTGAAAAGCTGCATAAAAACATTATTGAATGTAGATCTCCTGTTGTATCATTGTACTGCTGTGGGAGATGTTAAACTGGTTCGGATGTACACATTCTCAGCGAGAACCAGACAAGAGTCAGTGGAAGAGAATCATTGGCCATCGCTCTGGGGTTCACAGAGTGACAGAACAATGTGTTTATATATCTGTGAGTGAGAATACACTGACTGTGTTTATATATCTGTGAGTGAGAATAGACTGAATGTGTGTTTACATATCTGTGAGTGAGAATACACTGACTGTGTTTATATATCTGTCAGTGAGAATAGACTGAATGTGTGTTTACATATCTGTGAGTGAGAATACACTGACTGTGTGTTTATATATCTGTCAGTGAGAAAAGACTGAATGTGTGTTTATATATCTGTCAGTGAGAATACAGACTGTGTGTTTACATATCTGTGAGTGAGAATACACTGACAGTGTGTTTATATATCTGTGCGTGAGAATACTCTGACTGTGTTTATATATCTGTCAGTGAGAATACACTGACTGTGATCTTATATATCGGTGAGTAAGAATACATTGACTGTGTGTTTATATATCTGTGAGTCAAAATACACTGACTGTGTATTTTTCAATCTGTGAGTGAGAATACACTGACAGTTTGTTTATATATCTGTGAGTGAGAATACACTGACTGTGTGTTTATATATCTGTGAGTGAGAATACACTGACTGTGTGTTTATATGTCTGTGAGTGAGAATACACTGACTGTGTTTTTATATATCTGTGAGTGAGATTACACTGACTGTGTGTTTATATCTCCATGAGTGACAATACACTGACTGTGTGTTTATATATCTGAGTGACAATACACTGACTGTGTGCTTATATATCTGTGATGAGAATACCCTGACTGTGTGTTTATATATCTTTGAGTGAGAATACACTGATTGTGTGTTTATATATCTGTGAGTGAGAATACACTGACTGTGTTTATATCTCTGTGAGTGAGAATACACTGTTTGTGTGTTTATATATCTGTCAGTGAGACTACACTGACAGTGTGTTTATATATCTGTCAGTGAGACTACACTGACATGTGTTTATATATCTGTGAGTGAGAATACACCGACTGTGTTTATATATCTGAGTGAGAATACACTGACTGTAGTTTATATATCTGTGAGTGAGAATACACTGACAGTGTGTTTATATATTTGTGAGTGAGAATACACTGACTGTGTTTATATATCTGAGTGAGAATACACTGACTGTGTAGTTTATATATCTGTGAGTGAGAATACACTGACAGTGTGTTTATATATCTGTGAGTGAGAATACACTGACTGTGTTTATATATCTGTGAGTGAGAATACAATGACAGTGTGTTTAGATATCTGTGAGTGAGAATACACTGACAGTGTGTTTATATATCTGTAAGTGAGAATACACTGACTGTGATTATATATCTGTAAATGAGAATACACTGACTGTGTTTATACATCTGAGTGAGAATACACTGACTGTTTGTTTATATATCTGTCAGTGAGAATACACTGACTGTGTGTAGATATATCTGAGTGAGAATACACAGACTGTGTTTATATATCTGTGAGTGAGAATACACTGACTGTGTTTATATATCTGTGAGTGAGAATACACTGACTGTGTGTTTGTATGTCTGAGTGAGAATACACTGACTGTGTTTATATATGTGAGTGAGAATACACTGACTGTGTTTATATATCTGTGAGGGAGAATACACTGACTGTGTGTTTATATATCTGAGTGAGAATACACTGACTGTGTTTATATATCTGTGAGTGAGAATACACTGACTGTGTGTTTATATATCTGAGTGAGAATACACTGACTGTGTTTATATATCAGAGTGAGAATACACTGACTGTGTTTATATATCTGTGAGTGAGAATACACTGACTGTGTGTTTATATATCTGTGATTGAGAATACACTGACTGTGTTTATGTATCTGTGAGTGAGAATACACTGACTGTGTGTTTATATATCTGTGAGTGAGAATACACTGACTGTGTTTATATATCTGAGTGAGAATACACTGACTGTGTTTATATATCTGTGAGTAAGAATACACTGACTGTGTTTATATATCTGTGAGTGAGAATACACTGACTGTGTTTATATACCTGTGAGTGAGAATACACTTACTGTGTGTTTATATATCTGTGAGTGAGAATACACTGTCTGTGTGCTTATATATCTGTGAATGAGATTACACTGGCTGTGTTTATGTATCAGTGAGTCAGAATACACTTACTGTGTGTTTATATATCTGTGAGTGAGAATACACTGACTGTGTTTATATATCTGTGAGTAAGAATGCACTGACTGTGTTTATATATCTGTGAGTGAGAATACACTGACAGTGTGTTTATATATCTGTGACTGAGAATACACTTACTGTGTGTTTATATATATGCGAGTGAGAATATACTGACTGTGTTTATATATCTGTGAGTGAGAATACACTGACTGTGTGTTTATATATCTGTGAGTGAGAATACACTTACTGTGTGTTTATATATCTGAGAGTGAGAATACACTGACTGTGTTTATATATCTGTGAGTGAGAATACACTGACAGTGTGTTTATATATCTGTGAGTGAGAATACACTGACTGTGTGTCTGTGTATCTGTGAGTGAGAATACACTGTCTGTGTGTTTATATATCTGTGAGTGAGAATACACAGACTGTGTTATATATCTGTGAGTGAGAATACACTGACTGTGTGTCTGTGTATCTGTGAGTGAGAATACACTGTCTGTGTGTTTATATATCTGTGAGTGAGAATACACTGACTGTGTTATATATCTGTGAGTGAGAATACACTGACTGTGTGTCTGTGTATCTGTGAGTGAGAATACACTGTCTGTGTGTTTATATATCTGTGAGTGAGAATACACTGACTGTGTTTATATATCTGTGAGTGAGAATACACTGACAGTGTGTTTATATATCTGTGAATGAGAATACACTGACTGTGTGTTTATATATCTGAGTGAGGATACACCGACTGTGTGTTTATATCTCTGTGAGTGAGAATACACGTTCTGTGTGTTTATATCTCTGTGAGTGAGAATACACTGACAGTGTGTTTATATTTCTGTGAATGAGAATACACTGTCTCTGTGTTTATATATCATTGAGTGAGAGTACACTGACTGTGTTTATATATCTGTGAGTGAGAATACACTGACTGTGTGTTTATATATCTGTGAGCGAGAATACACTGTCTGTGTGTTTATATATCTGTGAGTGAGAATACACTGACTGTGTGTTTATATATCTGTGAGTGAGAATACACTGACTGTGTGTTTATATATCTGTGAGTGAGAATACACTGTCTGTGTGTTTATATATCTGTGAGTGAGAATACACTGTCTGTGTGTTTATGTATCTGTGAGTGAGAATACACTTACTGTCTGTTTATATCTCTGTGAGTGCGAATACACTGTCCGTGTGTTTATATCTCTGTGAGTGAGAATGCACTGACTGTGTGTTTATATATCTGTGAGTGAGAATACACTGACTGTGTGTTTATATATCTGTGAGTGAGAATACACTGAATGTGTTTATAAATCTGAGTGAGAATACACTGACTGTGTGTTTATATATCTGAGTGAGAATACACTGACTGTGTGTTTATATATCTGAGTGAGAATACACTGACTCTGTGTTTATATATCTGTAAGTGAGAATACACTGACTGTGATTATATATCTGTAAATGAGAATACACTGACTGTGTTTATACATCTGAGTGAGAATACACTGACTGTTTGTTTATATATCTGTCAGTGAGAATACACTGACTGTGTGTAGATATATCTGAGTGAGAATACACAGACTGTGTTTATATATCTGTGAGTGAGAATACACTGACTGTGTTTATATATCTGTGAGTGAGAATACACTGACTGTGATTATATATCTGTGAAGGTGAATACACTGACTGTGTTTATGTATCTGTGAGTGAGTTTTCACTGACTGTGTGTTTGTATGTCTGAGTGAGAATACACTGACTGTGTTTATATATCTGAGTGAGAATACACTGACTGTGTGTTTCTATGTCTGAGTGAGAATACACTGACTGTGTGCTTATATATGTGAGTGAGAATACACTGACTGTGTTTATATATCTGTGAGGGAGAATACACTGACTGTGTGTTTATATATCTGAGTGAGAATACACTGACTGTGTTTATATATCTGTGAGTGAGAATACACTGACTGTGTGTTTATATATCTGAGTGATAATACACTGACTGTGTTTATCTATCAGAGTGAGAATACACTGACTGTGTTTATATATCTGTGAGTGAGAATACACTGACTGTGTGTTTATATATCTGTGATTGAGAATACACTGACTGTGTTTATGTATCTGTGAGTGAGAATACACTGACTGTGTGTTTATATATCTGTGAGTGAGAATACACTGACTGTGTTTATATATCTGAGTGAGAATACACTGACTGTGTTTATATATCTGTGAGTAAGAATACACTGACTGTGTTTATATATCTGTGAGTGAGAATACACTGACTGTGTTTATATACCTGTGAGTGAGAATACACTTACTGTGTGTTTATATATCTGTGAGTGAGAATACACTGTCTGTGTGCTTATATATCTGTGAATGAGATTACACTGACTGTGTTTATGTATCAGTGAGTCAGAATACACTTACTGTGTGTTTATATATCTGTGAGTGAGAATACACTGACTGTGTTTATATATCTGTGAGTAAGAATGCACTGACTGTGTTTATATATCTGTGAGTGAGAATACACTGACAGTGTGTTTATATATCTGTGACTGAGAATACACTTACTGTGTGTTTATATATATGCGAGTGAGAATACACTGACTGTGTTTATATATCTGTGAGTGAGAATACACTGACTGTGTGTTTATATATCTGTGAGTGAGAATACACTTACTGTGTGTTTATATATCTGAGAGTGAGAATACACTGATTGTGTTTATATATCTGTGAGTGAGAATACACTGACAGTGTGTTTATATATCTGTGAGTGAGAATACACTGACTGTGTGTCTGTGTATCTGTGAGTGAGAATACACTGTCTGTGTGTTTATATATCTGTGAGTGAGAATACACTGACTGTGTTATATATCTGTCAGTGAGAATACACTGACTGTGTGTCTGTGTATCTGTGAGTGAGAATACACTGTCTGTGTGTTTATATATCTGTGAGTGAGAATACACTGACTGTGTCATATATCTGTGAGTGAGAATACACTGACTGTGTGTCTGTGTATCTGTGAGTGAGAATACACTGTCTGTGTGTTTATATATCTGTGAGTGAGAATACACTGACTGTGTTTATATATCTGTGAGTGAGAATACACTGACAGTGTGTTTATATATCTGTGAATGAGAATACACTGACTGTGTGTTTATATATCTGAGTGAGTATACACCGACTGTGTGTTTATATCTCTGTGAGTGAGAATACACGTTCTGTGTGTTTATATCTCTGTGAGTGAGAATACACTGACAGTGTGTTTATATATCTGTGAATGAGAATACACTGTCTCTGTGTTTATATATCATTGAGTGAGAGTACACTGACTGTGTTTATATATCTGTGAGTGAGAATACACTGACTGTGTGTTTATATATCTGTGAGCGAGAATACACTGTCTGTGTGTTTATATATCTGTGAGTGAGAATACACTGACTGTGTGTTTATATATCTGTGAGTGAGAATACACTGACTGTGTGTTTATATATCTGTGAGGGAGAATACACTGTCTGTGTGTTTATATATCTGTGAGTGAGAATACACTGTCTGTGTGTTTATGTATCTGTGAGTGAGAATACACTTACTGTCTGTTTATATCTCTGTGAGTGCGAATACACTGTCCGTGTGTTTATATCTCTGTGAGTGAGAATGCACTGACTGTGTGTTTATATATCTGTGAGTGAGAATACACTGACTGTGTGTTTATATATCTGTGAGTGAGAATACACTGAATGTGTTTATAAATCTGAGTGAGAATACACTGACTGTGTGTTTATATATCTGAGTGAGAATACACTGACTGTGTGTTTATATATCTGAGTGAGAATGCACTGACTGTGTGTTTATATATCTGTGAGTGAGAATACACTGACTGTGTTTATATATCTGTGAATGAGAATACACTGACTGTGTGCTTATATATCGGTGAGTAAGAATACATTGACGTTGTGTTTATAGATCTGTGAGTCAAAATACACTGACTGTGTATTTTTCTATCTGTGAGTGAGAATACACTGACAGTGTGTTTATATATCTGTGAGTGAGAATACACTGACTGTGTATTTTACTATCTGTGAGTGAGAATACACTGACTGTGTTTATATATCTGTGAGTGAGAATACACTGACTGTGTGTTTATATATCTGTGAATGAGAATACACTGACTGTGTTTTTATATATCTGTAAGTGAGAATACACTGACTGTGTGTTTATATATCTTTGAATGAGAATACACTGACTGTCTGTTTATATATCTGTGAATGAGAATACATTGACAGTGTGTTTATATATCTGTGAGTGAGAATACACTGACTGTGTTTTTTATCTGTGAGTGAGAATACACTGACTGTGTGTTTATATATCTGAGTGAGAATACACTGACTGTGTTTATATATCTGAGTGAGAATACACTGAGTGTGTTTATATATCTGTGAGTGAGAATACACTGAACTGTGTGTTTATATATCTCTGAGTGGGAATACACTGACTGTGTGTTTATATATCTGTGAGTGAGAATACACTGACTGTGTGTTTATATATCTGTGAATGAGAATACACTGACTGTGTGTTTATATATCTGTAAGTGAGAATACACTGACTGTGTGTTTATATATCTGTGAGTGAGAATACACTGACTGTGTTTATATAAAGGAGTGAGAATACACTGACTGTGTGTTTATATAGCCGTGAATGAGAATACACAGACTGTGTTTATATATCTGAGTGAGAATACACTGACTGTATGTTTATATATCTGTGAGTGAGAATACACTGACTGTGTGTTTATAAACCTGTGAGTGAGAATGCACTAACTGTGTGTTTATATATCTGTGAGTGAGAATACACTGACTGTGTTTATATATATGAGTGAGAATACAATGACTGTGTGTTTATATAGCCGTGTGCGAGAATACACAGACTGTGTTTATATATCTGAGTGAGAATACACTGACTGTGTGTTTATATATCTGTGAGTGAGAATACACTGACTGTGTGTTTATATATATGTGAGTGAGAATACACTGAGTGTCTTTATATATCGGTGAGTGAGAATAAACTGACTGTGTTTATATATCTGAGTGAGAATACACTGACTGTGTGTTTATATATCTGTGAGTGAGAATACACTGACTGTGTTTATATATCTGTGAGTGACAATAAACTGACTGTGTGTTTATATATCTGTGAGTGAGAATACACTGACAGTGTGTTTATATATCTGTGACTGAGAATACACTGACTCTGTGTTTATATATCTGTGAGTGAGAATACACTCACTGTGTGTTTATATATCTGAGTGAGAATACACTGACTGTGTGTTTATATATCTGTGAGTGAGAATACACTCACTGTGTTTATATATCTGAGTGAGAATACACTGACTGTGTGTTTATTTTTCTGAGTGAGAATACACTGACTGTGTGTTTATATATCTGTGATTGAGAATACACTGACTGTGTTTATATAACTGTGAGTGAGAATACACTGACTATGTGTTTATATATCTGAGTGAGAATACACTGACTGTGTGTTTATATATCTGTGAGTGAGATTACACTGACTGTGTGTTTATATATCTGTGCGTGAGAATACACTGACTCTGTATATATATCTGAGTGAGAATACACTGACTGAGTTTCTATATCTGTGAGAGGGAATACACTGACTGTGTTTATATATCTGTGCGTGAGAATACGCTGACTGTGTGTTTATATATCTGTGAGTGAGAATACACTGACTGTGTTTATATATCTGAGTGAGAATAAACTGACTGAGTGTTTATATATCTGAGTGAGAATACACTGAGTGTGTTTATATATCTGTGAGTGAGAATACACTGACTGTGTGTTTATATATCTGTAAGTGAGAATACACTGACTGTGTGTTTATATATCTGTGAGTGAGAATACACTGACTGTGTGTTTATATTGCCGTGAGTGAGAATACACTGACTGTGTTTATATATCTGAGTGAGAATACACTGACTGTGTGTTTGTATGTCTGTGAATGAGAATACTCTGACTGTGTTTATATATCTGTGAATGAGAATACACTGAATGTGTGTTTATATATCAGTGAGTGAGAAAATACTGACTGTGTTTATATAAAGGAGTGGGAATACACTGACTGTGTGTTTATATAGCCGTGAGTGAGAATACACAGACTGTGTTTATATATCTGAGTGAGAATACACTGACTGTATGTTTATATGTCTGTGAGTGAGAATACACTGACTGTGTGTTTATATATCTGTGAGTGAGAATGCACGAACTGTGTGTTTATATATCTGTGAGTGAGAATACACTGACTGTGTTTATATATATGAGTGAGAATACAATGACTGTGTGTTTATATAGCCGTGAGTGAGAATACACAGACTGTGTTTATATATCTGAGTGAGAATACACTGAATGTGTGTTTATATATCTGTGAGTGAGAATACACTGACTGTGTGTTTATATATATGTGAGTGAGAATACACTGACAGTGTGTTTATATATCTGTGACTGCGAATACACTGACTGTGTGTTTATATATCTGTGAGTGAGAATACACTCACTGTGTTTATATATCTGAGTGAGAATACACTGACTGTGTGTTTATTTTTCTGAGTGAGAATACACTGACTGTGTTTATATATCTGTGAGTGAGAATACACTGACTGTGTGAATATATCTGCTTGAGAATGCACTGACTGTGTTTATATATCTGTGAGTGAGAATACACTGACAGTGTGTTTATATATCTGTGACTGAGAATAAACTGACTGTGTGTTTATATATCTGTGATTGAGAATACACTCACTGTGTTTATATATCTGAGTGAGAATACACTGAAAGTGTGTTTATTTTTCTGAGTAAGAATACACTGACTGTGTGTTTATATATCTGTGATTGAGAATACACTGACTGTGTTTATATAACTGTGAGTGAGAATACACTGACTGTGTGTTTATATATCTGAGTGAGAATACACATGACTGTGTGTTTATATATCTGTGAGTGAGAATACACTGACCGTGTTTATATATCTGTGAGTGAGAATACACTGACTGTGTGCTTATATATCTGTGAATGAGAATACACTGACTGTGTTTTTATATATCTGTAAGTGAGAATACACTGACTGTGTGTTTATATATCTTTGACTGTGTGTTTATATATCTGTGAGTGAGAATACACTGACTGTGTTTTTTATCTGTGAGTGAGAATACACTGACTGTGTGTTTATATATCTGAGTGAGAATACACTGACTGTGTTTATATATCTGAGTGAGAATACACTGACAGTGTGTTGAAATATCTGTGAGTGAGATTACACTGACTGTGTTTATATATCTGAGTGAGAATACACTGACTGTGTTTATATATCTGTGAGTGAGAATACACTGACTGTGTGTTTATATATCTGTGAGTGAGAATACACTGACTGTGTGTTTATATCTCTGAGTGAGAATACACTGACTGTGTGTTTATATATCTGTGAGTGAGAATACACTGACTGTGTGTTTATATATCTGTGAATGAGAATACACTGACTGTGTGTTTATATATCTGAGTGAGAATACACTGACTGTCTATTTATATATCTGTGAGTGAGAATACACTGATAGTGTGTTTATATATCTGTCTGTGAAAATACACTGACTGTGTGTTTATATATCTGTGCGTGAGAATACACTGACTGTGTGTTTATATATCTATGAGTGACAATAAACTGACTGTGTGTTTATATATCTGTGAGTGAGAATACACTGACAGTGTGTTTATATATCTGTGACTGAGAATACACTGACTCTGTGTTTATATATCTGTGAGTGAGAATACACTCACTGTGTTTATATATCTGAGTGAGAATACACTGACTGTGTGTTTATTTTTCTGAGTGAGAATACACTGACTGTGTGTTTATATATCTGTGATTGAGAATACACTGACTGTGTTTATATAACTGTGAGTGAGAATACACTGACTGTGTGTTTATATATCTGAGTGAGAATACACTGACTGTCTGTTTATATATCTGTGAGTGAGAATACACTGACTGTGTTTATATATCTGTGAGTGAGAATAAACTGACTGTGTTTATATATCTGTGAATGAGAATACACTGACTGTGTCTTTATATATCTGTGCGTGAGAATACACTGAATCTGTATATATATGTGAGTGAGAATACACTGACTGTGTGTTTATATATCTGAGTGAGAATAAACTGACTGAGTTTCTATATCTGTGAGAGGGAATACACTGACTGTGTTTATATATCTGTGCGTGAGAATACGCTGACTGTGTGTTTATATATCTGTGAGTGAGAATACACTGACTGTGTTTATATATCTGAGTGAGAATAAACTGACTGAGTGTTTATATATCTGAGTGAGAATACACTGAGTGTGTTTATATATCTGTGATTGAGAATACACTGAACTGTGTGTTTATATATCTCTGAGTGGGAATACACTGACTGTGTGTTTATATTTGTGAGTGAGAATACACTGACTGTGTGTTTATATATCTGTAAGTGAGAATACACTGACTGTGTGTTTATATATCTGTGAGTGAGAATACACTGACTGTGTGTTTATATAGCCGTGAGTGAGAATACACTGACTGTGTTTATATATCTGAGTGAGAATACACTGACTGTGTGTTTGTATGTCTGTGAATGAGAATACTCTGACTGTGTTTATATATCTGTGAATGAGAATACACTGAATGTGTGTTTATATATCAGTGAGTGAGAAAATACTGACTGTGTTTATATAAAGGAGTGGGAATACACTGACTGTGTGTTTATATAGCCGTGAGTGAGAATACACAGACTGTGTTTATATATCTGAGTGAGAATACACTGACTGTATGTTTATATGTCTGTGAGTGAGAATACACTGACTGTGTGTTTATATATCTGTGAGTGAGAATGCACGAACTGTGTGTTTATATATCTGTGAGTGAGAATACACTGACTGTGTTTATATATATGAGTGAGAATACAATGACTGTGTGTTTATATAGCCGTGAGTGAGAATACACTGACTGTGTTTATATATCTGAGTGAGAATACACTGAATGTGTGTTTATATATCTGTGAGTGAGAATACACTGACTGTGTGTTTATATATATGTGAGTGAGAATACACTGAGTGTCTTTATATATCGGTGAGTGAGAATAAACTGACTGTGTTTATATAGCTGAGTGAGAATAAACTGACTGTGTGTTTATATATCTGTGAGTGAGAATACACTGACTGTGTTTATATATCTGTGAGTGACAATAGACTGACTGTGTGTTTATATATCTGTGAGTGAGAATACACTGACAGTGTGTTTATATATCTGTGACTGAGAATACACTGACTGTGTGAATATATCTGCTTGAGAATGCACTGACTGTGTTTATATACCTGTGAGTGAGAATACACTGACAGTGTGTCTATATATCTGTGAGTGAGAATACACTGACTGTGTGTTTATATATCTGTGATTGAGAATACACTCACTGTGTTTATATATCTGAGTGAGAATACACTGACTGTGTGTTTATTTTTCTGAGTAAGAATACACTGACTGTGTGTTTATATGTCTGTGAGTGAGAATACACTGACTGTGTGTTTATATATCTGTGATTGAGAATACACTGACTGTGTTTATATAACTGTGAGTGAGAATACACTGACTGTGTGTTTATATATCTGAGTGAGAATACACTGACTGTGTGTTTATATATCTGTGAATGAGAATACACTGACTGTGTGTTTATATATCTGTAAGTGAGAATACACTGACTGTGTGTTTATATATCTGTGAGTGAGAATACACTGACTGTGTTTATATATCTGAGTGAGAATACACTGACTGTGTGTTTGTATGTCTGTGAATGAGAATACTCTGACTGTGTTTATATATCTGTGAATGAGAATACACTGAATGTGTGTTTATATATCTGTGAGTGAGAAAATACTGACTGTGTTTATATAAAGGAGTGGGAATACACTGACTGTGTGTTTATATAGCCGTGAGTGAGAATACACAGACTGTGTTTATATATCTGAGTGAGAATACACTGACTGTATGTTTATATATCTGTGAGTGAGAATACACTGACTGTGTGTTTATATATCTGTGAGTGAGAATGCACTAACTGTGTGTTTATATATCTGTGAGTGAGAATACACTGACTGTGTTTATATATATGAGTGAGAATACAATGACTGTGTGTTTATATAGCCGTGAGTGAGAATACACAGACTGTGTTTATATATCTGAGTGAGAATACACTGAATGTGTGTTTATATATCTGTGAGTGAGAATACACTGACTGTGTGTTTATATATATGTGAGTGAGAATACACTGACAGTGTGTTTATATATCTGTGACTGCGAATACACTGACTGTGTGTTTGTATATCTGTGAGTGAGAATACACTCACTGTGTTTATATATCTGAGTGAGAATACACTGACTGTGTGTTTATTTTTCTGAGTGAGAATACAATGACTGTGTGTTTATATATCTGTGAGTGAGAATACACTGACTGTGTGAATATATCTGCTTGAGAATGCACTGACTGTGTTTATATATCTGTGAGTGAGAATACACTGACAGTGTGTTTATACATCTGTGACTGAGAATACACTGACTGTGTGTTTATATATCTGTGATTGAGAATACACTCACTGTGTTTATATATCTGAGTGGGAATACACTGACTGTGTGTTTATTTTTCTGAGTAAGAATACACTGACTGTGTGTTTATATGTCTGTGAGTGAGAATACACTGACTGTGTGTTTATATATCTGTGATTGAGAATACACTGACTGTGTTTATATAACCGTGAGTGAGAATACACTGACTGTGTGTTTATATATCTGAGTGAGAATACACATGACTGTGTGTTTATATATCTGTGAGTGCGAATACACTGACCGTGTTTATATATCTGCGAGTGAGAATACACTGACTGTGTGCTTATATATCTGTGAATGAGAATACACTGACTGTGTTTTTATATATCTGTAAGTGAGAATACACTGACTGTGTGTTTATATATCTTTGACTGTGTGTTTATATATCTGTGAGTGAGAATACACTGACTGTGTTTTTTATCTGTGAGTGAGAATACACTGACTGTGTGTTGAAATATCTGAGTGAGAATACACTGACTGTGTTTATATATCTGAGTGAGAATACACTGACAGTGTGTTTATATATCTGGAAGTGAGATTACACTGACTGTGTTTATATATCTGAGTGAGAATACACTGACTGTGTTTATATATCTGTGAGTGAGAATACACTGACTGTGTGTTTATATATCTGTGATTGAGAATACACTGACTGTGTTTATATAACTGTGAGTGAGAATACACTGACTGTGTGTTTATATATCTGAGTGAGAATACACTGACTGTGTGTTTATATATCTGTGAATGAGAATACACTGACTGTGTGTTTATATATCTGTAAGTGAGAATACACTGACTGTGTGTTTATATATCTGTGAGTGAGAATACACTGACTGTGTTTATATATCTGAGTGAGAATACACTGACTGTGTGTTTGTATGTCTGTGAATGAGAATACTCTGACTGTGTTTATATATCTGTGAATGAGAATACACTGAATGTGTGTTTATATATCTGTGAGTGAGAAAATACTGACTGTGTTTATATAAAGGAGTGGGAATACACTGACTGTATGTTTATATATCTGTGAGTGAGAATACACAGACTGTGTTTATATATCTGAGTGAGAATACACTGAATGTGTGTTTATATATCTGTGAGTGAGAATACACTGACTGTGTGTTTATATATATGTGAGTGAGAATACACTGACAGTGTGTTTATATATCTGTGACTGCGAATACACTGACTGTGTGTTTATATATCTGTGAGTGAGAATACACTCACTGTGTTTATATATCTGAGTGAGAATACAATGACTGTGTGTTTATATATCTGTGAGTGAGAATACACTGACTGTGTGAATATATCTGCTTGAGAATGCACTGACTGTGTTTATATATCTGTGAGTGAGAATACACTGACAGTGTGTTTATACATCTGTGACTGAGAATACACTGACTGTGTGTTTATATATCTGTGATTGAGAATACACTCACTGTGTTTATATATCTGAGTGAGAATACACTGACTGTGTGTTTATTTTTCTGAGTAAGAATACACTGACTGTGTGTTTATATGTCTGTGAGTGAGAATACACTGACTGTGTGTTTATATATCTGTTATTGAGAATACACTGACTGTGTTTATATAACCGTGAGTGAGAATACACTGACTGTGTGTTTATATATCTGAGTGAGAATACACATGACTGTGTGTTTATATATCTGTGAGTGCGAATACACTGACCGTGTTTATATATCTGCGAGTGAGAATACACTGACTGTGTGCTTATATATCTGTGAATGAGAATACACTGACTGTGTTTTTATATATCTGTAAGTGAGAATACACTGACTGTGTGTTTATATATCTTTGACTGTGTGTTTATATATCTGTGAGTGAGAATACACTGACTGTGTTTTTTATCTGTGAGTGAGAATACACTGACTGTGTGTTTATATATCTGAGTGAGAATACACTGACTGTGTTTATATATCTGAGTGAGAATACACTGACAGTGTGTTTATATATCTGTGAGTGAGATTACACTGACTGTGTTTATATATCTGAGTGAGAATACACTGACTGTGTTTATATATCTGTGAGTGAGAATACACTGACTGTGTGTTTATATATCTGTGATTGAGAATACACTGACTGTGTTTATATAACTGTGAGTGAGAATACACTGACTGTGTGTTTATATATCTGAGTGAGAATACACTGACTGTGTGTTTATATATCTGTGAATGAGAATACACTGACTGTGTGTTTATATATCTGTAAGTGAGAATACACTGACTGTGTGTTTATATATCTGTGAGTGACAATACACTGACTGTGTTTATATATCTGAGTGAGAATACACTGACTGTGTGTTTGTATGTCTGTGAATGAGAATACTCTGACTGTGTTTATATATCTGTGAATGAGAATACACTGAATGTGTGTTTATATATCTGTGAGTGAGAAAATACTGACTGTGTTTATATAAAGGAGTGGGAATACACTGAATGTGTGTTTATATATCTGTGAGTGAGAATACACTGACTGTGTGTTTATATATATGTGAGTGAGAATACACTGACAGTGTGTTTATATATCTGTGACTGCGAATACACTGACTGTGTGTTTATATATCTGTGAGTGAGAATACACTCACTGTGTTTATATATCTGAGTGAGAATACACTGACTGTGTGTTTATATATCTGTGAGTGAGAATACACTCACTGTGTTTATATATCTGAGTGAGAATACACTGACTGTGTGTTTATTTTTCTGAGTGAGAATACAATGACTGTGTGTTTATATATCTGTGAGTGAGAATACACTGACTGTGTGAATATATCTGCTTGAGAATGCACTGACTGTGTTTATATATCTGTGAGTGAGAATACACTGACAGTGTGTTTATACATCTGTGACTGAGAATACACTGACTGTGTGTTTATATATCTGTGATTGAGAATACACTCACTGTGTTTATATATCTGAGTGAGAATACACTGACTGTGTGTTTATTTATCTGAGTAAGAATACACTGACTGTGTGTTTATATGTCTGTGAGTGAGAATACACTGACTGTGTGTTTATATATCTGTGATTGAGAATACACTGACTGTGTTTATATAACCGTGAGTGAGAATACACTGTCTGTGTGTTTATATATCTGAGTGAGAATACACATGACTGTGTGTTTATATATCTGTGAGTGCGAATACACTGACCATGTTTATATATCTGCGAGTGAGAATACACTGACTGTGTGCTTATATATCTGTGAATGAGAATACACTGACTGTGTTTTTATATATCTGTAAGTGAGAATACACTGACTGTGTGTTTATATATCTTTGACTGTGTGTTTATATATCTGTGAGTGAGAATACACTGACTGTGTTTTTTATCTGTGAGTGAGAATACACTGACTGTGTGTTTATATATCTGAGTGAGAATACTCTGACTGTGTTTATATATCTGAGTGAGAATACACTGACAGTGTGTTTATATATCTGTGAGTGAGATTACACTGACTGTGTTTATATATCTGAGTGAGAATACACTGACTGTGTTTATATATCTGTGAGTGAGAATACACTGACTGTGTGTTTATATATCTGTGAGTGAGAATACACTGACTGTGTGTTTATATCTCTGAGTGAGAATACACTGAATGTGTGTTTATATATCTGTGAGTGAGAATACACTGACTGTGTGTTTATATATCTGTGAATGAGAATACACTGACTGTGTGTTTATATATCTGAGTGAGAATACACTGACTGTCTATTTATATATCTGTGAGTGAGAATACACTGATAGTGTGTTTATATATCTGTCTGTGAAAATACACTGACTGTGTGTTTATATATCTGTGCGTGAGAATACACTGACTGTGTGTTTATATATCTATGAGTGACAATAAACTGACTGTGTGTTTATATATCTGTGAGTGAGAATACACTGACAGTGTGTTTATATATCTGTGAGTGAGAATACACTGACTCTGTGTTTCTATAACTGTGAGTGAGAATACACTCACTGTGTTTATATATCTGAATGAGAATACACTGACTGTGTGTTTATTTTTCTGAGTGAGAATACACTGACTGTGTGTTTATATATCTGTGATTGAGAATACACTGACTGTGTTTATATAACTGTGAGTGAGAATACACTGACTGTGTGTTTATATATCTGAGTGAGAATACACTGACTGTGTGTTTATATATCTGTGAGTGAGAATACACTGACTGTGTTTATATATCTGTGAGTGAGAATAAACTGACTGTGTTTATATATCTGTGAATGAGAATACACTGACTGTGTGTTTATATATCTGTGCGTGAGAATACACTGACTCTGTATATATATGTGAGTGAGAATACACTGACTGTGTGTTTATATATCTGAGTGAGAATAAACTGACTGAGTTTCTATATCTGTGAGAGGGAATACACTGACTGTGTTTATATATCTGTGCGTGAGAATACGCTGACTGTGTGTTTATATATCTGTGAGTGAGAAAACACTGACTTTGTTTATATATCTGAGTGAGAATAAACTGACTGAGTGTTTATATATCTGAGTGAGAATACACTGAGTGTGTTTATATATCTGTGAGTGAGAATACACTGAACTGTGTGTTTATATATCTCTGCGTGGGAATACACTGACTGTGTGTTTATATCTCTGAGTGAGAATACACTGACTGTGTGTTTATATATCTGTAAGTGAGAATACACTGACTGTGTGTTTATATATCTGTGAGTGAGAATACACTGACTGTGTGTTTATATAGCCGTGAGTGAGAATACACAGACTGTGTTTATATATCTGAGTGAGAATACACTGAATGTGTGTTTATATATCTGTGAGTGAGAATACACTGAATGTGTGTTTATATATATGTGAGTGAGAATACACTGAGTGTCTTTATATATCGGTGAGTGAGAATAAACTGACTGTGTTTATATAGCTGAGTGAGAATAAACTGACTGTGTGTTTATATATCTGTGAGTGAGAATACACTGACTGTGTTTATATATCTGTGAGTGACAATAAACTGACTGTGTGTTTATATATCTGTGAGTGAGAATACACTGACAGTGTGTTTATATATCTGTGACTGAGAATACACTGACTGTGTGAATATATCTGCTTGAGAATGCACTGACTGTGTTTATATACCTGTGAGTGAGAATACACTGACAGTGTGTTTATATATCTGAGACTGAGAATACATTGACTGTGTGTTTATATATCTGTGATTGAGAATACACTCACTGTGTTTATATATCTGAGTGAGAATACACTGACTGTGTGTTTATTTTTCTGAGTAAGAATACACTGACTGTGTGTTTATATGTCTGTGAGTGAGAATACACTGACTGTGTGTTTATATATCTGTGATTGAGAATACACTGACTGTGTTTATATAACTGTGAGTGAGAATACACTGACTGTGTGTTTATATATCTGAGTGAGAATACACTGACTGTGTGTTTATATATCTGTGAGTGAGAATACACTGACTGTGTTTATATATCTGTGAGTGAGAATACACTGACTGTGTGCTTATATATCTGTGAATGATAATACACTGACTGTGTTTTTATATAACTGTAAGTGAGAATACACTGACTGTGTGTTTATATATCTTTGACTGAGAATACACTGACTGTGTGTTTATATATCTGTGAGTGAGAATACATTGACTGTGTGTTTTTCTAACTGAGTGAGAATACACTGACTGTGTGTTTATATATCTGTGAATGAGAATACACTGACTTTGTGTTTATATATCTGTGAGTGAGAATACACTGACTGTGTTTTTTATCTGTGAGTGAGAATACACTGACTGTGTGTTTACATATCTGAGTGAGAATACACTGACTGTGTTTATATATCTGTGTGAGAATACACTGACAGTGTGTTTATATATCTGTGAGTGAGATTACACTGACTGTGTTTATATATCTGAGTGAGAATACACTGACTGTGTTTATATATCTGTGTGTGAGAATACACTGACTGTGTGTTTATATATCTGTGAGTGAGAATACACTGACTGTGTGTTTATATATCTGTGAATGATAAGACACTCATTGAGTGTTTATATATCTGTGAGTGAGAATACACTGACTGTGTGTTTTTATATCTGAGTGAGAATACACTGAGTGTGTTTATATATCTGTGAGTGAGAATACACTGAACTGTGTGTTTATATATCTCTGAGTGGGAATAAACTGACTGTGTGTTTATATCTCTGAGTGAGAATACACTGACTGTGTGTTTATATATCTGTGAGTGAGAATACACTGACTGTGTGTTTATATATCTGTGAATGAGAATACACTGACTGTGTGTTTATATATCTGAGTCAGAATACACTGACTCTCTATTTATATATCTGTGAGTGAGAATACACTGATAGTGTGTTTATATATCTGTCTGTGAAAATACACTGACTGTGTGTTTATATATCTGTGCGTGAGAATGCGCTGACTGTGTGTTTATATATCTCTGAGTGCGAATACACTGACTGTGTTTATATATCTGAGTGAGAATAAACTGACTGAGTGTTTATATATCTGAGTGAGAATACACTGAGTCTGTTTATATATCTGTGAGTGAGAATACACTGAACTGTGTGTTTAGATATCTCTGAGTGGGAATACACTGACTGTGTGTTTATATCTCTGTGTGAGAATACACTGACTGTGTGTTTATATATCTGTGAGTGAGAATACACTGACTGTGTGTTTATATATCTGTGAATGAGAATACACTGACTGTGTGTTTATATAGCCGTGAGTGAGAATACACTGACTGTGTTTATATATCTGAGTGATAATACACTGACTGTGTGTTTGTATGTCTGTGAATGAGAATATTCTGACTGTGTTTATAAATCTGTGAATGAGAATACACTGAATGTGTGTTTATATATCTGTGAGTGAGAAAATACTGACTGTGTTTATATAAAGGAGTGAGAATGCACTGACTGTGTGTTTATATAGCCGTGAGTGAGAATACACAGACTGTGTTTATATATCTGAGTGAGAATACACTAACTGTGTGTTTATATGTCTGTGAGTGAGAATACACTGACTGTGTGTTTATATATATGTGAGTGAGAATACACTGAGTGTCTTTATATATCGGTGAGTGAGAATAAACTGACTGTGTTTATATATCTGAGTGAGAATAAACTGACTGAGTTTCTATATCTGTGAGAGGGAATACACTGACTGTGTTTTTTATCTGTGAGTGAGAATACACTGAATGTGTGTTTATATATCTGAGTGAGAATACACTGACTGTGTTTATATATCTGAGTGAGTATACACTGACAGTGTGTTTATATATCTGTGAGTGAGATTACACTGACTGTGTTTATATATCTGAGTGAGAATACACTGACTGTGTTAATATATCTGTGAGTGAGAATACACTGACTGTGTGTTTATATATCTGTGAGTGAGAATACACTGACTGTGTGTTTATATATCAGTGAATGATAAGACACTGATTGTGTGTTTATATATCTGTGAGTGAGAATACACTGACTGTGTGTTTATATATCTGTGAGTGAGAATACACTGACTGTGTGTTTATATATCTGAGTGAGAATACACTGACTGTGTTTATATATATGAGTGGAAATACAATGACTGTGTGTTTATATAGCCGTGACTGAGAATACACAGACTGTGTTTATATATCTGAGTGAGAATACACTGACTGTATGTTTATATATCTGTGAGTGAGAATACACTGACTGTGTGTTTATATATATGTGAGTGAGAATACACTGAGTGTCTTTATATATCGGTGAGTGAGAATAAACTGACTGTGTTTATATAGCTGAGTGAGAATAAACTGACTGTGTGTTTATATATCTGTGAGTGAGAATACACTGACTGTGTTTATATATCTGTGAGTTACAATAAACTGACTGTGTGTTTATATATCTGTGAGTGAGAATACACTGACAGTGTGTTTATATATCTGTGACTGAGAATACACTGACTGTGTGTTTATATATCTGTGAGTGAGAATACACTCACTGTGTTTATATATCTGAGTGAGACTACACTGACTCTGTGTTTATTTTTCTGAGTGCGAATACACTGACTGTGTGTTTATATATCTGTGATTGAGAATACACTGACTGTGTTTATATAACTGTGAGTGAGAATACACTGACTGTGTGTTTATATATCTGAGTGAGAATACACTGACTGTGTGTTTATATATCTGTGAGTGAGAATACACTGACTGTGTTTATATATCTGTGAGTGAGAATAAACTGACTGTGTTTATATATCTGTGAATGAGAATACAGTGACTGTGTGTTTATATATCTTTGCGTGAGAATACACTGACTCTGTATATATATGTGAGTGAGAATACACTGACTGTGTGTTTACATATCTGTGAGTGAGAATACACTGTCTGTGTGTTTACATATCTGTGAGTGAGAATACACTGACTGTGTTTATATATCTGTGAGTGAGAATACACTGATAGTGTGTTTATATACCTGTCTGTGAAAATACACTGACTGTGTGTTTATATATCTGTGAGTGAGAATACACTGACTGTGTTTATATATCTGAGTGAGAATAAACTGACTGAGTGTTTATATATCTGAGTGAGAATACACTGAGTGTGTTTATATATCTGTGAGTGAGAATACACTGAACTGTGTGTTTATATATCTCTGAGAGGGAATACACTGACTGTGTGTTTATATCTCTGAGTGAGAATACACTGACTGTGTGTTTATATATCTGTGAGTGAGAATACACTGACTGTGTGTTTATATATCTGTGAATGAGAATACACTGACTGTGTGTTTATATATCTGTAAGTGAGAATACACTGACTGTGTGTTTATATATCTGTGAGTGAGAATACACTGACTGTTTGTTTATATAGCCGTGAGTGAGAATACACTGACTGTGTTTATATATCTGAGTGAGAATACACTGACTGTGTGTTTGTATGTTTGTGAATGAGAATACTCTGACTGTGTTTATATATCTGTGAATGAGAATACACTGAATGTGTGTTTATATATCTGTGAGTGAGAAAATACTGACTGTGTTTATATAAAGGAGTGAGAATACACTGACTGTGTGTTTATATAGCCGTGAGTGAGAATACACAGACTGTGTTTATATATCTGAGTGAGAATACACTGACTGTATGTTTATATATCTGTGAGTGAGAATACACTGACTGTGTGTTTATATATCTGTGAATAAGAATACGCAGACTGTGTGTTTATATATCTGTAAGTGAGAATACACTGACTGTGTGTTTATATATATGTGAGTGAGAATACACTGAGTGTCTTTATATATCGGTGAGTGAGAATATACTGACTGTGTTTATATATCTGAGTGAGACTACACTGACTGTGTGTTTATATATCTGTGCGTGAGAATACACTGACTGTGTTTATATATCTGTGAGTGACAATAAACTGACTGTGTTTATATATCTGTGAGTGAGAATACACTGACAGTGTGTTTATATATCTGTGACTGAGAATACACTGACTGTGTGTTTATATATCTGTGAGTGAGAATACACTCACTGTGTTTATATATCTGAGTGAGAATACACTGACTGTGTGTTTATTTTTCTGAGTGAGAATACACTCACTGTGTGTTTATATATCTGTGATTGAGAATACACTGACTGTGTTTATATAACTGTGAGTGAGAATACACTGACTGTGTGTTTATATATCTGAGTGAGAATACACTGACTGTGTGTTTATATATCTGTGAGTGAGAATACACTGACTGTGTTTATATATCTGTGAGTGAGAATAAACTGACTGTGTTTATATATCTGTGAATGAGAATACACTGACTGTGTGTTTATATATCTGTGAGTGAGAATACACTGTCTGTGTGTTTACATATCTGTGAGTGAGAATACACTGACTGTGTTTATATATCTGTTAGTGAATATACACTGACTGTATTTATATATCTGTGAGTGACAATACACTGACTGTGTGTTTATATATCTGAGTGAGAATAAACTGACTGAGTTTCTATATCTGTGAGTGAGAATACACTGACTGTGTTTATATATCTGTGAGTGGGAATACATTGACTGTGTGTTTATATATCTGTGAGTGAGAATACACTGTCTGTGTGTTTACATATCTGTGAGTGAGAATACACTGACTGTGTTTATATATCTGTGAGTGAGTATACACTGACTGTATTTATATATCTGTGAGTGACAATACACTGACTGTGTGTTTATATATCTGAGTGAGAATAAACTGACTGAGTTTCTATATCTGTAAATGAGAATACACTGACTGTGTTTATATATCTGAGTGAGAATACACTGACAGTGTGTTTATATATCTGTGAGTGAGAATACACTGACTGTGTGTTTATATAGCTGTGAGTGAGAATACACTGACTGTGTGTTTATATATCTGTGAATGATAGGACACTGACTGTGTGTTTATATATGTGTGAGTGAGAATACACTGACTGTGTGCTTATATATCTGTGAATGAGAATACACTGACTGTGTTTTAATATATCTGTGAATGATAAGACACTGACTGTGTGTTTATATATCTGTGAGTGAGAATACACTGACTGTGTTTATATATCTGTGAGTGAGAATACACTGACTGTGTGCTTATATATCTGTGAATGAGAATACAGTGACTGTATTTTTATATATCTGTAAGTGAGAATACACTGATAGTGTGTTTATATATCTGTCTGTGAAAATACACTGACTGTGTATTTATATATCTGTGCGTGAGAATACGCTGACTGTGTGTTTATATATCTGTGAGTGAGAATACACTGACTGTGTTTATATATCTCAGTGAGAATAAACTGACTGAGTGTTTATATATCTGAGTGAGAATACACTGAGTGTGTTTATATATCTGTGAGTGAGAATACACTGAACTGTGTGTTTATATATCTCTGAGTGGGAATACACTGACTGTGTGTTTATATCTCTGAGTGAGAATACACTGACTGTGTGTTTATATATCTGTGAGTGAGAATACACTGACTGTGTGTTTATATATCTGTGAATGAGAATACACTGACTGTGTGTTTATATAACTGTAAGTGAGAATACACTGACTGTGTGTTTATATATCTGTGAGTGAGAATACACTGACTGTGTTTATATATCTGAGTGAGAATACGCTGACTGTGTGTTTGTATGTCTGTGAATGAGAATACTCTGACTGTGTTTATATATCTGTGAATGAGAATACACTGAATGTGTGTTTATATATCTGTGAGTGAGAAAATACTGACTGTGTTTATATAAAGGAGTGGGAATACACTGACTGTGTGTTTATATAGCCGTGAGTGAGAATACACAGACTGTGTTCATATATCTGAGTGAGAATACACTGACTGTATGTTTATATATCTGTGAGTGAGAATACACTGACTGTGTGTTTATATATCTGTGAGCGAGAATGCACCAACTGTGTGTTTATATATCTGTGAGTGAGAATACACTGACTGTGTTTATATATATGAGTGAGAATACAATGACTGTGTGTTTATATAGCCGTGAGTGAGAATACACAGACTGTGTTTATATATCTGAGTGAGAATACACTGAATGTGTGTTTATATATCTGTGAGTGAGAATACACTGACTGTGTGTTTATATATATGTGAGTGAGAATACACTGAGTGTCTTTATATATCGGTGAGTGAGAATAAACTGACTGTGTTTATATAGCTGTGTGAGAATAAACTGACTGTGTGTTTATATATCTGTGAGTGAGAATACACTGACTGTGTTTATATATCTGTGAATGACAATAAACTGACTGTGTGTTTATATATCTGTGAGTGAGAATTTACTGACAGTGTGTTTATATATCTGTGACTGAGAATATACTGACTGTGTGTTTATATATCTGTGAGTGAGAATACACTCACTGTGTTTATAAATCTGAGTGAGAATACACTGACTGTGTGTTTATTTTTCTGAGTAAGAACACACTGACTGTGTGTTTCTATATCTGTAAGTGAGAATACACTGACTGTGTTTATATATCTGAGTGAGAATACACTGACAGTGTGTTTATATATCTGTGAGTGAGAATACACTGACTGTGTGTATATAGCTGTGAGTGAGAATACACTGACTGTGTGTTTATATATCTGTGAATGATAGGACACTGACAGTGTGTTTATATATGTGTGAGTGAGAATACACTGACTGTGTGCTTATATATC
Organism: Squalus acanthias; assembly: GCA_030390025.1. Lineage (NCBI taxonomy): Eukaryota > Metazoa > Chordata > Chondrichthyes > Squaliformes > Squalidae > Squalus > Squalus acanthias. The sequence goes on along the minus strand of CM059430.1, from coordinate 78,059,643 downwards.
TGTGAATGAGAATACACTGACTGTGTTTTATATATCTGAGATGATAAGACACTGACTGTGTGTTTATATATCTGTGAGTGAGAATACACTGACTGTGTTTATATGTCTGTGAGTGAGAATACACTGACTGTGTGCTTATATATCTGTGAATGAGAATACAGTGACTGTATTTTTATATATCTGTAAGTGAGAATACACTGATAGTGTGTTTATATATCTGTCTGTGAAAATACACTGACTGTGTATTTATATATCTGTGCGTGAGAATACGCTGACTGTGTGTTTATATATCTGTGAGTGAGAATACACTGACTGTGTTTATATATCTCAGTGAGAATAAACTGACTGAGTGTTTATATATCTGAGTGAGAATACACTGAGTGTGTTTATATATCTGTGAGTGAGAATACACTGAACTGTGTGTTTATATATCTCTGAGTGGGAATACACTGACTGTGTGTTTATATCTCTGAGTGAGAATACACTGACTGTGTGTTTATATATCTGTGAGTGAGAATACACTGACTGTGTGTTTATATATCTGTGAATGAGAATACACTGACTGTGTGTTTATATAACTGTAAGTGAGAATACACTGACTGTGTGTTTATATATCTGTGAGTGAGAATACACTGACTGTGTTTATATATCTGAGTGAGAATACGCTGACTGTGTGTTTGTATGTCTGTGAATGAGAATACTCTGACTGTGTTTATATATCTGTGAATGAGAATACACTGAATGTGTGTTTATATATCTGTGAGTGAGAAAATACTGACTGTGTTTATATAAAGGAGTGGGAATACACTGACTGTGTGTTTATATAGCCGTGAGTGAGAATACACAGACTGTGTTCATATATCTGAGTGAGAATACACTGACTGTATGTTTATATATCTGTGAGTGAGAATACACTGACTGTGTGTTTATATATCTGTGAGCGAGAATGCACCAACTGTGTGTTTATATATCTGTGAGTGAGAATACACTGACTGTGTTTATATATATGAGTGAGAATACAATGACTGTGTGTTTATATAGCCGTGAGTGAGAATACACAGACTGTGTTTATATATCTGAGTGAGAATACACTGAATGTGTGTTTATATATCTGTGAGTGAGAATACACTGACTGTGTGTTTATATATATGTGAGTGAGAATACACTGAGTGTCTTTATATATCGGTGAGTGAGAATAAACTGACTGTGTTTATATAGCTGTGTGAGAATAAACTGACTGTGTGTTTATATATCTGTGAGTGAGAATACACTGACTGTGTTTATATATCTGTGAATGACAATAAACTGACTGTGTGTTTATATATCTGTGAGTGAGAATTTACTGACAGTGTGTTTATATATCTGTGACTGAGAATATACTGACTGTGTGTTTATATATCTGTGAGTGAGAATACACTCACTGTGTTTATAAATCTGAGTGAGAATACACTGACTGTGTGTTTATTTTTCTGAGTAAGAACACACTGACTGTGTGTTTATATGTCTGTGAGTGAGAATACACTGACTGTGTGTTTATATATCTGAGTGAGAATACACTGACTGTGTGTTTATATATATGTGAGTGAGAATACACTGACTGTGTGAATATATCTGCTTGAGAATGCACTGACCGTGTTTATATATCTGTGAGTGAGAATACACTGACAGTGTGTTTATATATCTGTGACTGAGAATACACTGACTGTGTGTTTATATATCTGTGATTCAGAATACACTCACTGTGTTTATAAATCTGAGTGAGAATACACTGACTGTGTGTTTATTTTTCTGAGTAAGAACACACTGACTGTGTGTTTATATGTCTGTGAGTGAGAATACACTGACTGTGTGTTTATATATCTGAGTGAGAATACACTGACTGTGTGTTTATATATCTGTGAGTGAGAATACACTGACTGTGTTTATATATCTGTGAGTGAGAATACACTGACTGTGTGCTTATATATCTGTGAATGAGAATACACTGACTGTGTTTTATATATCTGTAAGTGAGAATACACTGACTGTGTTTTTTATCTGTGAGTGAGAATACACTGACTGTGTGTTTATATATCTGTGAGTGAGAATGCACTAACTGTGTGTTTATATATCTGTGAGTGAGAATACACTGACTGTGTTTATATATATGAGTGAGAATACAATGACTGTGTGTTTATATAGCCGTGAGTGAGAATACACTGACTGTGTTTATATATCTGAGTGACAATACACTGAATGTGTGTTTATATATCTGTGAGTGAGAATACACTGACTGTGTGTTTATATATATGTGAGTGAGAATACACTGAGTGTCTTTATATATCGGTGAGTGAGAATAAACTGACTGTGTTTATATAGCTGAGTGAGAATAAACTGACTGTGTGTTTATATATCTGTGAGTGAGAATACACTGACTGTGTTTATATATCTGTGAGTGACAATAAACTGACTGTGTGTTTATATATCTGTGAATGAGAATACACTGACAGTGTGTTTATATATCTGTGACTGAGAATACACTGACTGTGTGAATATATCTGCTTGAGAATGCACTGACTGTGTTTATATACCTGTGAGTGAGAATACACTGACAGTGTGTTTATATATCTGTGAGTGAGAATACACTGACTGTGTGTTTATATCTCTGTGATTGAGAATACACTCACTGTGTTTATATATCTGAGTGAGAATACACTGACTGTGTGTTTATTTTTCTGAGTAAGAATACACTGACTGTGTGTTTATATGTCTGTGAGTGAGAATACACTGACTGTGTGTTTATATATCTGTGATTGAGAATACACTGACTGTGTGTTTATATATCTGAGTGAGAATACACTGACTGTGTGTTTATATATCTGTGAATGAGAATACACTGACTGTGTGTTTATATATCTGTGAGTGAGAATACACTAACTGTGTTTATATATCTGTGAGTGAGATTACACTGACTGTGTTTATATATCTGAGTGAGAATACACTGACTGTGTTTATATATCTGTGAGTGAGAATACACTGACTGTGTGTTTATATATCTGTGAGTGAGAATACACTGACTGTGTGTTTATATATCTGTGAATGATAAGACACTGATTGAGAGTTTATATATCTGTGAGTGAGAATACACTGACTGTGTGTTTATATATCTGTGGGTGAGAATACACTGACTGTGTGTTTATATATCTGAGTGAGAATACACTGACTGTCTATTTATATATCTGTGAGTGAGAATACACTGATAGTGTGTTTATATATCTGTCTGTGAAAGTACACTGACTGTGTGTTTATATATCTGTGCGTGAGAATACGCTGACTGTGTGTTTATATATCTGTGAGTGAGAATACACTGACTGTGTTTATATATCTGAGAGAGAATAAACTGTCTGAGTGTTTATATATCTGAGTGAGAATACACTGAGTGTGTTTATATATCTGTGAGTGAGAATACAATGAACTGTGTGTTTATATATCTCTGAGTGGGAATACACTGACTGTGTGTTTATATCTCTGAGTGAGAATACACTGACTGTGTGTTTATATATCTGTGAGTGAGAATACACTGACTGTGTGTTTATATATCTGTGAATGAGATTACACTGACTGTGTGTTTATATATCTGTAAGTGAGAATACACTGACTGTGTGTTTATATATCTGTGAGTGAGAATACACAGACTGTGTGTTTATATATCTGTGAATGAGAATACACTGACTGTGTGTTTATATATCTGTCAGTGAGAATACACTGTCTGTGTGTTTATATATCTGTGAGTGAGAATACACTGACTGTGTTTATATATCTGAGTGAGAATACACTGACTGTGTGTTTATATATCTGTGAGTGAGAATACACTGACTGTGTGTTTAGATACATGTGAGTGAGAATACACTGAGTGTGTTTATATACCTGTGAGTGAGAATAAACTGACTGTGTTTATATATCTGAGTGAGAATACACTGACTGTGTGTTTATATATCTGTGAGTGAGAATACACTGACTGTGTTTATATATCTGTGAATGAGAATACACTGACTGTGTGTTTATATATCTGTGAGTGAAAATACACTGACTGTGTGTTTATATATCTGTGAATGAGAATACACTGACTGTGAGTTTATATATCTGAAAGTGAGAATACACTGACTGTTTGTTTATATATCTGTGAATGATAATGCACTGATTGTGTGTTTACATATCTGTGAATGATAATACACTGATTGTGTGTTTATATATCTGTGAGTGAGAATACACTGACTGTATGTTTAAATATCTGAGTGAGAATACACTGACTGTGTGTTTATATATCTGTGAGTGAGAATACACTGACAGTGTGTTTATATATCTGAGTGAGAATCAACTGAATGAGTTTCTATATCTGTGAGTGAGAATACACTGACTGTGTTTATATATCTGTGAGTGACAATACACAGATTGTGTGTTTATATATGTGTGAGTGAGAATACACTGACTGTGTGCTTATATATCTGTGAGTGAGAATACACTGACTGTGTTTTTATATATCTGTCAGTGAGAATACACTGACTGTGTGTTTATATATCTGTCAGTGAGAATACACCGACTGTGTTTATATATCTGAGTGAGAATAAACTGAATGTGTGCTTATATATCTGTGAATGAGAATACACTGACTGTGTTTTAATATATCTGTGAATGATAAGACACTGACTGTGTGTTTATATATCTGTGAGTGAGAATACACTGACTGTGTTTATATATCTGTGAGTGAGAATACACTGACTGTGTGCTTATATATCTGTGAATGAGAATACAGTGACTGTATTTTTATATATCTGTAAGTGAGAATACACTGATAGTGTGTTTATATATCTGTCTGTGAAAATACACTGACTGTGTATTTATATATCTGTGCGTGAGAATACGCTGACTGTGTGTTTATATATCTGTGAGTGAGAATACACTGACTGTGTTTATATATCTCAGTGAGAATAAACTGACTGAGTGTTTATATATCTGAGTGAGAATACACTGAGTGTGTTTATATATCTGTGAGTGAGAATACACTGAACTGTGTGTTTATATATCTCTGAGTGGGAATACACTGACTGTGTGTTTATATCTCTGAGTGAGAATACACTGACTGTGTGTTTATATATCTGTGAGTGAGAATACACTGACTGTGTGTTTATATATCTGTGAATGAGAATACACTGACTGTGTGTTTATATAACTGTAAGTGAGAATACACTGACTGTGTGTTTATATATCTGTGAGTGAGAATACACTGACTGTGTTTATATATCTGAGTGAGAATACGCTGACTGTGTGTTTGTATGTCTGTGAATGAGAATACTCTGACTGTGTTTATATATCTGTGAATGAGAATACACTGAATGTGTGTTTATATATCTGTGAGTGAGAAAATACTGACTGTGTTTATATAAAGGAGTGGGAATACACTGACTGTGTGTTTATATAGCCGTGAGTGAGAATACACAGACTGTGTTCATATATCTGAGTGAGAATACACTGACTGTATGTTTATATATCTGTGAGTGAGAATACACTGACTGTGTGTTTATATATATGTGAGTGAGAATACACTGAGTGTCTTTATATATCGGTGAGTGAGAATAAACTGACTGTGTTTATATAGCTGTGTGAGAATAAACTGACTGTGTGTTTATATATCTGTGAGTGAGAATACACTGACTGTGTTTATATATCTGTGAATGACAATAAACTGACTGTGTGTTTATATATCTGTGAGTGAGAATTTACTGACAGTGTGTTTATATATCTGTGACTGAGAATATACTGACTGTGTGTTTATATATCTGTGAGTGAGAATACACTCACTGTGTTTATAAATCTGAGTGAGAATACACTGACTGTGTGTTTATTTTTCTGAGTAAGAACACACTGACTGTGTGTTTATATGTCTGTGAGTGAGAATACACTGACTGTGTGTTTATATATCTGAGTGAGAATACACTGACTGTGTGTTTATATATATGTGAGTGAGAATACACTGACTGTGTGAATATATCTGCTTGAGAATGCACTGACCGTGTTTATATATCTGTGAGTGAGAATACACTGACAGTGTGTTTATATATCTGTGACTGAGAATACACTGACTGTGTGTTTATATATCTGTGATTCAGAATACACTCACTGTGTTTATAAATCTGAGTGAGAATACACTGACTGTGTGTTTATTTTTCTGAGTAAGAACACACTGACTGTGTGTTTATATGTCTGTGAGTGAGAATACACTGACTGTGTGTTTATATATCTGAGTGAGAATACACTGACTGTGTGTTTATATATCTGTGAGTGAGAATACACTGACTGTGTTTATATATCTGTGAGTGAGAATACACTGACTGTGTGCTTATATATCTGTGAATGAGAATACACTGACTGTGTTTTTATATATCTGTAAGTGAGAATACACTGACTGTGTTTTTTATCTGTGAGTGAGAATACACTGACTGTGTGTTTATATATCTGTGAGTGAGAATGCACTAACTGTGTGTTTATATATCTGTGAGTGAGAATACACTGACTGTGTTTATATATATGAGTGAGAATACAATGACTGTGTGTTTATATAGCCGTGAGTGAGAATACACTGACTGTGTTTATATATCTGAGTGACAATACACTGAATGTGTGTTTATATATCTGTGAGTGAGAATACACTGACTGTGTGTTTATATATATGTGAGTGAGAATACACTGAGTGTCTTTATATATCGGTGAGTGAGAATAAACTGACTGTGTTTATATAGCTGAGTGAGAATAAACTGACTGTGTGTTTATATATCTGTGAGTGAGAATACACTGACTGTGTTTATATATCTGTGAGTGACAATAAACTGACTGTGTGTTTATATATCTGTGAATGAGAATACACTGACAGTGTGTTTATATATCTGTGACTGAGAATACACTGACTGTGTGAATATATCTGCTTGAGAATGCACTGACTGTGTTTATATACCTGTGAGTGAGAATACACTGACAGTGTGTTTATATATCTGTGAGTGAGAATACACTGACTGTGTGTTTATATCTCTGTGATTGAGAATACACTCACTGTGTTTATATATCTGAGTGAGAATACACTGACTGTGTGTTTATTTTTCTGAGTAAGAATACACTGACTGTGTGTTTATATGTCTGTGAGTGAGAATACACTGACTGTGTGTTTATATATCTGTGATTGAGAATACACTGACTGTGTTTATATAACTGTGAGTGAGAATACACTGACTGTGTGTTTATATATCTGAGTGAGAATACACTGACTGTGTGTTTATATATCTGTGAATGAGAATACACTGACTGTGTGTTTATATATCTGTGAGTGAGAATACACTGACTGTGTTTATATATCTGTGAGTGAGATTACACTGAATGTGTTTATATATCTGAGTGAGAATACACTGACTGTGTTTATATATCTGTGAGTGAGAATACACTGACTGTGTGTTTATATATCTGTGAGTGAGAATACACTGACTGTGTGTTTATATATCTGTGAATGATAAGACACTGATTGAGAGTTTATATATCTGTGAGTGAGAATACACTGACTGTGTGTTTATATATCTGTGGGTGAGAATACACTGACTGTGTGTTTATATATCTGAGTGAGAATACACTGACTGTCTATTTATATATCTGTGAGTGAGAATACACTGATAGTGTGTTTATATATCTGTCTGTGAAAGTACACTGACTGTGTGTTTATATATCTGTGCGTGAGAATACGCTGACTGTGTGTTTATATATCTGTGAGTGAGAATACACTGACTGTGTTTATATATCTGAGAGAGAATAAACTGTCTGAGTGTTTATATATCTGAGTGAGAATACACTGAGTGTGTTTATATATCTGTGAGTGAGAATACAATGAACTGTGTGTTTATATATCTCTGAGTGGGAATACACTGACTGTGTGTTTATATCTCTGAGTGAGAATACACTGACTGTGTGTTTATATATCTGTGAGTGAGAATACACTGACTGTGTGTTTATATATCTGTGAATGAGATTACACTGACTGTGTGTTTATATATCTGTAAGTGAGAATACACTGACTGTGTGTTTATATATCTGTGAGTGAGAATACACAGACTGTGTGTTTATATATCTGTGAATGAGAATACACTGACTGTGTGTTTATATATCTGTCAGTGAGAATACACTGTCTGTGTGTTTATATATCTGTGAGTGAGAATACACTGACTGTGTTTATATATCTGAGTGAGAATACACTGACTGTGTGTTTATATATCTGTGAGTGAGAATACACTGACTGTGTGTTTAGATACATGTGAGTGAGAATACACTGAGTGTGTTTATATACCTGTGAGTGAGAATAAACTGACTGTGTTTATATATCTGAGTGAGAATACACTGACTGTGTGTTTATATATCTGTGAGTGAGAATACACTGACTGTGTTTATATATCTGTGAATGAGAATACACTGACTGTGTGTTTATATATCTGTGAGTGAAAATACACTGACTGTGTGTTTATATATCTGTGAATGAGAATACACTGACTGTGAGTTTATATATCTGAAAGTGAGAATACACTGACTGTTTGTTTATATATCTGTGAATGATAATGCACTGATTGTGTGTTTACATATCTGTGAATGATAATACACTGATTGTGTGTTTATATATCTGTGAGTGAGAATACACTGACTGTATGTTTAAATATCTGAGTGAGAATACACTGACTGTGTGTTTATATATCTGTGAGTGAGAATACACTGACAGTGTGTTTATATATCTGAGTGAGAATCAACTGAATGAGTTTCTATATCTGTGAGTGAGAATACACTGACTGTGTTTATATATCTGTGAGTGACAATACACAGACTGTGTGTTTATATATGTGTGAGTGAGAATACACTGACTGTGTGCTTATATATCTGTGAGTGAGAATACACTGACTGTGTTTTTATATATCTGTCAGTGAGAATACACTGACTGTGTGTTTATATATCTGTCAGTGAGAATACACCGACTGTGTTTATATATCTGAGTGAGAATAAACTGAATGTGTGTTTATATATCTGAGTGAGAATACACTGACTGTGTGTTTATATTACTGTGAGGGAGAATACACTGACTGTGTGTTTATATATCTGTGAGTGAGAATACACTGACTGTGTGTTTATATATCTGTGAATGATAAGTCAGTGATTGTGTGATTATATATCTTTGAGTGAGAATACACTAAATGTGTTTATATATCTGTGAGTGAGAATACACTGACAGTGTGCTGATATATCTGTGAATGAGAATACACTGACTGTGTTTATATATCTGTCAATGAGAATACACTGACTGTGTGTTTATATATCTGTGAGTGAGAATACACCGACTGTGTTTATATATCTGAGTGAGAATAAACTGAATGTGTGTTTATATATCTGAGTGAGAATACACTGACTGTGTGTTTATATTACTGTGAGGGAGAATACACTGACTGTGTGTTTATATATCTGTGAGTGAGAATACACTGACTGTGTGTTTATATATCTGTGAATGATAAGTCAGTGATTGTGTGATTATATATCTGTGAGTGAGAATACACTAAATGTGTTTATATATCTGTGAGTGAGAATACACTGACTGTGTGTTTATATATCTGAGTGAGAATACACTGACTGTGTGTTTATATATCTGAGTGAGAATACACTGACAGTGTGTTTATATATCTGTGAGTGAGAATACACTGACTGTGTGTTTATATATCTGTGAGTGACAATACACAGACTGTGTGTTTATATATGTGTGAGTGAGAATACACTGACTGTGTGCTTATATATCTGTGAATGAGAATAGACGGACTGTGTTTTTATATATCTGTCAGTGAGAATACACTGACTGCGTGTTTATATATCTGTGAGTGAGAATACACTGACGGTGTTTAAATATCTGAGTGAGAATACACTGACTGTGTGTTTATATATCTGAGTGAGAATACACTGACAGTGTGTTTATATATCTGTGAGTGAGAATACACTGACTGTGTGTTTATATATCTGTGAGTGAGAATACATTGACTGTGTTTATATATCTGAGTGAGAATAAACTGACTGAGTTTCTATATCTGTGAGTGAGAATACACTGACTGTGTGTTTATATATCTGTCAGTGAGAATACACTGACTGTGTTTATATATATGCGTGAGAATAGACTGACTGTGTGTTTATATAGCTGTGAGTGAGAATACATTGACTGTGTTTATATATCTGAGTGAGAATACACTGACTGTGTGTTTATATGTCTATGAATGAGAATACACTGACTGTGTTTATATATCTGTGAGTGAAAATATATCTGTGAATGAGAATACTATGACTGTGTTTATATATCTGTGAATGAGAATACACTGACTGTTTATATATCTGAGTGAGAAGACACTGACTGTGTGTTTATATATCTGTGAGTGAGAATACACAGACTGTGTGTTTATATATCTGTGAATGAGAATACACTGACTGTGTGTTTATATATCTGTGAGTGAGAATACACTGTCTGTGTGTTTATGTATCTGTGAGTGAGAATACACTGACTGTGTTTATATATCTGAGTGAGAATACACTGACTGTGTGTTTATATATCTGTGAGTGAGAATACACTGACTGTGTGTTTAGATATATGTGAGTGAGAATACACTGAGTGTGTTTATATACCTGTGAATGAGAATAAACTGACTGTGTTTATATATCTGAGTGAGAATACACTGACTGTGTGTTTATATATCTGTGAGTGAGAATACACTGACTGTGTTTATATATCTGTGAATGAGAATACACTGACTGTGTGTTTATATATCTGTGAGTGAAAATACACTGACTGTGTGTATATATCTGTGAATGAGAATACACTGAGTGTGTGTTTATATATCTGTTAGTGAGAATACACTGACTGTGTGTTTATATATCTGTGAGTGAGAATACACTGACGGTGTTTAAATATCTGAGTGAGAATACACTGACTGTGTGTTTATATATTGGTGAGTGACAATACACTGACTGTGTGTTTTTATACCTGTGAGTGAGAATACACTGTTTGTGTGTTTATATATCTGAGTGAGAATAAACTGACTGAGTTTCTATATCTGTGAGTGAAAATACACTGACTGTGTGTTTATATATCTGGGAATGAGAATACACTGACTGTGTGTTTATATATCTGTCAGTGAGAATACATTGACTGTGTTTATATATATGCGTGAGAATAGACTGACTGTATGTTTCTATAGCCGTGACTGAGAATACATTGTCTGTGTTTATATATCTGAGTGAGAATACACTGACTGTGTGTTTATATGTCTGTGAATGAGAATACACTGACTGTGTTTATATATCTGTGAGTGAAAATATATCTGTGAATGAGAATACTATGACTGTGTTTATATATCTGGGAATGAGAATACACTGACTGTTTATATATCTGAGTGAGAATACACTGACTGTGTGTTTATATGTCTGTGAGTGAGAATACACAGACTGTGTGTTTATATATCTGTGAATGAGAATACACTGACTGTGTGTTTATATATCTGTGAGTGAGAATACACTGTGTGTTTATATATCTGTGAGTGAGAATACACTGACTGTGTTTATATATCTGAGTGAGAATACACTGACTGTGTGTTTATATATCTGTGAGTGAGAATACACTGACTGTGTGTTTAGATATATGTGAGTGAGAATACACTGAGTGTGTTTATATACCTGTGAGTGAGAATAAACTGACTGTGTTTATATATCTGAGTGGGAATACACTGACTGTGTGTTTATATATCTGTGAGTGAGAATATACTGACTGTGTTTATATATCTGTGAATGAGAATACACTGACTGTGTGTTTATATATCTGTGAGTGAAAATACACTGACTGTGTGTTTATATATCTGTGAATGAGAATACACTGACTGTGGGTTTATATATCTGTCAGTGAGAATACACTGACTGTTTGTTTATATATCTGTGAATGATAATACACTGATTGTGTGTTTACATATCTGTGAATGATAATACACTGATTGTGTGTTTAAATATCTGAGTGAGAATACACTGACTGTGTGTTTATATATCTGTGAGTGAGAATACACTGACAGTGTGTTTATATATCTGAGTGAGAATCAACTGAATGAGTTTCTATATCTGTGAGTGAGAATACACTGACTGTGTTTATATATCTGTGAGTGACAATACACAGACTGTGTGTCTATATATGTGTGAGTGAGAATACACTGACAGTGTGCTTATATATCTGTGAATGAGAATACACTGACTGTGTTTTTATATATCTGTCAATGAGAATACACTGACTGTGTGTTTATATATCTGTGAGTGAGAATACACCGACTGTGTTTATATATCTGAGTGAGAATAAACTGAATGTGTGTTTATATATCTGAGTGAGAATACACTGACTGTGTGTTTATATTACTGTGAGGGAGAATACACTGACTGTGTGTTTATATATCTGTGAGTGAGAATACACTGACTGTGTGTTTATATATCTGTGAATGATAAGTCAGTGATTGTGTGATTATATATCTGTGAGTGAGAATACACTAAATGTGTTTATATATCTGTGAGTGAGAATACACTGACTGTGTGTTTATATATCTGAGTGAGAATACACTGACTGTGTGTTTATATATCTGAGTGAGAATACACTGACAGTGTGTTTATATATCTGTGAGTGAGAATACACTGACTGTGTGTTTATATATCTGTGAGTGACAATACACAGACTGTGTGTTTATATATGTGTGAGTGAGAATACACTGACTGTGTGCTTATATATCTGTGAATGAGAATAGACTGACTGTGTTTTTATATATCTGTCAGTGAGAATACACTGACTGTGTGTTTATATATCTGTGAGTGAGAATACACTGACGGTGTTTAAATATCTGAGTGAGAATACACTGACTGTGTGTTTATATATTGGTGAGTGACAATACACTGACTGTGTGTTTATATATCTGTGAGTGAGAATACATTGACTGTGTTTATATATCTGAGTGAGAATAAACTGACTGAGTTTCTATATCTGTGAGTGAGAATACACTGACTGTGTGTTTATATATCTGTCAGTGAGAATACACTGACTGTGTTTATATATATGCGTGAGAATAGACTGACTGTGTGTTTATATAGCCGTGAGTGAGAATACATTGACTGTGTTTATATATCTGAGTGAGAATACACTGACTGTGTGTTTATATGTCTATGAATGAGAATACACTGACTGTGTTTATATATCTGTGAGTGAAAATATATCTGTGAATGAGAATACCATGACTGTGTTTATATATCTGTGAATGAGAATACACTGACTGTTTATATATCTGAGTGAGAAGACACTGACTGTGTGTTTATATATCTGTGAGTGAGAATACACAGACTGTGTGTTTATATATCTGTGAATGAGAATACACTGACTGTGTGTTTATATATCTGTGAGTGAGAATACACTGTCTGTGTGTTTATGTATCTGTGAGTGAGAATACACTGACTGTGTTTATATATCTGAGTGAGAATACACTGACTGTGTGTTTATATATCTGTGAGTGAGAATACACTGACTGTGTGTTTAGATATATGTGAGTGAGAATACACTGAGTGTGTTTATATACCTGTGAATGAGAATAAACTGACTGTGTTTATATATCTGAGTGAGAATACACTGACTGTGTGTTTATATATCTGTGAGTGAGAATACACTGACTGTGTTTATATATCTGTGAATGAGAATACACTGACTGTGTGTTTATATATCTGTGAGTGAAAATACACTGACTGTGAGTTTATATTTCTGTCAGTGAGAATACACTGACTGTTTGTTTATATATCTGTGAATGATAATGCACTGATTGTGTGTTTACATATCTGTGAATGATAATACACTGATTGTGTGTTTATATATCTGTGAGTGAGCATACACTGACTGTATGTTTAAATATCTGAGTGAGAATACACTGACTGTGTGTTTATATATCTGTGAGTGAGAATACACTGACAGTGTGTTTATATATCTGAGTGAGAATCAACTGAATGAGTTTCTATATCTGTGAGTGAGAATACACTGACTGTGTTTATATATCTGTGAGTGACAATACACAGACTGTGTGTTTATATATGTGTGAATGAGAATACACTGACTGTGTGCTTATATATCTGTCAGCGAGAATACACTGACTGTGTGTTTATATATCTGTGAGTGAGAATACACCGACTGTGTTTATATATCTGAGTGAGAATAAACTGAATGTGTGTTTATATATCTGAGTGACAATACACTGACTGTGTGTTTATATATCTGTGAGTGAGAATACACTGACTGTGTGTTTATATATCTGTGAATGATAAGTCAGTGATTGTGTGATTATATATCTTTGAGTGAGAATACACTAAATGTGTTTATATATCTGTGAGTGAGAATACACTGACTGTGTGTTTATATATCTGAGTGAGAATACACTGACAGTGTGTTTATATATCTGTGAGTGAGAATACACTGACTGTGTGTTTATATATCTGTGAATGAGAATACACTGACTGTGTTTTTATATATCTGTCAGTGAGAATACACTGACTGTGTGTTTATATATCTGTGAGTGAGAATACACTGACGGTGTTTAAATATCTGAGTGAGAATACACTGACTGTGTGTTTATATATTGGTGAGTGACAATACACTGACTGTGTGTTTTTATATCTGTGAGTGAGAATACACTGTTTGTGTGTTTAAATATCTGAGTGAGAATACACTGACTGTGTGTTTATATATCTGTGAGTGAGAATACACTGACTGTGTTTATATATCTGAGTGAGAATAAACTGACTGAGTTTCTATATCTGTGAGTGAAAATACACTGACTGTGTGTTTATATATCTGTGAACGAGAATACACTGACTGTGTGTTTATATATCTGTGAGTGAGAATACACTGACAGTGTGTTTATATATCTGAGTGAGAATCATCTGAATTAGTTTCTATATCTGTGAGTGAGAATACACTGACTGTGTTTATATATCTGTGAGTGACAATACACAGACTGTGTGTTTATATATGTGTGAGTGAGAATACACTGACTGTGTGCTTATATATCTGTGAATGAGAATACACTGACTGTGTTTTTATCTCTCTGTCAGTGAGAATACACTGACTATGTGTTTATATTTCTGTGAGTGAGAATACACCGACTGTGTTTATATATCTGAGTGAGAATAAACTGAATGTGTGTTTATATATCTGAGTGAGAATACACTGACTGTGTGTTTATATTACTGTGAGGGAGAATACACTGACTGTGTGTTTATATATCTGTGAGTGAGAATACACTGACTGTGTGTTTATATATCTGTGAATGATAAGTCAGTGATTGTGTGATTATATATCTTTGAGTGAGAATACACTAAATGTGTTTATATATCTGTGAGTGAGAATACACTGACTGTGTGTTTATATATCTGAGTGAGAATACACTGACAGTGTGTTTATATATCTGTGAGTGAGAATACACTGACTGTGTGTTTATATATCTGTGAATGAGAATACACTGACTGTGTTTTTATATATCTGTCAGTGAGAATACACTGACTGTGTGTTTATATATCTGTGAGTGAGAATACACTGACGGTGTTTAAATATCTGAGTGAGAATACACTGACTGTGTGTTTATATATTGGTGAGTGACATTACACTGACTGTGTGTTTTTATATCTGTGAGTGAGAATACACTGTTTGTGTGTTTAAATATCTGAGTGAGAATACACTGACTGTGTGTTTATATATCTGTGAGTGAGAATACACTGACTGTGTTTATATATCTGAGTGAGAATAAACTGACTGAGTTTCTATATCTGTGAGTGAAAATACACTGACTGTGTGTTTATATATCTGTGAACGAGAATACACTGACTGTGTGTTTATATATCTGTGAGTGAGAATACACTGACAGTGTGTTTATATATCTGAGTGAGAATCAACTGAATGAGTTTCTATATCTGTGAGTGAGAATACACTGACTGTGTTTATATATCTGTGAGTGACAATACACAGACTGTGTGTTTATATATGTGTGAGTGAGAATACACTGACTGTGTGCTTATATATCTGTGAATGAGAATACACTGACTGTGTTTTTATCTCTCTGTCAGTGAGAATACACTGACTGTGTGTTTATATTTCTGTGAGTGAGAATACACCGACTGTGTTTATATATCTGAGTGAGAATAAACTGAATGTGTGTTTATATATCTGAGTGAGAATACACTGACTGTGTGTTTATATTACTGTGAGGGAGAATACACTGACTGTGTGTTTATATATCTGTGAGTGAGAATACACTGACTGTGTGTTTATATATCTGTGAATGATAAGTCAGTGATTGTGTGATTATATATCTTTGTGTGAGAATACACTAAATGTGTTTATATATCTGTGAGTGAGAATACACTGACTGTGTGTTTATATATCTGAGTGAGAATACACTGACAGTGTGTTTATATATCTGTGAGTGAGAATACACTGACTGTGTGTTTATATATCTGTGAATGAGAATACACTGACTGTGTTTTTATATATCTGTCAGTGAGAATACACTGACTGTGTGTTTATATATCTGTGAGTGAGAATACACTGACGGTGTTTAAATATCTGAGTGAGAATACACTGACTGTGTGTTTATATATTGGTGAGTGACAATACACTGACTGTGTGTTTTTATATCTGTGAGTGAGAATACACTGTTTGTGTGTTTAAATATCTGAGTGAGAATACACTGACTGTGTGTTTATATATCTGTGAGTGAGAATACACTGACTGTGTTTATATATCTGAGTGAGAATACACTGACTGTGTGTTTATATGTCTATGAATGAGAATACACTGACTGTGTTTATATATCTGTGAGTGAAAATATATCTGTGAATGAGAATACCATGACTGTGTTTATATATCTGTGAATGAGAATACACTGACTGTTTATATATCTGAGTGAGAAGACACTGACTGTGTGTTTATATATCTGTGAGTGAGAATACACAGACTGTGTGTTTATATATCTGTGAATGAGAATACACTGACTGTGTGTTTATATATCTGTGAGTGAGAATACACTGTCTGTGTGTTTATGTATCTGTGAGTGAGAATACACTGACTGTGTTTATATATCTGAGTGAGAATACACTGACTGTGTGTTTATATATCTGTGAGTGAGAATACACTGACTGTGTGTTTAGATATATGTGAGTGAGAATACACTGAGTGTGTTTATATACCTGTGAATGAGAATAAACTGACTGTGTTTATATATCTGAGTGAGAATACACTGACTGTGTGTTTATATATCTGTGAGTGAGAATACACTGACTGTGTTTATATATCTGTGAATGAGAATACACTGACTGTGTGTTTATATATCTGTGAGTGAAAATACACTGACTGTGAGTTTATATTTCTGTCAGTGAGAATACACTGACTGTTTGTTTATATATCTGTGAATGATAATGCACTGATTGTGTGTTTACATATCTGTGAATGATAATACACTGATTGTGTGTTTATATATCTGTGAGTGAGCATACACTGACTGTATGTTTAAATATCTGAGTGAGAATACACTGACTGTGTGTTTATATATCTGTGAGTGAGAATACACTGACAGTGTGTTTATATATCTGAGTGAGAATCAACTGAATGAGTTTCTATATCTGTGAGTGAGAATACACTGACTGTGTTTATATATCTGTGAGTGACAATACACAGACTGTGTGTTTATATATGTGTGAATGAGAATACACTGACTGTGTGCTTATATATCTGTCAGCGAGAATACACTGACTGTGTGTTTATATATCTGTGAGTGAGAATACACCGACTGTGTTTATATATCTGAGTGAGAATAAACTGAATGTGTGTTTATATATCTGAGTGACAATACACTGACTGTGTGTTTATATATCTGTGAGTGAGAATACACTGACTGTGTGTTTATATATCTGTGAATGATAAGTCAGTGATTGTGTGATTATATATCTTTGAGTGAGAATACACTAAATGTGTTTATATATCTGTGAGTGAGAATACACTGACTGTGTGTTTATATATCTGAGTGAGAATACACTGACAGTGTGTTTATATATCTGTGAGTGAGAATACACTGACTGTGTGTTTATATATCTGTGAATGAGAATACACTGACTGTGTTTTTATATATCTGTCAGTGAGAATACACTGACTGTGTGTTTATATATCTGTGAGTGAGAATACACTGACGGTGTTTAAATATCTGAGTGAGAATACACTGACTGTGTGTTTATATATTGGTGAGTGACATTACACTGACTGTGTGTTTTTATATCTGTGAGTGAGAATACACTGTTTGTGTGTTTAAATATCTGAGTGAGAATACACTGACTGTGTGTTTATATATCTGTGAGTGAGAATACACTGACTGTGTTTATATATCTGAGTGAGAATAAACTGACTGAGTTTCTATATCTGTGAGTGAAAATACACTGACTGTGTGTTTATATATCTGTGAACGAGAATACACTGACTGTGTGTTTATATATCTGTGAGTGAGAATACACTGACAGTGTGTTTATATATCTGAGTGAGAATCAACTGAATGAGTTTCTATATCTGTGAGTGAGAATACACTGACTGTGTTTATATATCTGTGAGTGACAATACACAGACTGTGTGTTTATATATGTGTGAGTGAGAATACACTGACTGTGTGCTTATATATCTGTGAATGAGAATACACTGACTGTGTATTTATCTCTCTGTCAGTGAGAATACACTGACTGTGTGTTTATATTTCTGTGAGTGAGAATACACCGACTGTGTTTATATATCTGAGTGAGAATAAACTGAATGTGTGTTTATATATCTGAGTGAGAATACACTGACTGTGTGTTTATATTACTGTGAGGGAGAATACACTGACTGTGTGTTTATATATCTGTGAGTGAGAATACACTGACTGTGTGTTTATATATCTGTGAATGATAAGTCAGTGATTGTGTGATTATATATCTTTGTGTGAGAATACACTAAATGTGTTTATATATCTGTGAGTGAGAATACACTGACTGTGTGTTTATATATCTGAGTGAGAATACACTGACAGTGTGTTTATATATCTGTGAGTGAGAATACACTGACTGTGTGTTTATATATCTGTGAATGAGAATACACTGACTGTGTTTTTATATATCTGTCAGTGAGAATACACTGACTGTGTGTTTATATATCTGTGAGTGAGAATACACTGACGGTGTTTAAATATCTGAGTGAGAATACACTGACTGTGTGTTTATATATTGGTGAGTGACAATACACTGACTGTGTGTTTTTATATCTGTGAGTGAGAATACACTGTTTGTGTGTTTAAATATCTGAGTGAGAATACACTGACTGTGTGTTTATATATCTGTGAGTGAGAATACACTGACTGTGTTTATATATCTGAGTGAGAATAAACTGACTGAGTTTCTAAATCTGTGAGTGAAAATACACTGACTGTGTGTTTATATATCTGTGAACGAGAATACACTGACTGTGTGTTTATATATCTGTCAGTGAGAATACACTGACTGTGTTTATATATATGCATGAGAATAGACTGACTGTGTGTTTATATAGCCGTGAGTGAGAATACATTGACTGTGTTTATATATCTGAGTGAGAATACACTGACTGTGTGTTTATATGTCTATGAATGAGAATACACTGACTGTGTTTATATATCTGTGAGTGATAATATATCTGTGAATGAGAATACTATGACTGTGTTTATATATCTGTGAATGAGAATACACTGACTGTTTATATATCTGAGTGAGAATACACTGACTGTGTGTTTATATATCTGTGAGTGAGAATACACAGACTGTGTGTTTATATATCTGTGAATGAGAATACACTGACTGTGTGTTTATATATCTGTGAGTGAGAATACACTGTCTGTGTGTTTATATATCTGTGAGTGAGAATACACTGACTGTGTTTATATATCTGGGTGAGAATACACTGACTGTGTGTTTATATATCTGTGAGTGAGAATACACTGACTGTGTGTTTAGATATATGTGAGTGAGAATACACTGAGTGTGTTTATATACCTGTGAGTGAGAATAAACTGACTGTGTTTATATATCTGAGTGAGAATACACTGACTGTGTGTTTATATATCTGTGAGTGAGAATACACTGACTGTGTTTATATATCTGTGAATGAGAATACACTGACTGTGTGTTTATATATCTGTGAATGAGAATACACTGACTGTGAGTTTATATATCTGTCAGTGAGAATACACTGACTGTTTGTTTATATATCTGTGAATGATAATACACTGATTGTGTGTTTACATATCTGTGAATGATAATACACTGATTGTGTGTTTATATATCTGTGAGTGAGAATACGCTGACTGTATGTTTAAATATTTGAGTGAGAATACACTGACTATGTGTTTATATATCTGTGAGTGAGAATACACTGACAGTGTGTTTATATATCTGAGTGAGAATCAACTGAATGAGTTTCTATATCTGTGAGTGAGAATACACTGACTGTGTTTATATATCTGTGAGTGACAATACACAGACTGTGTGTTTATATATGTGTGAGTGAGAATACACTGACTGTGTGCTTATATATCTGTGAATGAGAATACACTGACTGTGTTTTTATATATCTGTCAGTGAGAATACACTGACTGTGTGTTTATATATCTGTGAGTGAGAATACACCGACTGTGTTTATATATCTGAGTGAGAATAAACTGAATGTGTGTTTATATATCTGAGTGAGAATACACTGACTGTGTGTTTATATTACTGTGAGGGAGAATATACTGACTGTGTGTTTATATATCTGTGAGTGAGAATACACTGACTGTGTGTTTATGTATCTGTGAATGATAAGTCAGTGATTGTGTGATTATATATCTGTGAGTGAGAATACACTAAATGTGTTTACATATCTGTGAGTGAGAATACACTGACTGTGTGTTTATATATCTGAGTGAGAATACACTGACTGTGTGTTTATATGTCTATGAATGAGAATACACTGTGTTTATACATCTGTGAGTGAAAATATATCTGTGAATGAGAATACTATGACTGTGTTTATATATCTGTGAATGAGAATACACTGACTGTTTATATATCTGAGTGAGAATACACTGACTGTGTGTTTATATATCTGTGAGTGAGAATACACAGACTATGTGTTTATATATCTGTGAATGAGAATACACTGACTGTGTGTTTATATATCTGTGTGTGAGAATACACTGTCTGTGTGTTTATATATCTGTGAGTGAGAATACACTGACTGTGTTTATATATCTGAGTGAGAATACACTGACTGTGTGTTTATATATCTGTGAGTGAGAATACACTGACTGTGTTTATATATCTGAGTGAGAATACACTGACTATCTGTTTATATATCTGTGAGTGAGAATACACTGACTGTGTGTTTAGATGTATGTGAGTGAGAATACACTGACTGTGTTTATACACCTGTGAGTGAGAATAAACTGACTGTGTTTATATATCTGAGTGAGAATACACTGACTGTGTGTTTATATATCTGTGAGTGAGAATACACTGACTGTGTTTATATATCTGTGAATGAGAATACACTGACTGTGTGTTTACATATCTGTGAGTGAAAATACACTGACTGTGTGTTTATATATCTGTGAATGAGAATACACTGACTGTGAGTTTATATATCTGTCAGTGAGAATACACTGACTGTGTGTTTATATATCTGTGAGTGAGAATACACTGACAGTGCGTTTATATATCTGAGTGAGAATCAACTGAATGAGTTTCTATATCTGTGAGTGAGAATACACTGACTGTGTTTATATATCTATGAGTGACAATACACAGACTGTGTATTTATATATGTGTGAGTGAGAATACACTGACTTTGTTTTTATATATCTGTCAGTGAGAATACACTGACTGTGTGTTTATATATCTGTGAGTGAGAATACACCGACTGTGTTTATATATCTGAGTGAGAATAAACTGAATGTGTGTTTATATATCTGAGTGAGAATACACTGACTGTGTGTTTATATTACTGTGAGGGAGAATACACTGACTGTGTGTTTATATATCTGTGAGTGAGAATACACTGACTGTGTGTTTATATATCTGTGAATGATAAGTCAGTGATTGTGTGATTATATATCTGTGAGTGAGAATACACTAAATGTGTTTATATATCTGTGAGTGAGAATACACTGACTGTGTGTTTATATATCTGAGTGAGAATACACTGACTGTGTGTTTATATATCTGAGTGAGAATACACTGACAGTGTGTTTATATATCTGTGAGTGAGAATACACTGACTGTGTGTTTATATATCTGTGAGTGACAATACACAGACTGTGTTTATATATCTGAGTGAGAATAAACTGAATGTGTGTTTATATATCTGAGTGAGAATACACTGACTGTGTGTTTATATATCTGTGAGGGAGAATGCACTGACTGTGTGTTTATATATCTGTGAGTGAGAATACACTGACAGTGTGTTTATATATCTGTGAGTGAGAATACACTAAATGTGTTTATATATCTGTGAGTGAGAATACACTGACTGTGTGTTTATATATCTGAGTGAGAATACACTGAATGTGTGTTTATATATCTGAGTGAGAATACACTGACAGTGTGTTTATATATCTGTGAGTGAGAATACACTGACTGTGTGTTTATATATCTGAGTGAGAATACACTGACTGTGTGTTTATATATCTGTGAGTGAGAATACACTGACAGTGTGTTTATATATCTGAGTGAGAATACACTGACTGTGTGTTTCTATATCTGTGAATGAGAATACACTGACTGTGTGTTTATATATCTGTAAGTGAGAATACACTGACTGTGTGTTTATATATCTGTGTGTGAGAATACACTGACTGTGTGTTTATATATCTGAGTGAGAATACACTGACTGTGTGTTTATATATCTGAGTGAGAATACACTGACTGTGTGTTTATATATCTGTGAGTGAGAATACACTGACAGTGTGTTTATATATCTGAGTGAGAATACACTGACTGTGTGTTTATATATCTGTGAGTGAGAATACACTGACTGTGTGTTTATATATCTGAGTGAGAATACACTGACTGTGTGTTTATATATCTGTGAGTGAGAATACACTGACAGTGTGTTTATATATCTGTGAGTGAGAATACACTGACTGTGTGTTTATATATCTGTGATTGAGAATATACTGACAGTGTGTTTATATATCTGTAAGTGAGAATACACTGAATGTATGTTTAAATATCTGAGTGAGAATCAACTGACTGAGTTTCTATATCTGTGAGTGAGAATACACTGACTGTGTTTATATATCTGTGAGTGAGAATACACAGACTGTGTGTTTATATATGTGTGAGTGAGAATACACTGACTGTGTGCTTATATATCTGTGAATGAGCATACACTGACTGTGTGTTTATATATCTGTGAGTGAGAATACACTGACTGTGTTTATATATCTGTGAGTGAGAATACACTGACTGTGTGTTTATATATCTGTGAGTGAGAATACACTGACTGTGTGTTTATATATCTGTGAGTGAGAATACACTGACTGTGTTTATATATCTGAGTGAGAATACCCTGACTGTGTGTTTATATGTCTGTGAATGAGAATACACTGACTCTGTTTATATATCTGAGAGTGAAAATATATCTGTGAATGAGAATACTCTGACTGTGTTTATATATCTGAGTGAAAATACACTGACTGTGTGTTTATAGATCTGTGAGTGAGAATACACAGACTGTGTGTTTATATATCTGTGAGTGAGAATACACTGACTGTGTGTTTATATATCTGTGAGTGAGAATACACTGACTGTGTTTATATATCTGTGAGTGAGAATACACTGACTGTGTGTTTATATATCTGAGTGAGAATACACTGACTGTGTTTATATATCTGAGTGAGATTACACTGACAGTGTGTTCATATATCTGTGAGTGAGAATACACTGACTGTGTTTATATATCTGTGAAGGAGAATAAACTGACTGTGTTTATATATATGTGAGTGAGAATACACAGACTGTGTGTTTATATATCTGTGAGTGAGAATACACTGACTGTGTTTATATATCTGTGAAGGAGAATAAACTGACTGTGTTTATATATATGTGAGTGAGAATACACAGACTGTGTGTTTATATATCTGTGAGTGAGAATACACTGACTGTGTGTTTATATATCTGTGAATGATAAGACACTGATTGTGTGTTTAAACATCTGTGAGTGAGAATACACTGACTGTGTTTATATATCTGAGTGAAAATACACTGACTGTGTGTTTATATATCTGAGTGAGAATACACTGACATTGTGTTTATATATCTGTGAGTGAGAATACACTGACTGTGTTTATATATCTGAGTGAGAATACACTGACTGTGTGTTTATATATCTGAGTGAGAATACACTGACATTGTGTTCATATATCTGTGAGTGAGAATACACTGACTGTGTTTATATATCTGAGTGAGAATAGACTGACTGTGTGTTTATATATCTGAGTGAGAATACATTGACAATGTGTTTTTTATCTGTGAGTGAGAATACACGGACTGTGTTTATATATCTGTGAGTGAGAATACACTGACTGTGTGTTTATATATCTGAGTGAGAATACACTGACTGTGTGTTTATATATCTGTGAGAAGTCGCACAACACCAGGTTATAGTCCAACAGATTTATTTAATTTTACAAGCTTTCGGAGCAGTTCGCTCCTTCGTCAGGTAAGTTAGCAGTGAGAGAATCTCCCAGAATTCACAATTTAAACACAGACAAAATCTAATCACATCTTTCCCTACATCAAAGAGCACAGCCAAGACAATGAGATGTGTCCCAGGGGGTCCAACGTGTCAAACCACCTGCTGGCTGCATATCCTGTCAATTTGTGTAGGTTCACACCTGAGGGAGACTACACTGACTGTGTGCTTATATAACTGTGAGTGAGAATACACTGACTGGGCGTTTTTATATCTGTGAATGATAAGTCACTGATTGTGTGTTTATATATCGTTCAGTGAGAATACACTAAATGTGTTTATATATCTGTGAGTGAGAATACACTGACTGTGTGTTTATATGTCTGAGTGAGAATACACTGACTGTGTGTGTATATATCTGTGATTTAGAATACACTGACTGTGTGTTTATATATCTGTGAGTGAGAATACACTGACTGTGTGTTTATATCTCTGTGAGTGACAATACACTGAGTGTGTTTATATGTCTGAGTGAGAATACACTGACTGTGTTTATATATCTGAGTGAGAATACACTGACTGTGTTTATATAGCATTGAGTGAGAATACATTGACTGTGTTTATATATCTGAGTGAGAATACACTGACTGTGTGTTTATATGTCTGTGAATGAGAATACACTGACTGTGTTTATATATCTGTGAGTGAAAATATATCTGTGAATGAGAATATTCTGACTGTGTTTATATATCTGTGAATGAGAATACACTGACTGTGTTTATATGTCTGAGTGAGAATACACTGACTGTGTGTTTATATATCTGTGAGTGAGAATACACTGACAGTGTGTGTATATATCTGTGATTTAGAATACACTGACTGTGTGTTTATATATCAGAGTGAGAATACACTGAACTGTGTATTTATATATCTGTGAGTGAGAATACACTGACTGTGTGTTTATATATCTGTGAGTGAGAATAAACTGACTGTGTGTCTATATATCTGTGAGTGAGAATACACTGACTGTGTTTATATATCTGAGTGAGAATACACTGACTGTGTGTTTATATATCTGAGTGAGAATACACTGACTGTGTGTTTATATATCTGTGAGGGAGAATACACTGACTGTGTGTTTATATACCTGTGAGTGAGAATATTCTGACTGTGTGTTTACTTATCTGTGAGTGATAATACACTGACTGTGTGTTTACATATCTGTGAGTGATAATACACTGTCTGTGTGTTTATATATCTGAGTGAGAATACACTGACTGTGTTTTTATATATCTGAGTGAGAATACACTGACTGTGTGTTTATATATCTGTGAGTGAGAATACACTGACTGTGTGTTTATATGTCTGAGTGAGAATACACTGACTGTGTTTATATATCTGAGTGAAAATACACTGACTGTGTGTTTATATATCTGAGTGAGAATACACTGACTGTGTGTTTATATATCTGTGAGTGAGAATACACTGACTGTGTGTTTATATATCTGAGTGAGAATACACTGACTGTGTGTTTATATATCTGTGAATGAGAATACACTGACTGTGTGTTTATATATCTGTGAGTGAGAATGCACTTAACTGTGTTTATATAGCTGTGAGTGAGAATACACTGACTGTGTGTTTATATATCTGTGAGTGAGAATACACTGACTGTGTTGATATATCTGAGTGAGAATACACTGACTGTGTGTTTATATATCTGTGAGTGAGAATACACTGACTGTGTGTTTATATATTTGTGAGTTAGAATACACTGACTGTGTGTTTATATATCTGTGAGTGAGAATACACTGACTGTGTTTATATATCTGTGAATGATAAGACACTGATTGTGTGTTTATATATCTGTGAATGATAAGACACTGATTGTGTGTTTATATATTTGTGAGTGAGAATACACTGACTGTGTGTTTATATATCTGTGAGTGAGAATACACTGACTGTGTGTTTATATATTTGTGAGTGAGAATACTCTGACTGTGTGTTTATATATCTGTGAATGATAAGACACTGATTGTGTGTTTATATATTTGTGAGTGAGAATACACTGACTGTGTGTTTATATATCTGTGAGTGAGAATACTCTGACAGTGTTTGTGTTTATTGGACTGTTGCTTATCTCCACTTTGCTGCCCTTCACACAGGTTTGACTTTTTTTTCCCCCATTGAGCAGGAAGCGTTCGGTGTTTGTGATGGACCCTGCAGAGGATGGGTATTACCACTGGCTCTGTGTCATTGCTCTGCCTGTTGTCTATAACTGGTGCTTTCTGGTGTGCAGGTAGGCTATGCTCAGGGCTTTGTAATACCCGCGATACTGCGCTAGCTCGCTGTGCATACAGCCGTACCCAGTGTAGCTCATTGACTGGACCCAGCACATTCAGCCATAGCTGGGAAGGTTATGAAGACACAAAGGTTGTGGCAGTTTGTACAGATTTTTTTATTTATTCATTAATGGGATGTGGGCGTCGCTGGCAAGGCCGGCATTTATTGCCCATCTCTAATTGTCCTTGAGAATGTGGTGGTAAGCCAATTTCTTGAACCTCTGCAGTCCGTTTGGTGAAGGTGCTTCCACAGTGCTGACTTTGTTGTAGTGGTTTGTTACAACTGAGTGACTTGCTGTGCCATTTCAGAGGACAGTTATGATTCAACCACATTGCTGTGGGTCTGGAGTCACATATAGGCCAGACCAGGTAAGGACGGCAGATTTCCTTCCCTAAAGGACATTAGTGAACCAGATGGGTTTTTCTGACAATCTGGTAGTTTCATGGTTACCATTACTGATAGTAGCTTTTTATTCCAGATTTATTAACTGAATTTAAATTCCCCAGTTGCCGTGGTGGGATTTTTGAACTCACGTCTCTGGATCATTAGTCCAGCCCTTTGGATTACTATTCCAGTAACATTACCATTATGCTACCGTTACCCTGGCTGCAGACTGGTCAAAAAAAAAATCAGACACAGTAGCAGGTGACACCAGCAGCACACTGGCCCAGAAATCCCATCCCACCACACCCATTTTTCAGGTGCTAAGTCTCCAATATGAAATAGGGTCAAGGGGCAGCTTTTAGTGTGCAGGGAGAGATAGAAGTCAGAGGGACAAAGTGGATCCTTGAGTATATCATTTAATTGTAGTGTAATTAGTGGTGTTGATTTGATTTAATTTAATTTAAATTAATTAAAGGGTAAGTCATGGCAGCACAGCTTGGCCCCGTGGCATGCTCCTCCTGCACTATGTGGGAAATCAGGGACACTTCCTGTGTCCCTGACGACCATGTATGCAGGAAGTGTATCCAGCTGCAGCTACTGGCAGACCGCAATGCAGCACTGGAGCTGCAAATGCATACATACTGGAGCATTTGCGATGCTGAGGACGTCGTGGATAACACATTTAATGAGTTGGTCACACCACAGGTAAAGGCTGCACAGGCAGGAAGGGAATGGTGACCGCAGGTAGTAGGTAGTAGGTGCAGGCAGGTAGTGCAGGGGTCCCCTGTGGCCATCCCCTTCTCAAACAGATATACCGCTTTGGATATTGTTGGGGGAGATGGCTTATCGGGGGAAGGCAGCAGCAACCAACTTCCTGGCACCATGGGTGGTTCTGCTGCACAGGACGGGAGGAAAAAGAGCGGGAGAGCTATAGTGACAGGGGATTCTATTGTAAGGGGAATAGATAGGCGTTTCTGCGGCCGCAAACGAGACTCCAGGATGGTATGTTGCCTCCCTGGTGCAAGGGGCAAGGATGTCTCGGAGTGGCTGCAGGGCATTCTGGAGGGGGAGGGTGAACAGCCAGTTGTCATGGTGCATATAGGTACCAACGATATAGGTAAAAAATGGGATGAGGTCCTAAAAAGTGAATAGAGAGAGTTAGGAGGTAAATTAAAAAATGGGACCTCAAAGGCAGTAATCTCAGGATTGCTACCAGTGCCACGTGCTAGTCAGAGTAGACATAGAAGGATATTTCAGATGAATACGTGGCTAGAGGAATGGTGCAAGGGGGAGGGATTCAAATTCCTGGGACATTGGAGGGAGGTGGGACCAGTACAAACTGAACGGTTTGCACCTGGGCGGGACTGGGACCGATGTCCTCGGGGAGTGTTTGCTATTGCTGTTGGGGAGGGTTTAAACTAAAATGGCAGGGGGTTGGGAACCTGTGCAGGGAGAGAGAGGAAAGGGAAGCAAGGATAGAAACAAAAGACAGGAAGGAGAAAAGCAAAAGTGGAAGGCAGAGAAATCAAGGGTGTAAATCAAACAGGGCTACATTAAATAATAATTCTAAAAGGACTAAGAGTGTTGAAAAAACAAGCCTGAAGGCTTTGTGTCTTAATGCGAGGAGCATTTGTAATAAGGTGGATGAATTAGCTGTGCAAATAGATGTAAACCGATATGATATAATTGGGATTACGGAGACATGGCTCCAGGGTGACCAAGGCTGGGAATTCAACATCCAGGGGTATTTAATATTCAGGAAGGACAGGCAAAAAGGAAAAGGAGGTGGGGTAGCATTGCTGTTTAAAGAGGAGATTAACACAATAGTAAGGAAGGATATTAGCTTTGGTGATGTGGAATCTGTATGGGGAGAGCTGAGAAATACCAAGGGGCAAAAAACGTTAGTGGGAGTTGTATACAGACCCCCAAACAGTAATGCTGAGGTTGGGGATGGCATTAAACGGGAAATTAGAGATGCGTGCAATAAGGGCACAGCAGTTATCATGGGTGACTTTAATCTACATATAGATTGGGCTGACCAAATTAGTAACAATACTGTGGAGGAGGAATTCCTAGAGTGTATACGGGATGGTTTCCTGGACCAATATGTTGAGGAACCAACTAGAGATCAGGCCATCTTAGACTGGGTATTATGTAATGAGAAAGGATTAATTAGCAATCTTGTTGTGCGAGGCCCCTTGGGGAGGAGCGATCATAATATGATAGAATTCTTCATTAAGATGGAGAGTGAAGTAGTTGACTCAGAGACTAGGGTCCTGAATTTAAATAAAGGAAACTACGATGGTATGAGGCGTAAGTTGGCTAGGATGGATTGGGAAACGTTACTTAAAGGGTTGATGGTGGATAGGCAATGGCAAACATTTAAAGATCGCATGGATGAACTACAGAATTTGTTCATCCCTGTTTGGCATAAAAATAAAACAAAAAAGGTGACTCAACCATGGTTAACAAGGGAAATTAGGGATAGCATAAGATCCAAGGAGAGGACATATAAATTGGCCAGAAGAAGCAGCAAACCTGAGGATTGGGAACAGTTTAGGATTCAGTAAAGGAGGACAAAGGGATTAATTAAGAGGAGGGAAATAGAGTATGAGAGTAAGCTTTCAGGGAACATAAAAACAGACTGTAAAAGCTTCTATAGATATGTGAAGAGAAAAAGATTGGTGAAGTCAAGCATAGGTCCCTTGCAGTCAGAATGAGGGGAATTTATAATGGGGAACAAAGAAATGGCTGACAAATTAAATACATACTTTGGTTCTGTCTTCACAAAGGAGGACACAAATAACATCCCAGAGATGTCGGGGAACATAGGGTCTAATGAGATGGAGGAACTGAATGAAATCAATATTTGTTGGGAAATGGTGTTAGGAAAATTGACGGGATTGAAGGCCGATAAATCCCCAGGGCCTGATAATCTACATCCTAGGGTACTTAAGGAAGTGGCCCTAGAAATAGTAGATGCCTTGCTCATCATCTTCCAAAATTCTATAGACTCTGGAACAGTTCCGATGGATTGGAGGGCAGCTAATGCAACCCCACTATTTAAAAAAGATGGTAGAGAGAAAACGGGGAATTATAGACCGGTAGTGGGGAAAATGCTAGAGTCCATTACAAAAGATGTAATAGCAGAGCACTTGGAAAACAGTGACAGGATCAGATGGATTTACAAAACATGGATTTTCAAAAGGTAAATTATGCTTGACTAATCTACTAGAATTTTTTGAGGCTGTAAATGGTAGGATAGATAAGGGAGCACCAGTGGATGTGGTGTTGAGGCTGCCGCGAAACACGAATGGAGGCTGAATCCATGTTTGGAAAACAAGAAACTTTTATTCACTGCATGCTATAACAAAATGGCTGCGAGAGCTGGTCCCAGAATTCGCTGGAAAAACTCCCAGAATTCTCTGGGTAAAACCTGAGGCCCCGCCCCCTTCTGCCTTAAAGGTAATGTGCCTTAAAGGGGAGGGGCTGGAAATTTGTCCACAGACGGAAGAGTGGATTATGCCCGTTTTGGGTGGCGATCCGCCACAGTGGTGTATTTGGACTTTCAGAAGGCTTTCGATAAGATCCCGCATAAGAGATTAGCATGCAAAGTTAAAGCACATGGGATTGGGGGTAAGGTGCTGACTTGGATAGAGAACTGGTTGGCAGACAGGAAGCAAAGAGTTGGAATAAACTGGTCTTTTTCTGAGTGGCAGGCAGTGACTAGTGGGGTACCGCAGGGATCGGTGCTGGGACCCCAGCTATTCACTATATATATTAATGATCTAGACGAGGGAACTAGATGTAATATCTCCAAATTTGCAGACGGCACAAAGCTTGGTGGGCATGTGTGCTGTGAGGAGGATGCAGAGAAACTCCAGTATGATTTGGACAGGTTGGGTGAATGGGCATATGCCTGGCAGATGCAGTATAATGTGGATAAATGCGAGGTTATCCACTTTGGTGGCAAAAACAGGAAGGCAGATTATTATCTGAACGGCAATAGATTGGGAAAAGGGGAAGTGCAACGAGACCTGGGTGTCCTTGTGCACCAGTCGCTGAAGGTAAGCATGCAGGTGCAGCAGACGGTTAAGAAGGCAAATGGTATGTTGGCCTTCATAGCGAGAGGATTCGAGTACAGGAGCAAGGATGTCTTGCTGCAGTTGTACAGGGCCTTGGTGAGACCACACCTTGAGTATTGTGTGTAGTTTTGGTCACCTTATCTGAGGAAGGATGTTCTTGCCATGGAGGGAGTGCAGCGAAGATTCACCAGACTGATACCTGGGATGGCAGGAATGACGTATGAAGAGAGATTGGGTCGATTAGGCTTATATTCGCTAGAGTTTAGAAGAATGAGAGGGGATCTCATTGAAACTTATAAAATTCTAACAGGACTAGACAGAGTAGATGCAGGAAGGATGTTCCAAGGGTTGCAAAATTCTGGGAATTTTTAAAAGAGGAAACTTTCCATGGGAATTTTCAGGAATTTATGGGAATTTATGGAATTTATGGGAATTTTGAATTTTTTTGCTCACTGATGGTTTTTGTCTCTGACCCTTATATTATCTTTGTCATCAAAATAGACATACTGTTCCTTACAAATAAAAACAGCTTATTTAGCCTGTAATTTGTCCTTATTTCGTCCCTTTGACTCTTCTACTCATGAGTCTTCTGATTCTTCTACTCATCATTGCTCCTCCTGATTCTCTGACTCTGGCTCTGACGTGTCCATTTCCTCCTCTGTGTCACTGTCTAGCTGTGTGGTGGACACTTCTGTATCTGGGTCAATAAGTTGTAGGTTCGCCCGGATAGCCACCAGTTTCTCCACTCTCTTGTTAGTCAGCCTGTTGCGCACCTTTGTATGCGTATTCCCAAAAAGTGACCAGTTTCGTTCAGAGGCCGCTGATGAAGGTGGGATTTGGAGTATCACCCATGCAATGGGTGACAGGACCTCAGATGCACAAAGTCCCTTCCACCAGGTATGTGCACTGATATACTTGCATGATTCCCATATCCCGTCCCCATTCCAAAGACCTTGCTTGGTAGAGAACTTTGCCAGACTTCCCAGAACTTTGCCCACGTCCAGATTGAGGTGGCGTGAGAGGGTAGAAATCACACTAAGCGCTGTTGATCTGTTCTCCAGAAAGTATTGGTCTCCCAACATGCTTTGGGTCCAGCATGTATGCTGCAGCATGAATCGGCTTGACACTAAATTCTTGACGCGTCTGTATGAATTGAACAATTGCCTTCTCCTCTGCTTTGAGCAGTAGGGATGTGGGTAGGGCAATGCTGATTTGTTCTTTTAAATTAGCAAAAAGCCTGAGAATATCTGACAAGACAGCGTCATCTCCTTCAATCTGAGCAATTGCAGATGCTACTGGTGAGAGTAGTTTAAGGCTGCTAACCACTCTCTCCCAAAACACATCATCCAGCAGTATTTTCTTGATGGTGGTTTCCATATCCCCAGACTGGGATATTGCCATTTCTTGCAGCGACTCCTTACCCTCCAGAAGGCTGTTGTACATTATGACAACGCCACCCCATCTAGTGTTGCTGGGCAGCTTCAGTGTGGTGTTCTTGTTCTTTGTGGTTTGCTTGGAGTTGTAGGTTGCTGCAACTACCTGTTTTCCCCTGACATACTTTACAACTTGCTTGGCTCTCTTGTACAGTGTTTCCATGGTTCTCAAACCCATGATGTCCTTGAGGAGCAGGTTGAGCCCATGAGCTGCGCACCCAATAGACATAATATGAGGGTAGGCCTCCTCCACTTGAGCCCAAGCAGCCTTCATATTCACAGCATTGTCAGTAACTACTGCAAAGACCTTTTGTGATCCAAGATCGTTGATGACCGCTTTCAGCTCATCAGCAATGTATGTGCCTGTGTGTCTGTTGTCCTTCGTGTCTGTGCTCTTGAAGAACACTGGGAGAGGAGTGGAGACGATGTAGTTGATGATGCTCTCCCCTCGTACATTTGACCACCCATCTGAGATAACTGCAACACAGTCTGCCATCTCTATCGTTTCTTTGAGCTTTCCTTGGACTCTGTTATACTCAGCCTCCAGCAAATAAGTAGACAAAGCATGTCTGGTGGGAGGACAGTATGCAGGGCGAATAACATTGAAAAATCTCTTCCAGTACACATTGGCTGTGAGCATGAGGGGTGAGCCTGTCGCATATACAGCTCGAGCAAGGCACTCATCTGCATTCTTCTGGCTATGGTTATCCATTGTATCAAAGAACCTTCCAAGTGGGCCAGGCTGATGATAAGGAGCCTGATGCTGAATGTGAACCATCATCTTCTTGAATGGAAGCAGAGGAACTCTGGGCTTACTGCTGTGAGCTTTGAGTGAAGTTGTTGCATTTGGATAAATGCTGCTGCATCTTTGTGGCATTCTTTACATATGGCTTTGTACAGTGTTTGCACATGTACACAGTCTTTCCATCTTTAATGCCTGGAGTAAAATGCGTCCACACATCCGACGGTAAACGTGGCATTGTTCTATGAAGAGAAATAAAGGGCATTCGTCTCTGTGTCGAACTGCGGTCGATCAGCACGATTATAACAGGGTGAGTAAATTTTTCCTGATGCTCCATGTGATGGAAGCATGAACTGTGCACGCACGACACTACATCACCAATAGAGGGAGCTAATCGCTGATCCACTCATTCAACCAATCAGGACACATTTGTTCACAGTCACACACAAAACTTGTAATTATTAAAACAAGCCAAGTAAGAAGATAAACATATATTGATTAAGAAATTCCTTAATAATTAAGATTCCATCTCTGTTAGTAATTTTAACAGAGGACCTGTGGGAAAAAAAAGAAAGAAATACAAAAAAGAACAATATTATGCTAGCATGTGCTTTTTTGGGCAAAATTCCCAAAATTCCCAAGCTAAACTTCCCGTGGAAAATTTCTGGAAATTTTCCACCCCTTCGCAAATCTAGATGTTCCTGATAGGGGTCCAGAACCAGGGGTAAAAGTCTAAGGATAAAGAGTAAGCCATTTAGGACTGAGATGAGGAGGAATTTCTTCACACAGAGAGTGGTGAACCTGTGGAATTCTCTACCACAGAAGGCCAGATGGGATATATCCTAGGATTCTTTGGGAGGCAAGGGAGGAGATTGCAGAGCCTCTGGCTTTGATCTTTGGGTCCTCACTGTCCACGGGGATGGTGCCAGAGGACTGGAGAGTGGCGAATGTTGTTCCTCTCTTCAAGAAAGGAAATAGGAATGACCCTGGTAATTATAGGCCGGTTAGTCTTACTTCGGTGGTTGGTAAGATAATGGAAAAGGTCCTGAGGGATAGGATTTATGACCATTTGGAAAGGGGCAACTTAATCAGGGATAGTCAACACGGATTCGTGAAGGGTAAGTCTTGCCTAACAAATTTGATGGAATTCTTTGAGGAGGTAACTAAGTGTGTAGATGAAGGTAGAGCAGTTGATGTCGTATACATGGATTTTAGTAAGGCGTTTGATAAGGTTCCCCATGGTCGGCTCATGAAGAAAGTAAGGAGTTGTGGGATAGAGGGAAATTTGGCCGATTGGATAAGTAACTGGCTATCTCATAGAAGGCAGAGGGTGGTGGTGGATGGAACATTTTCGGACTGGAGACCAGTTACCAGCGGTGTGCCACAGGGGTCGGTGCTGGGTCCTCTGCTGTTTGTGATTTTTATCAATGACTTGGAGGAGGGGACTGAAGGGTGGATCAGTAAATTTGCTGATGACACCAAAATTGGTGGAGCAGTGGATGAGGTGGAGGGCTGTTGTAGGCTGCAAAGAGACATTGATAGGATGCAGAGCTGGGCCGAAAAATGGCAGATGGAATTTAACCCTGATAAGTGCGAGGTGATTCATTTTGTTAGGGCAAATTTGAATAAGGATTACAGGGTCAACGACAGGGTTCTGAGGAACGTGGAGGTGCAGAGGGATCTGGGGGTTCATATCCACAGATCTCTGAAGGTTGCCACTCAAGTGGATAGAGCAGTAAAGAAGGCCTATGGTGTGTTGGCGTTTATTAACAGAGGGTTTGAGTTTAAGAACCGTGAGGTTATGCTGCAACTGTACAGGACCTTGGTGAGACCACATTTGGAATATTGTGTGCAATTCTGGTCACCTCACTATAGGAAGGACGTGGAAGCATTGGAAAGAGTGCAAAGGAGATTTACCAGGATGCTGCCTGGTTTGGGGGGGAGGTCTTATGAGGAAAGATTGAGGGAGTTGGGGCTTTTCTCTTTAGAGCGGAGGAGGATGAGAGGCGACTTAATAGAGGTTTATAAGATGATGAGGGGGATAGATAGAGTGGATGTTCAGAAACTATTTCCTCGGGTAGAGGCAGCTGTTACAAGGGGGCATAACTATAAGGTGCATGGGGGGAGATATAGAAGGGATGTCCGAGGTAGATTCTTTACTCAGAGAGTGGTTGGGGTGTGGAATGGACTGCCTGCTGTGATAGTGGAGTCGGACACTTTAGGAACTTTCAAGCGGTTATTGGATAAGCACATGGAGCACACCAGAGTGATAGGGAGTGTGATAGCTTGATCTTGGTCTCGGACAATGCTCGGCACAACATCGAGGGCCGAAGGGCCTGTACTGTGCTGTACTGTTCTAAGGCCGTTGAGGCCAAGTCAGTAAATATATTCAAGATGGAGTTAGATATATTTCTTAAGGCTAAAGGGATCAAGGGATATGGGGAGAAAGCAGGGACAGGGTACTGAATTTGGATGATCAGCCATGATCTCATTAAATGGCAGAACAGGCTCGAGGGGCCGAATGGCCTACTCCTGCTCCTATCTTCTATGTTGCGGAGATGCCGGTGTTGGACTGGGGTGGACAAAAGTGAGAAGTCGCACAACACCAGGTTATAGTCCAACAGTTTTATTTGAAATCACAAGCTTTCGGAGCGCTGCCCCTTCGTCAGGTGAAGTGAAGGAAAATGAATCGGCTAAGCATATATAGACAGAGAACAATGCCTGTGCAGCGTACAATGTCAGACGACTACATTTAATCCTCCTGACTGCCTTTCATCATGAAAGGCAGTCAGGAGGATTAAATGTAGTCGTCTGAGATTGTACGCTACACATGCATTGTTCAGGGGGGAACCAGTAGATGTGGTGTATTTGGACTTTCAGAAGGCCTTCGACAAGGTCCCACACAAGAGATTGGTGAGCAAAGTTAAAGCACATGGGATTGGGGGTAATGTGTTGACGTGGATTGAGAACTGGTTGGCACACAGGAAACAAAGAGTAGGAGTAAATGGGTACTTTTCAGAATGGCAGGCAGTGACCAGCGGGGTACCGCAGGGTTCGGTGCTGGGACCCCAGCTGTTTACATTATATATTAATGATTTGGACGAAGGGATTAAATGTAATATCTCCAAATTTGCGGATGACACTAAATTGGGAGGCAGTGTGAACAATGAGGAGGATGCTAGGAGGCTACAGAGTGACTTGGACAGGTTGGGTGAATGGGCAAATGTATGGCAGATGAAGTACAATGTGGATAAATGTGAGGTTATCCACTTTGGTGGTAAAAATAGAGAGGCGGACTATTACCTGAATGGTGGCAGATTAGGGAAAGGGGACGTGCAACGAGACCTGGGCGTCATGGTACATCAGTCACTGAAGGTGGGAATGCAAGTGCAGCAGGCAGTCAAGAAAGCAAACGGAATGATGGCCTTCATAGCAAGGGGATTTGAGTACAGGAGTAGGGAGGTGATGCTACAGTTGTACAGGGCCTTGGTGAGGCCACACCTGGAGTATTGTGCGCAGTTTTGGTCTCCTAACTTAAGAAGGACATTCTTGCTATTGAGGGAGTGCAGCGAAGGTTCACTAGATTGATTCCTGGGATGGCCGGACTGACATATCAAGAAAGATTGGGTCAACTGAACTTGTATCCTCTGGAGTTCAGAAGAATGAGGGGGGATCTTATAGAGACATTTAAAATCCTGACTGGTTTAGACAAATTAGATGCGGGCAGAATGTTCCCAATGGTAGGGAAAACTAGAACCAGGGGTCACAGTCTAAGGATTAAGGGGAAGCCATTTAGGACTGAGCTGAGGAGGAACTTCTTCACCCAGAGAGTGGTGAATCTATGGAATTCTCTTCCACAGAAGGTTGTTGAGGCCAGTTCGCTAAATATATTCAAAAGGGAGTTAGATATAACACTCACAACTAAGGGGATCAAGGGGTATGGCGAGAAAGCAGGAATGGGGTACTGAGGTAGCATGTTCAGCCATGAACGCATTGAATGGCGGTGCAGGCTCGAAGGACCGAATGGTCTACTCCTGTACCTATTTTCTATGTTTCTATGTTTCTATGTTTCTCTGTCTATATATGCTTTGCTGATTCGTATTCCTTCACTTCACCTGATGAAGGGGCAGCAGCTCCGAAAGCTTGTGATTTCAAATAAAACTGTTGGACTATAACCTGGTGTTGTGCGACTTCTCTCTTTTATCTTCTATGTGAAGATGGTCCGCTTCCTGCTGGGTCTAGTCGCGGTTAGGATATAGGCGAAGTTAGGATATAGTCACGTGGGTTTGTGGATTGACATCTGTGGGTCTCTGTCTGTGGGTCTGTCTCTGAGTTTTCTGCATGGTTCCTTTTTTGATTGCATATTTGTGTGTTTAGTTTGTGTTTTATCGGTTTTGTCTCATTTAACATGCTGCATATGTTTGTAATCATTTGGCATGTTTGAGTTTAAACATTAGTGTGTTTACCTGCATGTTTTCTGACTGATTTTGATCATGTGTGTTTACCTGGTGTTTTTTTCACAGGGCTTGCTTTGACAGTCTCCAGATAAACCATCTCACCATTTGGTTGACTATTGACTACATCTCGGATGCCATATATATTCTCGATGTGTTTGTCAGACTCAGAACAGGTTTGTCTCCGCGGTTTTCATCCCACAGCCTCTCCCCTCTCCTCATGTGGGTTTATGGTGTGACACGCTTTCATCAACATTAGGAGCCTAAAAATACATAGGAGAGTTGTGAGATGGATATTGATGGGAGGGCGTTCATGCTGTGGGTCAACGAAATCCGAGTGAAGCCTGCATCGATCCAACACACTGTGCAGCAGCAGCCGGTCGGCTGTGATCAGGTCTGGAACTGGGGATCAGGTTCACCAGCCCAGCAAATGGTCACATTAGTGACAGCGGTGATACTGTGGTACAGACAGTGATTGGGGGAATACTGTAGTATAAACAGTGATAGGGGGATACTGTAGTATAGACAGTGATAGGGGAGATACTGTAGTATAGACAGTGATAGGGGGGATACTGTAGTATAGACAGTGATAGGGGGGCTACAGTAGTATAGACAGTGATAGGGGGGATACTGTAGTATCGACAGTGATAGGGGGGATACTGTAGTATAGACAGTGATAGGGGGGATACTGTAGTATAGACAGTGATAGGGGAGATACTGTAGTATAGACAGTGACAGGGGGGATACTGTAGTATAGACAGTGATAGGGGGGCTACTGTAGTATAGACAGTGATAGGGGGGATACTGTAGTATAGACAGTGATAGGGGAGATACTGTAGTATAGACAGTGATAGGGGAGATACTGTAGTATAGACAGTGATAGGGGGGATACTGTAATATAGACAGTGATAGGGGAGATCCTGTGGTACAGACAGTGATAGGGGGGATACTGTAGTATAGACAGTGATAGGGGAGATACTGTAGTATAGACAGTGATAGGGGGGATACTGTAGTATAGACAGTGATAGGGGGGATACTGCAGTACAGACAGTGATAGGGGAGATACTGTAGTATAGACAGTGATAGGGGAGTTACTGTAGTATAGACAGTGATAGGGGAGATACTGTAGTGTAGACAGTGATAGGGGAGTTACTGTAGTATAGACAGTGATAGGGGGGATACTGTAGTGTAGACAGTGATAGGGGGGCTACTGTAGTGTAGACAGTGATAGGGGGGATACTGTAGTATAGACAGTGATAGGGGAGATACTGTAGTATAGACAGTGATAGGGGGGATACTGTAGTGTAGACAGTGATAGGGGGGCTACTGTAGTATAGACAGTGATAGGGGGGATACTGTAGTGTAGACAGTGATAGGGGGGCTACTGTAGTATAGACAGTGATAGGGGGGATACTGTAGTATAGACAGTGATAGGGGAGATACTGCAGTATAGACAGTGATAGGGGGATACTGTAGTATAGACAGTGATAGGGGGGATACTGTAGTATAGACAGTGATAGGGGGGATATTGTAGTATAGCCAGTGATAGGGGAGATACTGTAGTATAGACAGTGATAGGGGAGATAATGTAGTATAGACAGTGATAGGGGGGATACTGTAGTATAGACAGTGATAGGGGGGATACTGTAGTATAGACAGTGATAGGGGGGATACTGTAGTATAGACAGTGATAGGGGGGATACTATAGAAAAGACAGTGACAGGGGGGATACTGTAGTATGGACAGTGATAGGGGGGATACTGTAGTATAGACAGTGAAAGGGGAGATAATGTAGTATAGACAGTGATAGGGGGGATACTGTAGTATAGACAGTGATAGGGGGGATACTATAGAAAAGACAGTGACAGGGGGGATACTGTAGTATGGACAGTGATAGGGGGGATACTGTAGAAAAGACAGTGATAGGGGGGATACTGTAGTATAGACAGTGATAGGGGGGATACTATAGAAAAGACAGTGACAGGGGGGATACTGTAGTATGGACAGTGATAGGGGGGATACTGTAGAAAAGACAGTGATAGGGGGGATACTGTAGTATAGACAGTGATAGGGGGGATACTGTAGTATAGACAGTGATAGGGGGGATACTATAGAAAAGACAGTGACAGGGGGGATACTGTAGTATGGACAGTGATAGGGGGGATACTGTAGTATAGACAGTGAAAGGGGAGATAATGTAGTATAGACAGTGATAGGGGAGATACTGTAGTATAGACAGTTATAGGATGGATACTGTAGTATAGACAGTGATAGGGGGGATACTGTAGTATAGACAGTGAAAGGGGAGATAATGTAGTATAGACAGTGATAGGGGAGATACTGTAGTATAGACAGTTATAGGATGGATACTGTAGTATAGACAGTGATAGGGGGGATACTGTAGTATAGACAGTGATAGGGGAGATAATGTAGTATAGACAGTGATAGGGGAGATACTGTAGTATAGACAGTGATAGGGGAGATACTGTAGTATAGACAGTGATAGGGGTGATACTGTAGTACAGACAGTGATAGGGGAGATACTGTAGTATAGACAGTGATAGGGGAGATACTGTAGTATAGACAGTGATAGGGGAGATACTGTAGTATGGACAGTGATAGTGGAGATACTGTAGTATAGACAGTGACAGGGGAGATACTGTAGTATAGACAGTGATAGTGGAGATACTTTAGTAAAAACAGTGATAGGGGAGATACATTAGTATAAACAGTGATAGGGGGGATACTGTAGTATAGAAAGTGATAGGGGAGAGACTGTAGTATAGACAGTGATAGGGGGGATACTGTAGTATAGACAGTGATAGGGGGGATACTGTAGTATAGACAGTGATAGGGGGGATACTGTAGTATAGACAGTGATAGGGGAGATACTGCAGTATAGACAGTGATAGGGGGGATACTGTAGTATAGACAGTGAGAGGGGAGATACTGTTGTATAGACAGTGATAGGGGGGATACTGTAGTATAGACAGTGATAGGGGAGATAATGTAGTATAGACAGTGAGAGGGGGGCTACTATAGTATAGACAGTGATAGGGGAGATACTGTAGTATAGACAGTGATAGAGGGAGATACTGTAGTATAGACAGTGATAGGGGGGATACTGTAGTATAGACAGTGATAGGGGGGATACTGTAGTGTAGACAGTGATAGGGGGGATACTGTAGTATAGACAGTGATAGGAGAGATACTGTAGTATAGACAGTGATAGTGGAGATACTGTAGTATAGACAGTGATAGGGGAGATACTGTAGTATAGACAGTGATAGGGGGGATACTGTAGTATAGACAGTGATAGGGGAGATACTGTAGTATAGACAGTGATAGGGCAGATACTGTAGTATAGACAGTGATAGGGGGGATACTGTAGTATAGACAGTGATAGGGGAGATACTGCAGTATAGACAGTGATAGGGCAGATACTGTAGTATAGACAGTGATAGGGGGGATACTGTAGTATAGACAGTGATAGGGGGGATACTGTAGTATAGACAGTGATAGGGGAGATACTGCAGTATAGACAGTGATAGGGGAGATACTGTAGTATAGACAGTGATAGGGCAGATACTGTAGTATAGACAGTGATAGGGGGGATACTGTAGTATAGACAGTGATAGGGGGATACTGTAGTATAGACAGTGATAGGGGGGATACTGTAGTATAGACAGTGATAGGGGAGATACTGCAGTATAGACAGTGATAGGGGAGATACTGTAGTATAGACAGTGATAGGGCAGATACTGTAGTATAGACAGTGATAGGGGGGATACTGTAGTATAGACAGTGATAGGGGGGATACTGTAGTATAGACAGTGATAGGGGGGATACTGTAGTATAGACAGTGATAGGGGAGATACTGCAGTATAGACAGTGATAGGGGAGATACTGTAGTATAGACAGTGATAGGGCAGATACTGTAGTATAGACAGTGATAGGGGGGATACTGTAGTATAGACAGTGATAGGGGGGATACTGTAGTATAGACAGTGATAGGGGGGATACTGTAGTATAGACAGTGATAGGGGAGATACTGTAGTATAGACAGTGATAGGGGGGATACTGTAGTATAGACAGTGATAGCGGGGATACTGTAGTATAGACAGTGATAGGGCAGATACTGTAGTATAGACAGTGATAGGGGGGATACTGTAGTATAGACAGTGATAGGGGAGATACTGCAGTATAGACAGTGATAGGGGAGATACTGTAGTATAGACAGTGATAGGGGGGATACTGTAGTATAGACAGTGATAGCGGGGATACTGTAGTATAGACAGTGATAGGGGGGATACTGTAGTATAGACAGTGATAGGGGGGATACTGTAGTATAGACAGTGATAGGGGGGATACTGTAGTATAGATAGTGATAGGGGAGATACTATAGTATAGACAGTGATAGGGGGGGTACTGTAGTACAGACAGTGATAGGGGAGATACTGTAGT
This sequence comes from Squalus acanthias, assembly GCA_030390025.1. Lineage (NCBI taxonomy): Eukaryota > Metazoa > Chordata > Chondrichthyes > Squaliformes > Squalidae > Squalus > Squalus acanthias. Next base: position 78,016,882 of record CM059430.1, on the reverse strand, counting down.
ATAGACAGTGATAGGGGGATACTGTAGTATAGACAGTGATAGGCGGGATACTGTAGTATAGATAGTGATAGGGGGGATACTGTAGTATAGACAGTGATAGGGGAGATAATGTAGTATAGACAGTGATAGGGGGGATACTGTAGTATAGACAGTGATGGGGGGGATACTGTAGTATAGACAGTGATGGGGAGATACTGTAGTATAGACAGTGATAGGGGAGATACTGTAGTATAGACAGTGATAGGGGGATACTGTAGTATAGACAGTGATAGGCGGGATACTGTAGTATAGATAGTGATAGGGGGGATACTGTAGTATAGACAGTGATAGGGGAGATAATGTAGTATAGACAGTGATAGGTAGGATACTGTAGTATAGACAGTGATAGGGGGGATACTGTAGTATAGACAGTGAATGGGGAGATACTGTAGTATAGACAGTGATAGGGGGGATACTGTAGTGTAGACAGTGATAGGTAGGATACTGTAGTATAGACAGTGATCGGGGAGATACTGTAGTATAGACAGTGATAGGTAGGATACTGTAGTATAGACAGTGATAGGGGGGATACTGTAGTATAGACAGTGATAGGGGGGATACTGTTGTATAGACAGTGATAGGGGGGATACTGTAGTATAGACAGTGATAGGTGGGATACTGTAGTATAGACAGTGATAGGGGGGATACTGTAGTATAGACAGTGATAGGGAAGATACTGTAGTATAGACAGTGATAGGGCAGATACTGTAGTATAGACAGTGATAGGGGGGATACTGTAGTATAGACAGTGATAGGGGAGATACTGCAGTATAGACAGTGATAGGGGGGATACTGTAGTATAGACAGTGATAGGGGGGATACTGTAGTATAGACAGTGATAGGGGAGATACTGTAGTATAGACAGTGATAGCGGGGATACTGTAGTATAGACAGTGATAGGGGAGATACTGTAGTATAGACAGTGATAGGGGGGATACTGTAGTATAGACAGTGATAGGGGAGATACTGCAGTATAGACAGTGATAGGGGAGATACTGTAGTATAGACAGTGATAGGGGGGATACTGTAGTATAGACAGTGATAGCGGGGATACTGTAGTATAGACAGTGATAGGGGGGATACTGTAGTATAGACAGTGATAGGGGGGATACTGTAGTATAGACAGTGATAGGGGGGATACTGTAGTATAGATAGTGATAGGGGAGATACTATAGTATAGACAGTGATAGGGGGGGTACTGTAGTATAGACAGTGATAGGGGAGATACTGTAGTATAGACAGTGATAGGGGGGATACTGTAGTATAGACAGTGATGGGGGGGATACTGTAGTATAGACAGTGATGGGGAGATACTGTAGTATAGACAGTGATAGGGGAGATACTGTAGTATAGACAGTGATAGAGGGAGATACTGTAGTATAGACAGTGATAGGGGGGATACTGTAGTATAGACAGTGATAGGGGGATACTGTAGTATAGACAGTGATAGGGGGATACTGTAGTATAGACAGTGATAGGCGGGATACTGTAGTATAGATAGTGATAGGGGGGATACTGTAGTATAGACAGTGATAGGGGAGATAATGTAGTATAGACAGTGATAGGTAGGATACTGTAGTATAGACAGTGATAGGGGGGATACTGTAGTATAGACAGTGATAGGGGGGATACTGTAGTATAGACAGTGATAGGGGAGATTCTGTAGTGTAGACAGTGATAGGGGAGATACTTTAGTATAGACAGTGATAGGGGAGATACTGTAGTATAGACAGTGATAGGGGAGATACTGTAGTATAGACAGTGATAGGGGGATACTGTAGTATAGACAGTGATAGGGGGGATACTGTAGTATAGACAGTGCTAGGGGAGATACTGTAGTATAGACAGTGATAGGGGGGATACTGTAGTATAGACAGTGCTAGGGGGGATACTGTAGTATAGACAGTGATCGAGGGGATACTGTAGTATAGACAGTGATCGGGGAGAAACTGTAGTATAGACAGTGATAGGGGGGATACTGTAGTATAGACAGTGATAGGGGAGATACTGTAGTATAGACAGCGATAGGGGAGATACTGTAGTATAGACAGTGATAAGGGAGATACTGTAGTATAGACAGTGATAGGTGATTTACTGTAGTATGGACAGTGATAGGGGGGATACTGTAGTATAGACAGTGATAGCGGGGATACTGTAGTATAGACAGTGATAAGGGAGATACTGTAGTATAGACAGTGATAGGGGAGATACTGTAGTATAGACAGTGATAGGGGGGATATTGTAGTATAGACAGTGATAGGGGAGATAATGTAGTATAGACAGTGATAGGGGGGATACTGTAGTATAGACAGTGATAGGGGGGATACTGTAGTATAGACAGTGATAGGGGGGATACTGTAGTATAGACAGTGATAGGGGAGATACTGTAGTATAGACAGTGATAGGGGGGATACTGTAGTATAGACAGTGATAGGGGGATACTGTAGTATAGACAGTGAGAGGGGAGATACTGTAGTATAGACAGTGATAGGGGGGATACTGCAGTGTAGACAGTGATAGGGGGGATACTGTTGTATAGACAGTGATAGGGGAGATAATGTAGTATAGAGAGTGATAGGTGGGATACTGTAGTATAGACAGTGATAGGGGGGATACTGTAGTATAGACAGTGATAGGGGAGATAATGTAGCATAGACAGTGAGAGGGGAGATACTGTAGTATAGACAGTGATAGGGGGGATACTGTAGTATAGACAGTGATAGGGGAGATAATGTAGTATAGACAGTGAGAGGGGGGCTACTATAGTATAGACAGTGATAGGGGAGATACTGTAGTATAGACAGTGATAGAGGGAGATACTGTAGTATAGACAGTGATAGGGGGGATACTGTAGTATAGACAGTGATAGGGGGGATACTGTAGTGTAGACAGTGATAGGGGGGATACTGTAGTATAGACAGTGATAGGAGAGATACTGTAGTATAGACAGTGATAGTGGAGATACTGTAGTATAGACAGTGATAGGGGAGATACTGTAGTATAGACAGTGATCGGGCAGATACTGTAGTATAGACAGTGATAGGGGGGATACTGTAGTATAGACAGTGATAGGGAAAGATTCTGTAGTATAGACAGTGATAGGGCAGATACTGTAGTATAGACAGTGATAGGGGGGATACTGTAGTATAGACAGTGATAGGGGGGATACTGTAGTATAGACAGTGATAGGGGGGATACTGTAGTATAGACAGTGATAGCGGGGATACTGTAGTATAGACAGTGATAGGGGGGATACTGTAGTATAGACAGTGATAGGGGGGATACTGTAGTATAGACAGTGATAGGGGGGATACTGTAGTATAGATAGTGATAGGGGAGATACTATCGTATAGACAGTGATAGGGGGGGTACTGTAGTATAGACAGTGATAGGGGAGATACTGTAGTATAGACAGTGATAGGGGGGATACTGTAGTGTAGACAGTGATGGGGGGGATACTGTAGTATAGACAGTGATGGGGAGATACTGTAGTATAGACAGTGATAGGGGAGATACTGTAGTATAGACAGTGATAGGGGGATACTGTAGTATAGACAGTGATAGGTGGGATACTGTAGTATAGATAGTGATAGGGGGGATACTGTAGTATAGACAGTGATAGGGGAGATAATGTAGTATAGACAGTGATAGGTAGGATACTGTAGTATAGACAGTGATAGGGGGGATACTGTAGTATAGACAGTGAGAGGGGAGATACTGTAGTATAGACAGTGATAGGGGGGATACTGTAGTGTAGACAGTGATAGGGGGGATACTGTTGTATAGACAGTGATAGGGGGATACTGTAGTATAGACAGTGATAGGGGGATACTGTAGTATAGACAGTGATAGGGGGGATCCTGTAGTATAGACAGTGATAGGGGGGATACTGTAGTATAGACAGTGATAGGGGGGATACTGTAGTATAGACAGTGATAGCGGGGATACTGTTGTATAGACAGAGATAGGGGAGATACTGCAGTATAGACAGTGATAGGGGGGATACTGTAGTATAGACAGTGATAGCGGGGATACTGTAGTATAGACAGTGATAGGGGGGATACTGTAGTATAGACAGTGATAGGGGGGATACTGTAGTATAGATAGTGATAGGGGGGATACTGTAGTATAGACAGTGATAGGGGAGATCCTGTAGTATAGACAGTGATAGGGGGGATACTGTAGTATAGACAGTGATAGGGCGGATACTGTAGTATAGACAGTGATAGGGGGGATACTGTAGTATAGACAGAGATAGGGGAGATACTGCAGTATAGACAGTGATAGGGCAGATACTGTAGTATAGACAGTGATAGGGGGGATACTGTAGTATAGACAGTGATAGGGGGGATACTGTAGTATAGACAGTGATAGGGGAGATACTGCAGTATAGACAGTGATAGGGGAGATACTGTAGTATAGACAGTGATAGGGGGGATACTGTAGTATAGACAGTGATAGCGGGGATACTGTAGTATAGACAGTGATAGGGGGGATACTGTAGTATAGACAGTGATAGGGGGGATACTGTAGTATAGACAGTGATAGGGGGGATACTGTAGTATAGATAGTGATAGGGGAGATACTATAGTATAGACAGTGATAGGGGGGGTACTGTAGTATAGACAGTGATAGGGGAGATACTGTAGTATAGACAGTGATAGGGGGGATACTGTAGTATAGACAGTGATGGGGGGGATACTGTAGTATAGACAGTGATGGGGAGATACTGTAGTATAGACAGTGATAGGGGAGATACTGTAGTATAGACAGTGATAGGGGGATACTGTAGTATAGACAGTGATAGGGGGGATACTGTAGTATAGACAGTGATAGGTGGGATACTGTAGTATAGACAGTGATAGGGGGGATACTGTAGTATAGACAGTGATAGGGGGGATACTGTAGTATAGACAGTGATAGGGGGGATACTGTAGTATAGACAGTGATAGGGGAGATACTGTAGTATAGACAGTGATAGGGGGGATACTGTAGTATAGACAGTGATAGGCGGGATACTGTAGTATAGACAGTGATAGGGGGGATACTGTAGTATAGACAGTGATAGGGGGGATACTGTAGTATAGACAGAGATAGGGGAGATACTGCAGTATAGACAGTGATAGGGGGGATACTGTAGTATAGACAGTGATAGCGGGGATACTGTAGTATAGACAGTGATAGGGGGGATACTGTAGTATAGACAGTGATAGGGGGGATACTGTAGTATAGACAGTGATAGGGGGGATACTGTAGTATAGACAGTGTAGGGGGGTACTGTAGTATAGACAGTGATAGGGGAGATACTGTAGTATAGACAGTGATGGGGGGATACTGTAGTATAGACAGTGATGGGGAGATACTGTAGTATAGACAGTGATAGGGGAGATACTGTAGTATAGACAGTGATAGGGGGATACTGTAGTATAGACAGTGATAGGCGGGATACTGTAGTATAGATAGTGATAGGGGGGATACTGTAGTATAGACAGTGATAGGGGAGATAATGTAGTATAGACAGTGATAGGTAGGATACTGTAGTATAGACAGTGATAGGGGGGATACTGTAGTATAGACAGTGATAGGGGGGATACTGTAGTATAGACAGTGATAGGGGAGATTCTGTAGTGTAGACAGTGATAGGGGAGATACTTTAGTATAGACAGTGATAGGGGAGATACTGTAGTATAGACAGTGATAGGGGAGATACTGTAGTATAGACAGTGATAGGGGGGATACTGTAGTATAGACAGTGATAGGGGGGATACTGTAGTATAGACAGTGATCGAGGGGATACTGTAGTATAGACAGTGATAGGGGAGAAACTGTAGTATAGACAGTGATAGGGGGGATACTGTAGTATAGACAGTGATAGGGGAGATACTGTAGTATAGACAGCGATAGGGGAGATACTGTAGTATAGACAGCGATAGGGGAGATACTGTAGTATAGACAGTGATAGGTGATTTACTGTAGTATGGACAGTGATAGGGGGGATACTGTAGTATAGACAGTGATCGAGGGGATACTGTAGTATAGACAGTGATAGGGGAGAAACTGTAGTATAGACAGTGATAGGCGGGATACTGTAGTATAGACAGTGATAGGGGAGATACTGTAGTATAGACAGCGATAGGGGAGATACTGTAGTATAGACAGTGATAGGGGGGATACTGTAGTATAGACAGTGATAGGGGGGATACTGTAGTATAGACAGTGATAGGGGAGATAATGTAGTATAGACAGTGAGAGGGGGGGCTACTATAGTATAGACAGTGATAGGGGAGATACTGTAGTATAGACAGTGATAGAGGGAGATACTGTAGTATAGACAGTGATAGGGGGGATACTGTAGTATAGACAGTGATAGGGGGGATACTGTAGTGTAGACAGTGATAGGGGGGATACTGTAGTATAGACAGTGATAGGAGAGATACTGTAGTATAGACAGTGATAGTGGAGATACTGTAGTATAGACAGTGATAGGGGAGATACTGTAGTATAGACAGTGATCGGGCAGATACTGTAGTATAGACAGTGATAGGGGGGATACTGTAGTATAGACAGTGATAGGGAAGATTCTGTAGTATAGACAGTGATAGGGCAGATACTGTAGTATAGACAGTGATAGGGGGGATACTGTAGTATAGACAGTGATAGGGGAGATACTGCAGTATAGACAGTGATAGGGCAGATACTGTAGTATAGACAGTGATAGGGGGGATACTGTAGTATAGACAGTGATAGGGGGGATACTGTAGTATAGACAGTGATAGGGGAGATACTGCAGTATAGACAGTGATAGGGGAGATACTGTAGTATAGACAGTGATAGGGGGGATACTGTAGTATAGACAGTGATAGCGGGGATACTGTAGTATAGACAGTGATAGGGGGGATACTGTAGTATAGACAGTGATAGGGGGGATACTGTAGTATAGACAGTGATAGGGGGGATACTGTAGTATAGATAGTGATAGGGGAGATACTATCGTATAGACAGTGATAGGGGGGGTACTGTAGTATAGACAGTGATAGGGGAGATACTGTAGTATAGACAGTGATAGGGGGGATACTGTAGTGTAGACAGTGATGGGGGGGATACTGTAGTATAGACAGTGATGGGGAGATACTGTAGTATAGACAGTGATAGGGGAGATACTGTAGTATAGACAGTGATAGGGGGATACTGTAGTATAGACAGTGATAGGTGGGATACTGTAGTATAGATAGTGATAGGGGGGATACTGTAGTATAGACAGTGATAGGGGAGATAATGTAGTATAGACAGTGATAGGTAGGATACTGTAGTATAGACAGTGATAGGGGGGATACTGTAGTATAGACAGTGAGAGGGGAGATACTGTAGTATAGACAGTGATAGGGGGATACTGTAGTGTAGACAGTGATAGGGGAGATACTGTAGTATAGACAGTGATAGGGGGGATACTGTAGTATAGACAGTGATAGGGGGGGATCCTGTAGTATAGACAGTGATAGGGGGGATACTGCAGTATAGACAGTGATAGGGGGATACTGTAGTATAGACAGTGATAGCGGGGATACTGTTGTATAGACAGAGATAGGGGAGATACTGCAGTATAGACAGTGATAGGGGGGATACTGTAGTATAGACAGTGATAGCGGAGATACTGTAGTATAGACAGTGATAGGGGGGATACTGTAGTATAGACAGTGATAGGGGGGATACTGTAGTATAGATAGTGATAGGGGGGATACTGTAGTATAGACAGTGATAGGGGAGATCCTGTAGTATAGACAGTGATAGGGGGGATACTGTAGTATAGACAGTGATAGGGCGGATACTGTAGTATAGACAGTGATAGGGGGGATACTGTAGTATAGACAGAGATAGGGGAGATACTGCAGTATAGACAGTGATAGGGCAGATACTGTAGTATAGACAGTGATAGGGGGGATACTGTAGTATAGACAGTGATAGGGGGGATACTGTAGTATAGACAGTGATAGGGGAGATACTGCAGTATAGACAGTGATAGGGGAGATACTGTAGTATAGACAGTGATAGGGGGGATACTGTAGTATAGACAGTGATAGCGGGGATACTGTAGTATAGACAGTGATAGGGGGGATACTGTAGTATAGACAGTGATAGGGGGGATACTGTAGTATAGACAGTGATAGGGGGGATACTGTAGTATAGATAGTGATAGGGGAGATACTATAGTATAGACAGTGATAGGGGGGGTACTGTAGTATAGACAGTGATAGGGGAGATACTGTAGTATAGACAGTGATAGGGGGGATACTGTAGTATAGACAGTGATGGGGGGGATACTGTAGTATAGACAGTGATGGGGAGATACTGTAGTATAGACAGTGATAGGGGAGATACTGTAGTATAGACAGTGATAGGGGGATACTGTAGTATAGACAGTGATAGGGGGGATACTGTAGTATAGACAGTGATAGGTGGGATACTGTAGTATAGACAGTGATAGGGGGGATACTGTAGTATAGACAGTGATAGGGGGGATCCTGTAGTATAGACAGTGATAGGGGGGATACTGTAGTATAGACAGTGATAGGGGAGATACTGTAGTATAGACAGTGATAGGGGGGATACTGTAGTATAGACAGTGATAGGCGGGATACTGTAGTATAGACAGTGATAGGGGGGATACTGTAGTATAGACAGTGATAGGGGGGATACTGTAGTATAGACAGAGATAGGGGAGATACTGCAGTATAGACAGTGATAGGGGGGATACTGTAGTATAGACAGTGATAGCGGGGATACTGTAGTATAGACAGTGATAGGGGGGATACTGTAGTATAGACAGTGATAGGGGGGATACTGTAGTATAGACAGTGATAGGGGGGATACTGTAGTATAGACAGTGTAGGGGGGGTACTGTAGTATAGACAGTGATAGGGGAGATACTGTAGTATAGACAGTGATAGGGGGGATACTGTAGTATAGACAGTGATGGGGGGGATACTGTAGTATAGACAGTGATGGGGAGATACTGTAGTATAGACAGTGATAGGGGAGATACTGTAGTATAGACAGTGATAGGGGGATACTGTAGTATAGACAGTGATAGGCGGGATACTGTAGTATAGATAGTGATAGGGGGGATACTGTAGTATAGACAGTGATAGGGGAGATAATGTAGTATAGACAGTGATAGGTAGGATACTGTAGTATAGACAGTGATAGGGGGGATACTGTAGTATAGACAGTGATAGGGGGGATACTGTAGTATAGACAGTGATAGGGGAGATTCTGTAGTGTAGACAGTGATAGGGGAGATACTTTAGTATAGACAGTGATAGGGGAGATACTGTAGTATAGACAGTGATAGGGGAGATACTGTAGTATAGACAGTGATAGGGGGGATACTGTAGTATAGACAGTGATAGGGGGGATACTGTAGTATAGACAGTGATCGAGGGGATACTGTAGTATAGACAGTGATAGGGGAGAAACTGTAGTATAGACAGTGATAGGGGGGATACTGTAGTATAGACAGTGATAGGGGAGATACTGTAGTATAGACAGCGATAGGGGAGATACTGTAGTATAGACAGTGATAAGGGAGATACTGTAGTATAGACAGTGATAGGTGATTTACTGTAGTATGGACAGTGATAGGGGGGATACTGTAGTATAGACAGTGATCGAGGGGATACTGTAGTATAGACAGTGATAGGGGAGAAACTGTAGTATAGACAGTGATAGGCGGGATACTGTAGTATAGACAGTGATAGGGGAGATACTGTAGTATAGACAGCGATAGGGGAGATACTGTAGTATAGACAGTGATAGGGGGGATACTGTAGTATAGACAGTGATAGCGGGGATACTGTAGTATAGACAGTGATAAGGGAGATACTGTAGTATAGACAGTGATAGGGGAGATACTGTAGTATAGACAGTGATAGGGGGGATATTGTAGTATAGACAGTGATAGGGGAGATAATGTAGTATAGACAGTGATAGGGGGGATACTGTAGTATAGACAGTGATAGGGGGGATACTGTAGTATAGACAGTGATAGGGGGGATACTGTAGTATAGACAGTGATAGGGGAGATACTGTAGTATAGACAGTGATAGGGGGGATACTGTAGTATAGACAGTGATAGGGGGATACTGTAGTATAGACAGTGATAGGGGGGATACTGTTGTATAGACAGTGATAGGGGAGATAATGTAGTATAGAGAGTGATAGGTGGGATACTGTAGTATAGACAGTGATAGGGGGGATACTGTAGTATAGACAGTGATAGGGGAGATAATGTAGTATAGACAGTGAGAGGGGAGATACTGTAGTATAGACAGTGATAGGGGGGATACTGTAGTATAGACAGTGATAGGGGAGATAATGTAGTATAGACAGTGAGAGGGGGGCTACTATAGTATAGACAGTGATAGGGGAGATACTGTAGTATAGACAGTGATAGAGGGAGATACTGTAGTATAGACAGTGATAGGGGGGATACTGTAGTATAGACAGTGATAGGGGGGATACTGTAGTGTAGACAGTGATAGGGGGGATACTGTAGTATAGACAGTGATAGGAGAGATACTGTAGTATAGACAGTGATAGTGGAGATACTGTAGTATAGACAGTGATAGGGGAGATACTGTAGTATAGACAGTGATAGGGCAGATACTGTAGCATAGACAGTGATAGGGGGGATACTGTAGTATAGACAGTGACAGGGAAGATACTGTAGTATAGACAGTGATAGGGCAGATACTGTAGTATAGACAGTGATAGGGGGGATACTGTAGTATAGACAGTGATAGGGGAGATACTGCAGTATAGACAGTGATAGGGCAGATACTGTAGTATAGACAGTGATAGGGGGGATACTGTAGTATAGACAGTGATAGGGGGGATACTGTAGTGTAGACAGTGATAGGGGAGATACTGCAGTATAGACAGTGATAGGGGAGATACTGTAGTATAGACAGTGATAGGGGGGATACTGTAGTATAGACAGTGAAAGCGGGGATACTGTAGTATAGACAGTGATAGGGGGGATACTGTAGTATAGACAGTGATAGGGGGATACTGTAGTATAGACAGTGATAGGGGGGATACTGTAGTATAGATAGTGATAGGGGAGATACTATAGTATAGACAGTGATAGGGGGGGTACTGTTGTATAGACAGTGATAGGGGAGATACTGTAGTATAGACAGTGATAGGGGGGATACTGTAGTATAGACAGTGATGGGGGGGATACTGTAGTATAGACAGTGATGGGGAGATACTGTAGTATAGACAGTGATAGGGGAGATACTGTAGTATAGACAGTGATAGGGGGATACTGTAGTATAGACAGTAATAGGCGGGATACTGTAGTATAGATAGTGATAGGGGGGATACTGTAGTATAGACAGTGATAGGGGAGATAATGTAGTATAGACAGTGATAGGTAGGATACTGTAGTATAGACAGTGATAGGGGGGATACTGTAGTACAGACAGTGATAGGGGGGATACTGTAGTATAGACAGTGATAGGGGAGATTCTGTAGTGTAGACAGTGATAGGGGAGATACTTTAGTATAGACAGTGATAGGGGAGATACTGTAGTATAGACAGTGATAGGGGAGATACTGTAGTATAGACAGTGATAGGGGGGATACTGTAGTATAGACAGTGATCGAGGGGATACTGTAGTATAGACAGTGATAGGGGAGAAACTGTAGTATAGACAGTGATAGGGGGGATACTGTAGTATAGACAGTGATAGGGGGGATACTGTAGTATAGACAGTGATAGGGGAGATACTGTAGTATAGACAGCGATAGGGGAGATACTGTAGTATAGACAGTGATAAGGGAGATACTGTAGTATAGACAGTGATAGGTGATTTACTGTAGTATGGACAGTGATAGGGGGGATACTGTAGTATAGACAGTGATAGCGGGGATACTGTAGTATAGACAATGATAAGGGAGATACTGTAGTATAGACAGTGATAGGGGAGATACTGTAGTATAGACAGTGATAGGGGGGATATTGTAGTATAGACAGTGATAGGAGAGATAATGTAGTATAGACAGTGATCGGGGAGATACTGTAGTATAGACAGTGATAGGGGGGATACTGTAGTATAGACAGTGATAGGGGGATACTGTAGTATAGACAGTGAGAGGGGAGATACTGTAGTATAGACAGTGATAGGGGGGATACTGTAGTGTAGACAGTGATAGGGGGGATACTGTTGTCTAGACAGTGATAGGGGAGATAATGTAGTATCGAGAGTGATAGGTGGGATACTGTAGTATAGACAGTGATAGGGGGGATACTGTAGTATAGACAGTGATAGGGGAGATAATGTAGTATAGACAGTGATAGGGGAGATACTGTAGTATAGACAGTGATAGGGGGGATACTGTAGTATAGACAGTGATAGGGGAGATAATGTAGTATAGACAGTGAGAGGGGGGCTACTATAGTATAGACAGTGATAGGGGAGATACTGTAGTATAGACAGTGATAGAGGGAGATACTGTAGTATAGACAGTGATAGGGGGGATACTGTAGTATAGACAGTGATAGGGGGGATACTGTAGTGTAGACAGTGATAGGGGGGATCCTGTAGTATAGACAGTGATAGGAGAGATACTGTAGTATAGACAGTGATAGTGGAGATACTGTAGTATAGACAGTGATAGGGGAGATACTGTAGTATAGACAGTGATAGGGCAGATACTGTAGTATAGACAGTGATAGGGGGGATACTGTAGTATAGACAGTGATAGGGGGGATACTGTAGTATAGACAGTGAGAGGGGAGATACTGTAGTATAGACAGTGATAGGGGGGATACTGTAGTGTAGACAGTGATAGGGGGGATACTGTTGTATAGACAGTGATAGGGGAGATACTGTAGTATAGACAGTGATGGGGGGATACTGTAGTATAGACAGTGATAGGGGGGATACTGTAGTATAGACAGTGATAGGTGGGATACTGTAGTATAGACAGTGATAGGGGGATACTGTAGTATAGACAGTGAGAGGGGAGATACTGTAGTATAGACAGTGATAGGGGGGATACTGTAGTGTAGACAGTGATAGGGGAGATACTGTAGTATAGACAGTGATAGGGGAGATACTGTAGTATAGACAGTGATGGGGGGATACTGTAGTATAGACAGTGATAGGGGGGATACTGTAGTATAGACAGTGATAGGTGGGATACTGTAGTATAGACAGTGATAGGGAAGATACTGTAGTACAGACAGTGATAGGGAAGATACTGTAGTATAGACAGTGATAGGGGGGATACTGTAGTATAGACAGTGATAGGGGAGATACTGCAGTATAGACAGTGACAGGGCAGATACTGTAGTATAGACAGTGATAGGGGGATACTGTAGTATAGACAGTGATAGGGGGGATACTGTAGTATAGACAGTGATAGGGGAGATACTGCAGTATAGACAGTGATAGGGGAGATACTGTAGTATAGACAGTGATAGGGGGGATACTGTAGTATAGACAGTGATAGCGGGGATACTGTAGTATAGACAGTGATAGGGGGGATACTGTAGTATAGACAGTGATAGGGGGGATACTGTAGTATAGACAGTGATAGGGGGGATACTGTAGTATAGATAGTGATAGGGGAGATACTATAGTATAGACAGTGATAGGGGGGGTACTGTAGTATAGACAGTGATAGGGGAGATACTGTAGTATAGACAGTGATAGGGGGGATACTGTAGTATAGACAGTGATGGGGGGGATACTGTAGTATAGACAGTGATGGGGAGATACTTTAGTATAGACAGTGATAGGGGAGATACTGTAGTATAGACAGTGATAGGGGGATACTGTAGTATAGACAGTGATAGGCGGGATACTGTAGTATAGATAGTGATAGGGGGGTACTGTAGTATAGACAGTGATAGGGGGGATACTGTAGTATAGACAGTGATAGGGGGGATACTGTAGTATAGACAGTGATAGGGGGGATACTGTAGTATAGACAGTGATAGGGGGGATACTGTAGTATAGACAGTGAGAGGGGAGTTACTGTAGTATAGACAGTGATAGGGGGGATACTGTAGTGTAGTCAGTGATAGGGGGGATACTGTTGTATAGACAGTGATAGGGGAGATACTGTAGTATAGACAGTGATAGGGGAGATACTGTAGTATAGACAGTGATGGGGGGATACTGTAGTATAGACAGTGATAGGGGGGATACTGTAGTATAGACAGTGATAGGTGGGATACTGTAGTATAGACAGTGATAGGGAGGATACTGTAGTATAGACAGTGATAGGGAAGATACTGTAGTATAGACAGTGATAGGGCAGATACTGTAGTATAGACAGTGATGGGGGGATACTGTAGTATAGACAGTGATAGGGGAGATACTGCAGTATAGACAGTGATAGGGCAGATACTGTAGTATAGACAGTGATAGGGGGGATACTGTAGTATAGACAGTGATAGGGGGGATACTGTAGTATAGACAGTGATAGGGGAGATACTGCAGTATAGACAGTGATAGGGGAGATACTGTAGTATAGACAGTGATAGGGGGATACTGTAGTATAGACAGTGATAGCGGGGATACTGTAGTATAGACAGTGATAGGGGGGATACTGTAGTATAGACAGTGATAGGGGGGATACTGTAGTATAGACAGTGATAGGGGGGATACTGTAGTATAGATAGTGATAGGGGAGATACTATAGTATAGACAGTGATAGGGGGGGTACTGTCGTATAGACAGTGATAGGGGAGATACTGTAGTATAGACAGTGATGGGGGGGATACTGTAGTATAGACAGTGATGGGGAGATACTGTAGTATAGACAGTGATAGGGGAGATACTGTAGTATGGACAGTGATAGGGGGATACTGTAGTATAGACTGTGATAGGCGGGATACTGTAGTATAGATAGTGATAGGGGGGATACTGTAGTATAGACAGTGATAGGGGGGATACTGTAGTATAGACAGTGATAGGGGGGATACTGTAGTATAGACAGTGATAGGGGGGATACTGTAGTATTGACAGTGATAGGGGGGATACTGTAGTATAGACAGTGATAGGGGAGATACTGTAGTATAGACAGTGATAGCGGGGATACTGTAGTATAGACAGTGATAGGGGAGATACTGTAGTATAGACAGTGATAGGGGGGATACTGTAGTATAGACAGTGATAGGGGAGATACTGTAGTATAGACAGTGATAGCGGGGATACTGTAGTATAGACAGTGATAGGGGGGATACTGTAGTGTAGACAGTGATAGGGCGGATACTGTAGTATAGACAGTGATAGGGGGGATACTGTAGTATAGACAGTGATAGGGGAGATACTGTAGTATAGACAGTGATAGGGGAGATACTGTAGTATAGACAGTGATAGGGGGATACTGTAGTATAGACAGTGATAGGGGAGATACTGTAGTATAGACAGTGATAGGGGAGCTACTGTAGTATAGACAGTGATAGGGGGGATACTGTAGTATAGACAGTTATAGGGGGGATACTGTAGTATAGACAGTGATAGGGAAGATACTGTAGTATCGACAGTGATAGGGGAGATACTGTAGTATAGACAGTGATAGGGGAGATACTGTAGTATAGACAGTGATAGGGGAGATACTGTAGTATAGACAGTAATAGCTGGGATACTCTATTGGAGATGTTTACAATTTACAGGATAGTATATTAGAACTGGCTATTCTTCTGTTCCAATCAGTCACTTTGGCTATTTATTCTTGGACAGGATTTCTTGAACAGGGTCTTCTCGTCAAAGATTTAAAGAAGTTACGAGATAATTGTATGAAGACCTTGCAGTTTAAGTTAGACATCATTTCGATCTTACCGACTGACCTGGGTTACATAGCAGTGGGATTCAATTACCCAGAGCTTCGATTCAATCGTCTCCTGAAATTCCCACGGATGTTTGAGTTTTGTGATCGTACAGAAACCAGAACAAACTACCCGAATGTCTTTCGAATCAGCAATCTGCTGCTCTATCTGCTGATCATCATACACTGGAACGCCTGCATTTACTACGCTATCTCCAAGACCATTGGCTTTGGTTCAGATACTTGGGTTTACCCCAACATCTCTGACCCTTACCACGGCTATCTGGCAAGGGAATATATTTATTCCCTGTACTGGTCAACGCTCACACTGACCACCATTGGGGAGACGCCAGCACCAGTCCTGGATGTCGAGTTCCTGTTCGTGGTGTTTGATTTCCTGGTGGGAGTTCTCATATTTGCCACGATTGTGGGCAATGTTGGATCAATGATATCCAACATGAATGCATCCCGTGCAGATTTTCAGGCGAGGGTTGATGCCATCAAACATTACATGCAGTTCCGAAAGGTCAGCAAGGAGGTAGAAGCCCGGGTCATTAAATGGTTTGACTACCTCTGGGCCAACAAAAAAACAGTCGATGAGCGCGAGGTGCTGAAAAACCTGCCGGACAAACTGAAGGCAGAAATCGCCATCAATGTCCACCTGGAGACTCTCAAGCAGGTGCGAATCTTTCAAGACTGTGAGGCTGGCCTGTTGGTGGAGTTAGTATTAAAGCTAAGACCGCAGGTCTTTAGCCCTGGAGATTATATCTGTCGCAAGGGAGATATCGGGAAAGAAATGTACATCATCAAGGAAGGGAAGCTGGCAGTGGTGGCTGATGATGGGGTGACTCAGTATGTCATCCTGAGTGCTGGCAGCTGCTTCGGGGAGATCAGTATCTTGAACATTAAGGGAAGTAAGATGGGCAACAGAAGGACAGCAAATATCCGGAGCATCGGATACTCAGATCTCTTCCGTCTGTCCAAAGATGACCTAATGGAAGCCTTGATAGAGTTTCCAGAGGCTAAGAAAGTTCTAGAAGAGCGAGGCAAGGAGATTTTAATAAAAGAAGGACTGCTGGATGAAGAGCGTGTGGAAGTGGTAATGGGAGAGAAAGACATGGAGGAAAAGGTGGAGAGACTTGAATCAAACCTCGACACCTTACAGACACGATTCGCAAGACTTCTAAATGAGTACAACTCAACACAACAGAAATTAAAACAGAGAATCACAAGCATTGAAAAGAAAGTCAGGCAGCTTGATAATGGCTCTGTATCTGATGGTTCGGACAGTGTCAATGAGACTGAGGGAACTAAAAGTGACAATGAAAAGTGACTGCCGTGTCCAGTAAAAGATACTGTAGGCAGACACAACTCTGCTTAGCTCAGCATTCTGGGGCAGCTGAACCATGAGACATTTGAAGGCTTCATCAAATCTGTCCTTACATTGTGTGACACTCCCTGTGATCTATCACCATGATCATGTCAAGAACCTCTAAAAGGATGGACCAACAAGGGAATGGTGGCGTAATGGTAATGTCACCGGGCTAGTAATCCCGAGGCCTGGATTAATGCTCCGGAGACGTGAGTTCAAATCTCACCACGGCAGCTGGGGAATTTAAATTCAGTTAATTAAATACATCTGGAATAAAAAGCTAGTATCAGTAATGGTGACCATGAAACTATCGATTGTCATAAAAACCCATCTGGTTCACTAATGTCCTTTGGGGAAAGAAATCTGCCGTCCTTACCTGGTTTGGCCAATATGTGACTCCAGACCCACAGCAATGTGGTTGACTCTTAACTGCCCTCTGAAATAGCCTACCAAGTCACTCAGTTGTAACAAACCGCTATGAAACAAAATAATACGAATGAAACCTGGCATTGACCTTGGCACCAGCAATGGCACACCCAGCCCAGTCAACCCTGCAAAGTCCTCCTCACCAACATCTGGGGACTTGTGCCAAAATTGAGAGAGCTGTCCCACAGACTAGTCAAGCAACAGCCTGCCATAGTCATACTCACAGAATCATACCTTTCAGCCAATGTCCCAAACTCCTCCATCACCATCCCTGGAGTGGCTATACAGTAGTATACAGTTGGGATGGAGTGACCCTGGGAGTCCTCAAGATTGGCTTCAGGCCAAGCATGGGCAAGGAAACCTCCTGCTGATTACCACCTACCACCCTCCCTCAGCTGATGAATCAGTACTCCTCCATGTTGAATACCACTTGGAAGAGGCACTGAGAGTAGCAAGGGCACAGAATGTACTCTGGGTGGGGGACTTCAATGTCCATCACCAAGAGTGGCTCGGTAGCACCACTACTGGCCGAGTCCTGAAGGACATAGCTGCCAGTCTGGGCCTGCGACAGGTAGTGAGAGAACCAACACGATGGAAAACACTACTTGACCTCGTCCTCACCAATCCATCTGTCCATGACAGTATTGGTCGCAGTGATTGCGGAGACGAAGTCCCATCTTCACACTGAGGACACCCTCCATCGTGTTGTGTGGCACTACCACCGTGCTAAATGGGATAGATTCAGAACAGATCTAGCAGCTCAAAACTGGGCATCCATGAGGCGCTGTGGGGCAGCAGCAGAATTGTATTCCACCACAATCTGTAACCTCATGGCCCAGCATATCCCTCACTCTACCATTACCATCAACCCTGGTTCAATAAGGAGTGTACAGGAGCAGCACCAGGCGTACCTAAAAATGAGGTGCCAACCTAGGGAAGCTGCAACACAGGACTACATGCATGCTAAAAAGCAGAGGGCTAAGCAATCCCATAATCAACGGATTAGATCAAAGCTCTGCAGTCCTGTCACATCCAGTCATGAATGGTGGTGGACCATGAAACAACTAATGGGGGGGAGGAGGAGGCTACATGAATGTCCCCATCCTCAATGATGGCGGAGCCCAGCACGTGAGTGCAAAAGCTGAAGCGTTTGCAACCATCTTCAGCCAGAAGTGCCGAGTGGATGATCCATATCGACCTCCTCCTGACGTCCCACAATCACAGAAGCCAGTCTTCAGCCAATTCGATTCACTCCACGTGGTATCAAGAAACGGCTCAGCGCACTGGATACAGCAAAGGCTATGGGCCCCGACAACATCCCGGCTATCGTGCTGAAGACTTGTGCTTCAGAACTAGCCATGTCTCTAGTCAAGCTGTTCCAGTACAGCTACAACACTGGCATCTATCCGACAATGTGGAAAACTGCCCAGGTATGTCCTGTCCACAAAAAGCAGGACAAATCCAATCCGGCCAGTTACCACCCCATCAGTCTACTCTCAATCATCAGGAAGGTGTCATCGACAGTGCTATCAAGCGGCACTTACTCACCAATAACCTGCTTACTGATGCCCAGTTTGGGTTCTGCCAAGACCACCCAGATCCCGACCTCATTACAGCCTTGGTCCAAACATGGACAAAGGAGCTGAATTCCAGAGGTGAGGTGAGAGTGACTGCCCTTGACATCAAGGCAGCATTTGACCAAGTGTAGCATCAAGAAGCCCTTGTAAAACTGAAGTCAATGGGAATCGGGAGAAAACTCTTCACTGGCTGGAGTCATACCTAGCACAAAGGAAGATGGTTGTGGTAATTGAAGGTCAATTATCACAGCCCCAGGACATCGCTGCAGGAGTTCCTCAGGGCAGTGTCCTAGGCCTAACCATCTTCAGCTGCTTCATCAATTACCTCCCCTCCAACATAAGGTCAGAAATGGGGATGTTCGCTGATGACTGCACAGTGTTCAGTGCCATTCGCAACTCCTCAGATAATGAAGCAGTCCATGCTTGCATGCAACAAGACCTGGACGACGTTCAGGCTTGGGCTGATAAGTGGCAGGTAACATTTGCGCCACAGAAGTGCCAGCCAATGACTATTTCCAACAAGCGAGAGTCTAACCACCGCCCCTTGACATTGAATGGCAATACCATAGCCGAATCCCCCACCATCAACATCCTGGGGGGTCACCATTGACCAGAAACTCGACTGGACCAGCCACATAAATATTGTGACAACAAGAGCAGGTCAGAGGCTAGGTATTCTGCGGCGAGTGTCTCACCTCCTGACTCCCCAAAGACTTTCCACCATCTACAAGGCACAAGTCAGGAGTATGATGGAATACTCTCCACTTGCCTGGATGAGTGCAGCTCCAGCAACACTCAAGAAGCTTGACACCAGCCAGGACAAAGCAGCCCGCTTGATTGGCACCCCATCCACCACCTTAAACATTCACTCCCTCCACCACTGGCGTACCGTGGCTGCAGTGTGTACCATCTACAAGATGCACTGCAGCAACTCGCCAAGACTTCTTCGGCAGCACCTCCCAAACCCGCGACCTCTTCCACCTAGAAGGACAAGGGCAACAGGCGCATGGGAACACCACCACCTCCAAGTTCCCCTCCAAGTCACACACCATCCTGACTTAGATGTATATCGCCGTTCCTTCATCGTCGCTGGGTCAAAATCCTGGAACTCTTTACCTAACAGCACTGTGGGAGTACCTTCACCACACGGACTGCAGCGGTTCAAGGCAGCGGCTCACCACCATCTTCTCAAGGGCAGTTAGGGATGGGGAATAAATGCTGGCCTTGCCAGCGACGCCCACATCCCATAATCGAATTTTTAAAAATTAATAAAAAGGCATTGAGAGCTATCTATCTCTAACAAAATGGTATTTATGTCTCTCGTGTAGTGGTTTGGTTATTTTTGGCCCATCTCTCTCTCAGCTGTGATTCCCAGGCCTAGTCTTCATGTTTAAGGTCAGTCAATGACTGCGGAGGACAACCCAGCCAAGGCCGATCCTACCTTCCACTGATGTCTGTACATCGCTCCAGCAGGGGTCACTGGGCAATGATCAGGAGCAGGAACCCGGGCTGATTTCCTCTCTCTCTAACCCAGGGGTAACTGGGCAGTGATCAGGAGCAGGAACCCGGGCTGATTTCCCCTCTCTCTCTAACCCAGGGGTAACTGGGCAGTGATCAGGAGCAGGAACCCTGGCTGATTTCCCCTCTCTCTCTAACACAGGGGTAACTGGGCAGTGATCAGGGGCAGGAGCCCGGCCTGATTTCCCCTTTCTCTCTAACACAGGGGTAACTGGGCAGTGATCAGGAGCAGGAACCCGGGCTGATTTCCCCTCTCTCTACCCAGGGGACACTGGGCAGTGAACAAGATCATGAACCCGAGCTGATTTCCTCTCTCTCTCTACCCCAAGAATCACTGGGCATTGATCAGGAGCAGGAACCCGGGCTGATTTCCTCTCTCTCTAACCCAAGGATCACTGGGCAGTGAACAAGAGCAGGAACCTTGGCTGATTTCCCCTTTCTCTCACGCAAGGGTCACTGGGCAGAGATCAGGAGCAGGAACCCGGGCTGATTTCCACTCTCTCTCTAACCCAAGGGTCACTGGGCAGTGATCAGGAGTAGGAACCCGGGCTGATATCCCCTCTCTCTAACCCAGAGGTCACTGGGCAGTGAATAGGAGCAGGAACCCAGGCTGATTTCCCCTCTCTCTAACCCAACGGTCACTGGGCAGTGATCAGGAGCAGGAACCTTGTCTGATTTCCACTCTCTGTAACCCAGGGGTTACTGGGCAGTGATCAGGAGCAGGAACCCTGTCTGATGTCCCCTTGTCCCCTCTCTCTAACCCAGGGGTCACTGCCCAGGCTGATTTCCCCTCTAACCCAAGGGTCACTGCCCAGGCTGATTTCCCCTCTAACCCAAGGGTCACTGCCCAGGCTGATTTCCCCTCTAACCCAAGGGTAACTGGGCAGTGATCAGGGGCAGCAGCCCGGGCTGATTTCCCCTCTCACTAAACCAGAGGTCACTAGGCAGTGGTCAGGAGCAGGAACCCGGGCTGATTTCCAATCTCTCGCTAACCCAAGGTTCACTGGGCAGTGATCAGGAGCAGGAACCCAGGCTGATTTCCAATCTCTCTCTAACCCAAGCTTCACTGGGCAGTGATCAGGAGCAGGAACCCAGGCTGATTTCCCCCCACTTTCTAACCCAAGGGTCACTGGGCAGTGAACAAGAGCAGGAACCTTGGCTGATTTCCTCTCTCTCTCTAACCCAAGGGTCACTGGGCAGTGAATAAGAACAGTAACCTTGGCTGATTTCCCCTTTCTCTCACACAGGGGTTACTGGGCAGTGATCAGGAGCAGGAACCTTGGCTGATTTCCCCTCTCTCTCTAACCCAAGGGTCACTGGGCAGTGAACAAGAGCAGGAACCTTGGCTGATGTCCCCTATCTCTCTAATCCAAGGGACACTGGGCAGTGAACAAGAGCATGAACCTTGGCTGATTTTTCTCTCTCTCTAACCCAGGGTTCAGTGGAGAGTGATCAAGAGCAGGAACCCAGGCTGATTTCCTCTCACGCTCTAACCCAAGGGTGAATGGGCAATGATCAGGAGCAGGAATGCGGGCTGATTTCCCCTCTAACCCAAGGTTCACAGGGCAGTGATCAGAAACCTTGGCTGATTTCCTCTCTCTCTACCCAAGGGTCACAGGGTTGTGATAAAGAGCAGGAACCTGGGCAAATTTCCCCTCTCTCTAACCCAAGAAACACATGGCAGTGATCAGGAGCAGAAACCTTGGCTGAATTCCCCTCTCTCTCTAACCCAACGGTCACTGGGCAGTGATCAGGAGCAGGAACCCTGGCTGATTTCCCCTCTCTCTAACCCAGGGGTCAATGGGCAGTGATCAGGAGGAGGAACCCGGGCTGATTTCCCCTCTCTCTAACCCAGGGGTCAATGGGCAGTGATCAGGAGCAGGAACCCGGGCTGATTTCCCCTCTCTCTAACCCAGGGGTCAATGGGCAGTGATCAGGAGCAGGAACCCGGGCTGATATCCCCTCTCTCTAACCCAGAGGTCACTGGGCAGTGAATAGGAGCAGGGACCCGGGCTGATTTCCCCTCTCTCTAACCCAACGGTCACTGGGCAGTGATCAGGAGCAGGAACCCGGGCTGATATCCTCTCTAACCCAAGGGTCACTGGGCAGTGATCAGGAGCAGGAAGCTTGGCTGATAGCCTCTCTCTCTAACCCAAGGGTCACTGGGTTGTGATCAAGATCCGGAACCAGGCTGATTTCCCCTCTCTCTAACCCAATGGTCACTGGGCAGTGATCAGGAGCAGGAACCCGGGCTGATATTCCCTCTCTCTAACCCAGGGGTCACTGGGCAGTGAACAAGAGCAGGAAAATGGGCTGATTTCCCCCCTCTCTCTAACCGAAGTGTCACTGGGCAGTGAACAAGAGCAGGAATATTGGCTGATTTTCCCTAGCTCTCTAACCCATGGGTCAGTGGAGAGTATCAAGAGCAGGAACCATGCCTGATTTCCCCTCTCTAACCCAAGGGTCAATGGGCAGTGATCAGGAGCAGGAACCCGGGCTGATTTCCCCTCTCTCTCGAACCTAACGGTCACTGGGCAGTGAACAAGAGCAGGAACCCTGGTGATTTCCCCTTTCTCTCACGCAGGGGTCACTGGGCAGGGAACAAGAGCCAGAACCTAGGCTGATTTCCCCTCTAACCCAACAGTCACTGAGCAATGTACAGGAGCAGGAACCCGGGCTGATTTCCCCTCTCTCTAACCCAGGGGTCACTGGGCAGTGAATAGGAGCAGGAAGCTTGGCTGATTTCCCCTCTCTCTAACCCAAGGGTCACTGGGCAGTGAGCAGGAGCAGGAACCCGGGCAGATTTCCCCCTCTCTCTAACCCAAGGGTCACTGGGCAGTGAACAAGAGCTGGAACCCGGGCAGATTTCCCCTCTCTCTAACCCAGGGGTCACTGGGCAGTGAATAGGAGCAGGAAGCTTGGCTGATTTCCCCTCTCTCTAACCCAAGGGTCACTGGGCAGTGAGCAGGAGCAGGAACCCGGGCAGATTTCCCCCTCTCTCTAACCCAAGGTTCACTGGGCAGTGAACAAGAGCTGGAACCCGGGCCGATTTCCCCTCTAACCCAAGGGTCACTGGGCAGTGAACAAGAGCAGGAACCCTGGCTGATTTCCCCTCTCTCTAACCCAAGGGTCACTGGGCAGTGAGCAGGAGCAGGAACCCGGGCAGATTTCCCCCTCTCTCTAACCCAAGGTTCACTGGGCAGTGAACAAGAGCTGGAACCCGGGCCGATTTCCCCTCTAACCCAAGGGTCACTGGGCAGTGAACAAGAGCTGGAATCCTGGCTGATTTCCCCTCTCTCTAACCCAGGGGTCACTGGGCAGTGATCAGGAACCCGGGCTGATTTCCCTCTCTCCAACCCAAGAGTCACTGGGCAGTAAACAAGAGCAGGAACCCTGGCTGATTTCCCCTCTCTCGAACCCAAGGGTCGCTGGGCAGTGATCAGGAGCAGAAACCCGGCTGATTTGTCCTCTCTCTCTAACCCAAGGGTTACTGGGCAGTAAACAAGAGCAGGAACCTTGGCTGATTTCCTATCTCTCTCTAACCCAATGGTCACTGGGCAGTGAACAAGAGCAGGAATATTGGCTGATTTTCCCTAGTTCTCTAACCCAGGGGTCAGTGGAGAGTGATCAAGAGCAGGAACCCTGGCTGATTTCCTTTCTCGCTCTAACTCAAGGGTCAATGGGCAGTGATTACGAGGAGGATTCCTGGCTGACTTCCCCTCTCTCTAACCCAAGGAATGATGCGGAGATGCCGGTGTTGGACTGGGGTGGACAAAAGTGAGAAGTCGCACAACACCAGGTTATAGTCCAACAGCTTTACTTGAAATCACAAGCTTTCGGAGCGCTGCTCCTTCGTCAGGTGAAGTTCCTTCAATCAGCGGGAGTTAGTGTCCAGTGTCCTCGCCCCTGGGGGGGGAGTGACCGGTTCAATCAGCGGGAGTTAGTGTCCAGAGTCCTCGCCCCTGGGGGGGGAGTGACCGGTTCAATCAGCGGGAGTTAGTGACCAGAGTCCTCGCCCCTGGGGGGGTAGTGACCGGTTCAATCAGCGGGAGTTAGTGTCCAGAGTCCTCGCCCCTGGGGGGGGAGTGACCGGTTCAATCAGCGGGAGTTAGTGTCCAGAGTCCTCGCCCCTGGGGGGGCGGCGGGGGGGGGAATGACCGGTTCAATCAGCGGGAGTTAGTGACCAGGGTCCTCGCCTCGGGGTGGGGGGCGGCGGGGGGGGGTGAGGAGTGACCGGTTCAATCAGCGGGAGTTAGTGTCCAGAGTCCTCGCCCCTGGGGGGGCGGCGGGGGGGAATGACCGGTTCAATCAGCGGGAGTTAGTGACCAGGGTCCTCGCCTCAGGGTGGGGGGCAGCGGGGGGGGGTGAGGAGTGACCGGTTCAATCAGCGGGAGTTAGTGTCCAGAGTCCTCGCCCAGGGGGGGCGGTGGGGGGAGTGACCGGTTCAATCAGCGGGAGTTAGTGACCAGAGTCCTCGGCCCTGACGGGGGGGGGGAGTGACCGGTTCAATCAGTGGGAGATAGTGTCCAGGGTCCTCGCTCATGGTGGGGGGGGCGCGGGGGAGTGACCGGTTCAATCAGTGGGAGTTAGTGTCCAGAGTCCTCGCCCCTGTCGGGGGGGGCGCGGGGGAGTGACCGGTTCAATCAGTGGGAGATAGTGTCCAGGGTCCTCGCTCATGGTGGGGGGGGCGCGGGGGAGTGACCGGTTCAATCAGTGGGAGTTAGTGTCCAGGGTCCTCGCTCATGGTGGGGGCGCGGGGGAGTGACCGGTTCAATCAGTGGGAGTTAGTGTCCAGGGTCCTCGCCCCTGTCGGGGGGGGCGCGGGGGAGTGACCGGTTCAATCAGTGGGAGTTAGTGTCCAGGGTCCTCGCTCATGGTGGGGGGGGCGCGGGGGAGTGACCGGTTCAATCAGTGGGAGTTAGTGTCCAGAGTCCTCGCCCCTGTCGGGGGGGGCGCGGGGGAGTGACCGGTTCAATCAGCGGGAGTTAGTGTCCAGGGTCCTCACCTCGGGGGGTGGGTGGGGGGGGAGTGACCGGTTCAATCAGCGGGAGTTAGTATCCAGAGTCCTCGCCCCCGGGCCGGGGGGGGGGGTGGGGGGGGAGTGACCGGTTCAATCAGTGGGAGTTAGTGTCCAGAGTCCTCGCCCGGGGGGAGGGGGGGGGGGGGGGTACGGTTCAATCAGTGGGAGTTAGTGACCAGAGTCCTCGCCCGGGGGGAGGGGGGGGGGGGAGTGACCGGTTCAATCAGCGGGAGTTAGTGACCAGAGTCCTCGCCCGGGGGGAGGGGGGGGGGGGGGATACGGTTCAATCAGTGGGAGTTAGTGACCAGAGTCCTCGCCCGGGGGGAGGGGGGGGGGGGAGTGACCGGTTCAATCAGCGGGAGTTAGTGACCAGAGTCCTCGTCCCGGGGGGGCGGTGGGGGGGGGACCGGTTCAATCAGTGGGAGTTAGTGACCAGAGTCCTCGCCCGGGGGGAGGGGGGGGGGGGGGAGTGACCGGTTCAATCAGTGGGAGTTAGTGTCCAGAGTCCTCGCCCGGGGGGAGGGGGGGGGGGGGGGTACGGTTCAATCAGTGGGAGTTAGTGACCAGAGTCCTCGCCCGGGGGGAGGGGGGGGGGGGGAGTGACCGGTTCAATCAGCGGGAGTTAGTGACCAGAGTCCTCGTCCCGGGGGGGCGGTGGGGGGGGGACCGGTTCAATCAGTGGGAGTTAGTGACCAGAGTCCTCGCCCGGGGGGAGGGGGGGGGGGGGGGGAGTGACCGGTTCAATCAGCGGGAGTTAGTGACCAGAGTCCTCGTCCCGGGGGGGCGGTGGGGGGAGGACCGGTTCAATCAGTGGGAGTTAGTGACCAGAGTCCTCGCCCGGGGGGAGGGGGGGGGGGGGAGTGACCGGTTCAATCAGCGGGAGTTAGTGACCAGAGTCCTCGCCCGGGGTGGGGGGGAGGTGGGGTGACCGGTTCAATCAGCGGGAGTTAGTGACCAGAGTCCTCGCCCGGGGTGGGGGAAGTGACCGGTTCAATCAGTCAGGGGGAGATAGAGGAACAGATATGTAGGCAAATCTCAGAGAAATGTGCAAATAATAGGGTAATAATAATGGGGGATTTCAACTTCCCCAATATTAACTGGTAGTCAGAGTGTGAAAGGCTTAGAGGGTTCAAAATTCTTAAAGTGCTTCCAGGAGAGCTTTTTGAGCCAGCATGTAGAAAGTCCTACAAGAGAGGGGGCGGTATTGGACCTAATTCTAGGGAATGTGGCCGGCCAAGTGGAAGAAGTGCTAGTAGGTGAGCACTTTGGTGACAGTGACCATAATACGGTGAGATTTAAGGTGGTCATGGAAAAGGACAGGGATGGGCCGGAAATAAAGGTTCTAAATTGGGGGAAGTCCGATTTTAATAGGATAAGGCAGGATCTGGCCAAAATGGACTGGGATCAGCTGCTTGTAGGAAAATCCGCATCGGAGCAATGGGATTCTTTCAGAAGGGAGATTGAGATCATACAATGGCAGCATGTTCCCGTAAAGGTCAAGGGTGGTTCCAAAAACCCCAGGGAACCTTGGATGTCAGGGGATATACGAGAATGGATCAGGAAAAAAAGGAGGGCTTTTGGCAGATACAAAATGCTAAAGATGGAGGAAGCCCTAGAGGAGTACAAAAAGTGCAGGGGGATACTTAAAAAAGAAATTAGGAGATCAAGGAGGGGCCATGAAATAACACTGGCGAGCAAAATAAAGGAAAATCCTAAGATGTTTTATAAGTATATTAAGGGTAAGAGGATAACTCGGGGAAAAATAGGGCCCATTAGGGACAAAAGTGGCAATCTGTGTGTGGAGCCGGAAGATGTAGGTGGGGTTCTAAATGAATTTTTTGCATCTGTTTTCACTATGGAGAAGGACGATGCAGACATAAAATTAGGGCAGGGGGACTGTGATATACTCGAACATTTTAACATCGAGAGGGAGGAGGTTTTGGCGGTTTTAGCAGGTCTAAAAATGGATAAATACCAAGGTCCGGATGAAATGTATCCCAGGCTGCTGTGTGAGGCAAAGGAGGAGATTGCGGGGGCTCTAACACATATATTCAGAACCTCTCTGGCCACAGGGGATGTGCCAGAGGACTGGAGAACCGCTAATGTAGTACCATTATTCAAGAAAGGGAGTAGGGAAAAACTGGGGAACTACAGGCCAGTGAGCCTAACATCAGTGGTAGGAAAATTATTGGAAAAACTTCTGAGGGACAAAATTAGTCTCCACTTGGAGAGGCAAGGATTAATCAGGGTTAGCCAACATGGCTTTGTCAAGGGAAGATCATGTCTGACTAATTTGATTGAATTTTTTGAGGGTGTGACTAGGTGTGTGGATGAGGGTAACGCAGTGGATGTGGTATACATGGATTTCAGTAAGGCCTTCGATAGAGTCCCGCACAGGAGACTGGTCAAGAAGGTAAGAGCCCATGGAATCCAGGGTGCCTTGGCACATTGGATACAAAACTGGCTCAGTGGCAGAAGGCAGAGGGTGATGGTTGAAGGTTGTTTTTGTGACTGGAAGCCTGTGGCCAGTGGGGTACCACAGGGATCGGTGCTGGGTCCCTTGCTGTTTGTGGTCTACATTAACGACTTGGATATGAATGTAAAAGGTATGATCAGTAAGTTCGCGGATGATACAAAAATTGGTAGGGTGGTAAATAGCGAGGAGGGTAGCCTCAGTCTGCAGGACGATATAGATGGGTTGGTCAGATGGGCGGAACAGTGGCAAATGGAATTTAATCCGGAAAAGTGCGAGGTGATGCACTTTGGAGGGACTAACAAGGCAAGGGAATACACAATGAATGGCAAGACCCTAGGCAAGACGGAGGGTCAGAGGGATCTTGGTGTGCAAGTACACAGATCCCTGAAGGCGGCGGAACAGGTGGATAAGGTGGTAAAAAAGGCATATGGGATACTTGCATTCATTAGCCGAGGCATAGAAGATAAGAGCAAGGAGGTTATGATGGAGCTGTATAAAACACTGGTTAGGCCACATCTGGAATACTGTGTGCAGTTCTGGTCGCCACACTACAGGAAGGATGTGATAGCTTTGGAGAGGGTGCAGAGGAGATTCACCAGAATGTTACCCGGGCTGGAGTGCTTCAGCTATGAGGAGAGACTGGGCAGATTGGGTTTGTTTTCCTTGGAGCAGAGGAGGCTGAGGGGGGACATGATTGAGGTGTACAAAATTATGAGGGGCATAGATCAGATGGATACTAAGGAGCTTTTTCCCTTAGTAGAGGGGTCTATAACAAGGGGGCATAGATTCAAGGTAAAGGGCGGGAGGTTTAGAAGGGATTTGAGAAAGAACTTTTTCACCCAGAGGGTGGTTGGAGTCTGGAACTCACTGCCTGAAAGGGTTGTGGAGGCAGGAACCCTCACAACATTCAAGAAGCATTTGGATGAGCACTTGAAATGCCATAGCATACAAGGCTATGGACCAAATGCTGGAATATGGGATTAGATTAGACAGGGCTTGATGGCCGGCGCGGACACGATGGGCCTCTATCCGTGCTGTATAACTCTATGGGGTAGAAATTAGGTCACGCCCCATTTGGGGCGCAAATATCGTCCGGACGCAAATATTAGCGCCTGGCGCTAATTATCGGCACTGACAGGAAACTTCACTTTTACCGCCCCGGGAGGTGAGTGGAGCGCTAAATTAGGCGCTGCACACCTCTCTTAAGGCGCAAAGGCCAAGGAGTGAGGCGCTAACTCAGCGCACGAGCGCAGCGCAGCTGCTGCCAGTTAGCGAGGGAACACAGACACAATGGCGCCGGACACTTCTTAAAGCGGGGGGGGGCCACTTGCTCCCCAGCCACACCCTGCTCATTGCAGCCTTGAATCTCAGCCTGGAGAGACCTGTAATCCATTTTGCTGCCAAGCATGGAGAGGGTGAGAGAACGCGCTCATCGCTTCACCGAGCGGGCCTTGGATGCTCTGGTTGACGCAGTGGAGCGCAGACGATGCATGCTGTTCCCGGAGAGTGGCAGGAGGCCTTTGCCACGCGAGTTCAGAAGAGTGTGGAGGGAGGTGGCTCAGAGCGTCTCCTCCAGGAGCATGGTGCCCAGGACCCATGTTCAATGCCGCAAAAAGTTCAACGACCTCACTCGGGTCGTCAGGGTGAGTGGCTTTTTCTCAATACCTCTCCATCCCTCCATCTCAACCTCACTCTATGGCCAGAGGGTCTTAAAACCCCAATGCACAACACTCATCCAACACCTATGGCCCTTTCATCAAACACACACACATATTCCACACTTTGCATACAGTAAGGGCTATTCACCTATGGGAGGCACATCAGGCAAGACCATGGCTGCATACAGTAAGGGCTATTCACCTATGGGAGGCACATCAGGCAAGACCATGGCTGCATACTGTAAGGGCTATTCACCTATGGGAGGCACATCAGGCAAGACCATGGCTGTATATTTACTCAGATGCTGTCCTTTTTCTTGCTGGCTCATAATCGGAGACAGCAGCAACGGACGGGTGGAGGGCGGCTTCAGCTGCAGCCCCTCAGCGATCTGGAGGAGCGCGTCCACAGGATTGTGGCAAGCCGGGTGATTGGTCCCGTCGCCACTGGAGACGCCGACCCCGTTGTGGACAGCAATGGTAAGGTCATCACCTTTTTGTCCTCTGTCCTTCCACTTGTCCCTCACAATACCAGCCTTTGACACTTTCAATCCAACTTGCTAACTCGCTGCACTTATTCCTCCCTTACTGCCACCCTGTCCTCACGCTAAAGCCACTCTTGTACCTCCCTGCTTTCAGATGGTGATTCACCAGCTGAGGAGACGGGCCCTGAAGCTGCCACTGGGAGTGATGCTGCAGCTGAGGAGGAAGAGGAAGCCGGAGCATCAGTGCCACCCTCTCCCGAGGAAGCCCATGCCCACACTGGGAACACGCCTTCCCCGGAGGGGAGCAGGGGGGAAGGGGCTGATGATGGTGAAGCTCCAGGACCCAGCGGGCTGCAGCAATGCCATGGGGGGGGTAGGGAAGAACGGGGGCCTTCTCCCCAGAGGGAGAGTATGCCAGACACTCCTACTGCAATGGACGCAGAGGAGGAGCGGCTGATTGCAGAAATGAACAGCCAGGCGGTGGGCATGCACACTGAGCTCATGGGTGCAGTGGGAAGGGTGCCCGAATGCATTGAATCACTGGCAAGGAGTGTGGAGCACTTCGCTGTAGCACAGGCGGATGCCACACTAAAGCTTAGTGCTGCAATTCAGTCACTGGCTGCCAGGAACCCATCTGAGACTGCTCTCATGCAGACTCAGATTGAAGCCACGCGAGCACTGACTGCTGCCATCCTCGATGGTTCGTGCACATGTCCCCGGGGCTGTCACCGCGCCGCAGCAGGCCAGCAATCTGTTCTCCGGCAAATTGCTCCGGATGCTGAAGTGCTGCCCCGTGGGAGTGCCAGTGTGTCGGGCGAGCAGGGAGTTGCTGTCCTCTCTCACGATGACAGCATTCCTGCTGCCAACACTGTCACTTCTACTGCACTTGCCACCGCCTGTAGGACAGACTGCTGCCGCCCATGCAGAGTTGGTGCAGTCTGCAGCCGGGCCCTCCAGGCCCAGAAGTGGTCGAGGCCGTCCTTCAGGGGCATCTGCAGTGTCAGGGTCTGACGAGCAGCAGCCTTCCACCAGCCTTGCTGCAGCCACTGAGGTCCCATTACGGAGGAGCAGTAGGGTTAGAAGGGGGGAAGTGCGCAAGGGAAGGAGATCACCCTCGAAGGGCAAAAAGTAGGAGGTGTGCCAAAATGCTGGTCATTTTTTTATTAAAGGCCGAGGTTCATGGTCCAACTTTTGTTTAGTGTTTTGGACATTATCTCCAGGTTGTGAGAACCAGTTATGTTATTGACTGTTTTTTTGTGTTTATTTCTATGAGTTTGTCATGAGGAATTGACACACACAGAGTTTGTAAAATAAATAAGTTTCTGTATTCAAAATATACATGGCTGGTGGTTGGAATTATTGGTGCCTTGGCCGGCTTAGGGGTTACGTGCTGGGTTGATTCGTGTTTGTAGCAATGGCAGGGGCCCTAGAAGCGGCTTGCTATTAGTCGTTGACGGACGGCCCTTGCAGTTTGACCATTGTGGGCCGCCCTCCTGCCTTGGTGCTGCTGATGATCATCGTCCTCGCCCTCTTCCTCCTCTTCCTCCTCCTCCTCTGGTGGTGCTACAAGGCCTGGTGGCATTGGCTGGGTCCTGAGGATTGCCATGTTGTGCAACATGCAGCACACGACTACGAAGTTCGAAACTTGCTCAGGCGAGTACTGCAGGGCTCCTCCGGAATGGTCCAGACAGCGGAACCGTTGTTTCAGCACGCCGATTGTGCGCTCAATAATGTTCCTGGTTGCTTGATGGCTTTCATTGTACCGCAGCTCAGCAGGGGTGTTTGGCGTACGGAGCGGTGTCATCAGCCAGGTGCTTAATGCGTACCCCTTGTCCCCCAGAAGCCAACCAACTGGCTGATGCGGTGCCTCGAAAACTTCTGCCACAGTAGTCTGGCGCAGGATGAAAGCATCGTGGCAGCTGCCCGGATAGTGGGCATTGACAGCGA
Source organism: Squalus acanthias (assembly GCA_030390025.1). NCBI lineage: Eukaryota > Metazoa > Chordata > Chondrichthyes > Squaliformes > Squalidae > Squalus > Squalus acanthias. The sequence goes on along the minus strand of CM059430.1, from coordinate 77,984,524 downwards.
GTATCACCTGTCTGTGGTCACAGACCAACTGCACATTCAAGGAATGGAAAACCTTTCTGTTCCTGAATTCCTCTGCATTCTCTCGCGGAGCACGCAAAGCCACATGCGTGCAGTCAATGGCGCCCTGCACCATGGGGAAGACCGCTACCCTCGCAAAGCCCAGAGCACGGTCACGCTGCTTGTCTGGGGTCATAGGGAAAGAGATGAAGTCTCGTCTCCTTCTGAAGAGGGCATTGGTGACCTGCCGGATGCAGCGATGCACCGCAAACTGGGAGATATTGGCGAGGTCCCCAACAGCAGCTTGGAATGAGCCAGTGGTGTAGAAGTTCAAAGCCACTGTGACCTTCACTGCCACCGACAGAGACGTCCTGGACCTCAGCTGAGGCTGCAGATCTGGCTGCAGCAGGTGGCAGAGCTCAGTGACCACCTCCTTGCTGAATCGCAGCCTTCGCAAACACAGCTCCTCGGACATATGGATGTAGGAGAGCTGTTCACGATATACCCTGGGAGGGTAAGCTCTCCTGTACATGCGCCTGATGGCCCTCCTCCGTCTGGCCATCATTGCCACTCTCTGTCTGCGTCTCACTATCCTCCGATTCAGCTGGAGCAGGACGACGCCCCCAATCATTGCAACCCCATATTCTCTTTGCCAGAAAAGTAATGAGGTACAGCAACTAAAGTAGCAGCAAAGTTAGGATGAACTAGGCAAAACTACCTCACAAAGCGTTGAGTCAATGTAGAAGTCTCTCTCTCTCTCTCTCCGAATCTCTCTCTCTCTCTCAGAACGAGTGGTGCATAAATGTCGACCACAGAAAAAGACAGGAAGAGGCCCCCTTTAAATAGCGCCCCCCCCAGCCCCACACCGATTGATAACGTTCCAGTCTTCCGGTCGTTGGAAGCGCCAGGCGGTAAGGCAGGGGGCGCCACTCAATTTCCGCTCCGGGGCGCCCCAAGGGCGTTGCACCATGGAATGACGTCACAATCTGCGCGCGCAGGTGGTCGCAGCGGTAAGTTTTAGCGCCGCCGCACAATCTCAAGTTAAGTTCTCGAGCGGCGCAAACAGCGCTGCACCCGGGCGTTAGCGGCTTAACGCCCCATTAGCGCCCTCTTAAGGCGCTAACGGGAGGCGCAACCAAGTGAATTTTTCCCCCTATGACTCTAATCAGCGGGAGTTAGTGTCCAGAGTCCTCGCCCTGGGGGGGGTGGGGGGCGGTGGGGGAAGTGACCGGTTCAATCAGTGGGAGTTAGTGTCCAGAGTCCTCGCCCATGGCGGGGGTGGGGGGGGGGGAGTGACCAGTTCAATCAGCAGGAGTTAGTGACCAGAGTCCTCGCTCCTGGTGGGGGGGGGGGGGGGGTGCAGTGACCAGTTCAATCAGCAGGAGTTAGTGACCAGAGTCCTCGCCCCGGGGTGGGGGGGGGGGGGTGTAGGGGGGGTGGGAGTGACCGGTTCAATCAGTGGGAGTTAGGGACCAGGGCCCTCGCCCCTGGTGGGGGGGGGGGGAGTGACCGGTTCAATCAGTGGGAGTTAGTGACCTGGTCCCTCGGCCCTGGTGGGGGTGGGGGGGGGAGTGACCGGTTCAATCAGCGGGAGTTAGTGACCAGAGTCCTCGCCCCTGGGGGGGAAGTGACCGGATCAATCAGCGGTAGTTAGTGACCAGGGTCATTGCCCCTGGGGGGGAGTGACCGGATCAATCAGCAGGAGTTAGTGACCAGGGTCATCGCCCCTGGGGCGGGGTGGGGGGGGGGGGGAGTGACCGGTTCAATCAGTGGGAGTTAGTGACCAGGGCCCTCGCCCCTGGGGGGGTGGGGGGGAGTGACCGGTTCAATCAGTGGGAGTTAGTGACCAGGGTCATTGCCCCTGGGGGGGGGAGTGACCGGTTCAATCAGTGGGAGTTAGTGACCAGAGTCCTCTCCCCGGGGGGGGGAAGTGACCGGATCAATCGGCGGGAGTTAGTGACCAGGGTCATTGCCCCTGGGGGGGAGTGACCGGATCAATCGGCGGGAGTTAGTGACCAGGGTCATCGCCCCTGGGGCGGGGGGGTGGGGGGGGGAGTGACCGGTTCAATCAGTGGGAGTAAGTGACCAGGGCCCTCGCCCCTGGGGGGGGGAGTGACCGGTTCAATCAGTGGGAGTTAGTGACCAGAGTCCTCTCCCCGGGGGGGGGGAAGTGACCGGATCAATCGACGGGAGTTAGTGACCAGAGTCCTGGCCCCTGGGGCGGGCGGGGGGGGGGGCAGTGACCGGTTCAATCAGTGGGAGTTAGTGACCAGAGTCCTCGCCCCTGGGGGGGGCAGTGACCAGTTAAATCAGCAGCGCTACTGGCCAAACCCCGGTCAGGGAAGGAGTCAGATGTCAAGCCTCAACGTCCTGCCTACAGAGATAACAAAAGTGTGAAATGTACGTTGATCCTCAGTGCCAAGAAAGGTTTGGAGTGAGAGCGGAAGGAAGCAAGTCTCCCCAGGTAATAGCCAGCCTAGGCTCAGGATGCCGGTCAGAGTTCCCAGAACAGGATTGTGCAAGGAAAGTGAATATTATTTAGCCTTCTAAAAGGTAAGTGTGGTTTAACTTTTTTATTTTATTTGTTGTGAGGAGGGATACAGAATCAACTCATTTGTTCTGTTCCCTCAACAACTACGAAATAAACTGGTTTACGGATCTACATTTGCCTCCGTCTCCTTAAAGTGTGAATCAGTCAGATACACTTAAAAAGAGAAGAACTCGCATCTGTACAGCGCCTTTCACCACCATGAGACGGCCCAAAGTGCTCCAGCCAATGAAGTCCTTTGAAGAGTGGGCACTGTTGTAATGTAGGAAATGCAGTAGCCGATTTACGCACTGCAAATTTCCACAAACAGCAATGAGATAATGACCAGATCATCTGTTTTTAGTGATGTTGTTGAGGGCTAAATATTGGCCCAGGACACCGGGGATAACTCCCCTGCTCTTCTTCAAAATAGTGCCATATGATCTTTCACATCCACCTGAGAGGGCAGACGGGGCCTCAGTTTAACGTCTCATCCGAAAGGTGAAGTGTCAGACTTGAATATGTGGTCAAGTCTCTGGAGCGGGGTCTGACTGGGAGGGCAGGGTGTGGCCAGTGAGCCACGGCTGACACATGCACGTTTATGGTATTCAGTTAAAAAAACAAGGAGGTCTCATTGTTCTGGTTCCTGGGTCACATGACCCAGGTATTGGGCAGTAAAAGTAAATTCCTGATCGTAATGACTGCAGATCCCCTTACAGAACTCGAGTGAATATCCAGGGAATAGATCTAAAATTTGTCGCACTCTCTCCCTTCAAAGTTTGAAGAACTGTCCTCTTCGTGCACGATCTGTTGTTGAGGCTGCCGCGAAACACGAATGAAAGCTGATTCCATATGTGGAAAACAAGAAACTTTAATTCAACTGCAGGGCACAAAAATGGCTGCACCAAAAGCTCCCAGAATTCTCTGGGCAAACTCTGAGGCCCCGCCCAATCCTGCCTTAAAGGTAAGGTGCCTTAAAGGGAAGGTGCTGGATTTTTGTCCACGGACGGAAAAGTGGATTATGCTCGTTTAGCTGGGGATCCGCCACACAGCTCCCCCCAGAATCCGCTTAGGAGGTGTGGACGAGACGGTGCGGCGGTCTGATGGGCCAGCCAGAGCGGCTCTTGTAGGACACCGGTGGACGTGGAACGGCCGGGCGTGGAGCAGTCGGGTGAACCGGCTTGAGGGCAGGTCGGCCGCGTGGAGGTGGACGAGCTTCAGGGACCTGCTCACCGGGCTCCGAGTGTGCTGGCTTGAGTCAGTCAACCGACACTTTTTCTGTCCTGTCGCCCACTTGCAGGATGAAAAATTTGTCCCCAGCCTGTAGCACCTTGTAAGGCCCATCATACGGGGGTTGAAGGGGTCCGCGGTGGGCGTCGTGCCGGATGAAAACAAACCGTGCTTGGTGCAGGCTTAGTGGGACGTGTGAGGTGGATTCGCTGTGTCGGGCAATGGGCACCGGGGCGAACTGCAGCGCCGGTGAGGCGAAGTCGTGGCGTTGCTGGTCGGCTGACCAGGGTGTCGTGGCGGTGGGCAGGAACTTGCCGGGTACCCGCAGCGGCTGACCGTACACGAGCTCTGCTGCCGATGCGTGGAGGTCTTCTTTAACCGCAGTGCGCAGGCCGAGGAGGACCCACGGAAGTCGGTCGGTTCAGGCGCCGTCCTGGAGGCTGGCTCGAAGAGATGTCTTCAAGGATCTGTGGAACCGCTCACACAGTCCGTTGGCTTGGGGGTGGTACGCTGTGGTGCGTGAATGGTCACCCCGAGATTGCGTGCGACGGCGGTCCAGAGTTCAGAGGTAAATTGCGGACCTCTGTCCGACGTCATGTCGGAGGGGTCGCCGAACCGTGCGACCCAGGTGCTGACGAAGGCTCTGGCGATGTCGGTGGTGGTGGTAGAGTCAGTGGAATTGCCTCGGGCCAGCGTGTGGTGCGGTCAACAATGGTCAGCAAGTGCGTGTGGCCTTGTGATGGCGGCAGGGGCCCGACGATGTCCACGTGGATGTGGTCGAATCTCCGCGAGGTGACGGTAAACTCCTCGAGGGGTGCTTTCGTGTGTTGCTGTACCTTGGCCCGTTGGCAGGCTAGGCAGGAGTTGGCCCAAGTGCGCACATCCTTGCGAAGGCAGCACCAGACGAAGCGGTTGGCTACCAATTTGATGGATGCGCGGGCGCCGGGGTGGGAGAGGTTGTGGAGAATGTCGAATACCCGGCGGCGCCAGGACGCTGGGACGACGGGCCGAGGTTGACATAGGGATATGTCGCACTTGACCTTGACTGCGGTCGGGCCACAGGCGACGTCGGCCAGGCGTAGCCCTGGTAGGTTGGTGGGTGCGGAGAGCAGATCAGGGTCGGTGATCTGGTCTGCTGCGAGATGAGAGTAGTCGACTGCCAGGTGTGCGGCGTGGATGGCGGGGCGGGAAAGGCAGTCGGCTACCACATTGTCTCAGCCGGAGACGTGTTGGATGTCCGTGGTGAACTCGGACACTGCCGCGAGCTGGCGCTGCTGCCTGGCGGACCAGGGGTCGGTTGTCTTTGCCATTGCGAATGTCAGGGGTTTGCGGTCGACAAACGCAGTGAAGGGGTGGCCCTCAAGCAAAAACCGGAAATGGCGGACCGCCAGGAACAGCGCGAGGAGTTCGCAGTCGAAGGTGCTGTACTTGACCTCCGGGGGGCGTAGTTGGCGGCTGAAGAAGGCAAGTGGTTGCCAGGCGCCGTCGACCCACTGCTCATACACGGCGCCGACCGCGTGGTCGGAGGCGTCCGTGGTGAGCGCTACCCTGGCATTGGGCCGTGGGTGCGTGAGCAGGGTGGCGTTGGCGAGCGCGGTCTTGGTGGAGTCGAAGGCGGCGGATGCGTCTGCCGTCCCTTCGACCGCCATCTTGCCGCTCCTGCCCCAGAGGGCTTCATACAGGGGCCTCATGAGGGACGCCGCTTTGGGGATGAAGCGGTTATAGAAATTCACCATCCCGAAGAACTCCTGGAGGCCTTTGATGGTGGTGGGGCGGGGAAATTGTTGGACGGCCTGCACCTTGGTGGGCAGGGGAATGGCCCCAGCCTGGGTGATGTGGTGGCAGAGGAAGTCGATCTTGTCCAGGCCGAACTGGCATTTGGCTGGGCTGAGGATGAGCCCGTGGTCGCTGAGGCGCCCGAACAGGATGCGAAGGTGTTCGAGGTGTTCCTGCTTGGAGGAACTGGCTACCAGGATGTCGTCCAGGTAGACGAACAGGAACTTCAGGTCCCGAAGGACCGAGTCCATGAGCCGTTGGAATGCCTGGGCCGCGTTTTTGAGGCCGAAGGGCATCCGCAGGAACTCGAACAGGCCGAAGGGGGTGATTACAGCCGTCTTGGGGACGTCCACGGGGACTTGGTGGTAGCCGCGCACCAGGTCGACCTTGGAAAAGACTGAGCGGCCGGCCAGTCTAGCCGAGAAGTCCTGAATGTGCTGCACGGGGTACCGATCAGGGGTGGTGGCGTCGTTGAGGCGGTGGTAATCCCCGCAGTGGCGCCAACCTCCACCTGGTTTGGGGGCGATGTGGAGTGGGGAGGCCCAGGGACTGTTGGAGCGGCGGATGATGCCGAGCTGTTCCATGGTGGCAAACTCAGTCCGCGCGATCTCCAGTTTGGTCGGGTCCAGCCTGCGGGCGTGGGCGTACACTGGGGGGCCTGTGCTGGGGATGAAGTGTTCCACCCCGTGTTTGGCGGCCTCCGCGGAGAAGGTCGGATTGGTAAGGGCTGGGAATTCGGCCAGGAGTGCCGAGTAGTCATCCGTGGCCCGGGCATGGCACTGTAACGCCATGTCGGCGGGTTGACGGGGGGCTATGGTGCCCAGGATGGGGGACATGGTGTTCATGTCCACGAGGCGGTGATGGGGGATGTCTACCAGTAGGCCGTGGGCGCACAGGAAATCTGCGCCGATGAGAGGGGAGAGCACCTTGGCAGTGATGAACTCCCATCGGTAGCGGCGATCAGCGAGGTCGAGGGTGACTGTCCGGTTGCCATACGTCCGGATTTCCGAGCCGTTAGCAGCAGCCAGCGCCGGTCCTCGTTCGCTCTTTTGGATGTCGAGGGAGGAGGCTGGGATGATGCTGTGCTGAGCCCCAGTGTCGCACAGGAACCGGCGGCCGGTTTTGTCATCCGTAACGAACAGCAGGGAGCCCGCGTGGCCCACGGCCATCGCGGGGGCTGGTACGGGGGCGGACTTGAAAAAGCAGGGTTTGTGCACCGTTGTGCCCTGGCGCCGAACCGTGCGTGGTAGTAACAGAGGCCCGGGTTAGTGGGGCGCGAAGGCCCCATGGCTGGGCCTTGTGGCCGCGTGGTGGCCGGTTTGGGACGCGCCCAGGCATTGGCTGCCAGGTCCGGAGTGACGTCGCGGCTGGAGTGAGCGGACAGCAGCTTGTCGGCCTCATCGGCCAGGGCTTCCAGGTTCGTGAGGCCGGACGCCACGATCTCTGGGCGGATGCTGAGAGGGAGCTAGCGGATGAACAGCGTGTGGAAGAGGGATCCGGGTGGGCTCTTGTCGGTGAGGGAGAGCATGTGGGAGAGGAGGTCTGACGGTGAGGCATCACCGAGACCTGGAAGGTCAAGGAGGTGGCAGTTTTGCTGATATGCCGAGGCCGTAAATTTTTTAAGGAGCGCTGTCCTGAGATGTGCGTACTTGCCTTCCTCTGGTGGGTTCTGCAGCGCTGTCCAAACCTTCGAAACTGCGGCGCTACCGAGTGATGTGACGAGATAGTCGTACTTCGTCCCATCTGTGGTGATATTTCGCAGCCGGAAGCGAGATTCAGCTTGGAGAAACCAGGCTTCGGGCTGGTTTTCCCCAAACTCCGGCAGTTTCACGGAAACTGCGTTCGTGTCCGCCATTGCAGTGCTCGGAATACGTTCTGAGCGTCGGGGTCACCAATGTTGAGGCTGCTGCGAAACACGAATGGAGGCTGAATCCATGTGTGGAAAACAAGAAACTTCAATTCAACTGCATGGCACAAAAATGGCTGCACCGAAAGCTTCCAGAATTCTCTGGGCAAACTCTGAGGCCCCGCCCACTCCTGCCTTAAAGGTAAGGTGCCTTACAGGGAAGGTGCTGGATTTTTGTCCACGGACGGAAGAGTGGATTATGCTCGTTTAGGTGGCGATCCGCCACACTGTGACTGTTAAACATAAGAACATAAGAAATAGGAGCAGGAGTCGGCCATTCGACCCCTCGAGCCTGCTCCGCCATTCAATAAGATCATGGCTGATCTTCTACCTCAACTTCACTTTCCTGCACTATCCCCATATCCCTTCATTCCCTTAATATCCAAAAACTTATCGATCTCTGTCTTGAATATACTCAACGACTGAGCCTCCACAGCCCTCTGGGGTAGAGAATTCCAAAGATTCACCACCCTCTGAGTGAAGAAATTTCTCCTCATCTCAGTCCTAAATGGCTGACCCCTTATTCTGAGACTATGACCCCTGGTTCTAGACTCCTCAGCCAGGGGAAACATCCTCCCTGCATCCAGTCTGTCTAGCCCTGTAAGAATTTTGTATGTTTCAATGAGATCACCTCTCATTCTTCTAAACTCTAGAGAATATAGGCCTAGTCTACTCAATCTGTCATCATAGGACAATCCCCCCATCCCAGGAACCAGTCTGGTGAACCTTCGTTGCACTCCCTCTATGGCAAGTATATCTTTCCTTGGGTAAGGAGACCAAAACTGTACACAATACTCCAGGTGTGGTCTCACCAGGGCCCTATATAATTGCAGTAAGACGTCTTTACTCTTATACTCAAATCCTCTTGTAATAAAGGCCAACATACCATTTGCTTTCCGAATTGCTTGCTGTACCTGCATGTTAACTTTCAGTGATTCGTGTACAAGGATACCCAGGTCCTTCTGAACACCAACATTTCCCAATCTCTCACCATTTAAAAAATACTCTGTTTTCTATTTTTCCTACCAAAGTGGATAACTTCACATTTCTCCATATCATATTCCATTTGTCATGTTCTTGCCCACTCGCTTAGCCTGTCTATATCCCCTTGAAGCCTCTTTGCAACCTCCTCACAACTTACATTCCCACCCAGCTTTGTATCATCAGCAAACTTGGATATATTACATTTGGTCCCCTCATCAAAATCATTGATATAGATTGAGAATAGCTGAGGCCCAAGCAATGTTCCTTGCGGTACCCCACTTGTTACAGCCTGCCAACCCGAAAGTGACCCGTTTATTCCTACTCTCTATTTTCTGTCCATTAACCAATCCTCAATCCATGTTAGTATATTGCTCCCAATCCCATGAGCCCTAATTTTGTTTAATAACCTCTTGTGTGGCACCTTATCGAATGCCTTCTGAAAATCCAAATGCACCACATCCACTGGTTCCCCCTTATCTATTCTGCTAATTACAACCTCAAAAAACTCGAACAGATTCGTCAAACACAATTTCCCTTTCATAAATCCATGTTGACTCTGCCCAATCCTATTATTATTTTTCTAAGTGCCCTGTTACCACATCCTTAATAATAGATTCTCGCATTTTCGCTACTACTGATGTCAGGCTAACTGGTCTGTAGTTCCCCGTTTTCTCTCTCCCTCCTTTCTTAAATAGTGGGGTTACATTTGCTACCTTCCAATCTGCAGGAACCATTCTAGAATCTATGAAATTTTGGAAAATGACAACCAATGCCTCCTCTTTCAAAACCTTAGGTTGTAGGCCATCAGGTCCAGGGGGTTTATCGGCTTTCAGTCCCATTAATTTCTCCAGTACTTTTTTTAATTAATACTCATTTCTTTCAGTTCCTCATTCTTGATAGACCCTTGGTTCTCCACTATTTCTGGGAAGTTTTTTGCGTCTTCTTCTAAAATCCACCCAATCCTCAGGCTTACTACTCTTTTTGGCAACATTATAGGCCTGTTCCTTTGATCTAATACTATCTTTAACTTCCCTTGTTAGCCACGGTTGGACCACTTTTCCTGTGGGGTTTTTGTGCCTTAAAGGAATGCATATTTGTTGTAAATGATATATTAATTCTTTAAATGCTCGCCATTGCTTCTCTACCATCATACCTTTTAATGTAGTTTCCCAATCTACCTTAGCCAATTTGCCCCTCATACCTATGTAGTTTGCTTCGTTTAGATTTAAGACCCTAGTTTCGGATTTAACTAAATCACTTTCAAACTCAATATAAAATTCTATCATATTATGGTCACTCTTCCCTAAAGGCCCCTTTACTACAAGGTTATTAATTAACCCTTTCTCGTTGCATAATACTAGATCCAAAATAGCCTGTTTCCTAGTTGGTTCCTCAACATACTGATCTAGAAAACTATCTTGCATATATTCCATTAATTCGTCCTCCACACTATTACTGCAAATTTGGTTTGCCCAGTCTATATGTAGATTAAAGTCCCCCATGATGACTGTATTACCCTTGTTACATGCGCCTCTAATTTCCTGATTTATACTCTGCCCTACATTACAACTACTGTTACAAACAGTGGCAATATTTCTATTATCTCTGCCCCTTTAGGATCTTGAACCTTTCCATAAGATAACACCTGAGCATTCTCTTCTCCAGTGTAGACATCCCCAGCTTCTCCTGCCTCTCCTCATGACTCCAGCTCTCTATTTAATTACAATTCCATCCCCAGCTTCTCCTGCCCCTCCTCATGACTCCAGCTCTCTATTTAATTACCCTTCCATCCCCAGCTTCTCCTGCCTCTCCTCATGACTCCAGCTCTCGATTTAATTACCCTTCCATCCCCAGCTTCTCCTGCCTCTCCTCATGACTCCAGCTCTCTATTTAATTACCCTTCCATCCCCAGCTTCTCCTGCCTCTCCTCATGACTCCAGCTCTTGATTTAATTACCCTTCCATCCCCAGCTTCTCCTGCCTCTCCTCATGACTCCAGCTCTCTATTTAATTACCCTTCCATCCCCAGCTTCTCCTGCCTCTCCTCATGACTCCAGCTCTCGATTTAATTACCCTTCCATCCCCAGCTTCTCCTGCCTCTCCTCATGACTCCAGCTCTCGATTTAATTACCCTTCCATCCCCAGCTTCTCCTGCCCCTCCTCATGACTCCAGCTCTCTATTTAATTACCCTTCACTGACAACCCCCCCCCCCACCCCCCACCCCACAAGGAGATCAGACCAGTTAGTTGATTAGGCAGACTGATGTCAAATTAAATTTAATGTGGGGCAATGTGTGGTGGTAAATTTTGGGAGGAACAATAACAAGAGCAAATGATAAAAGGAGTAAAGAAGCAAAGCGTTCAAATACTCAAATATAAAAAGTGGGAGTACAAGTTGATAAAGCTGCTAAAACACATTTGAGGTCCACGGTTTTATAAATAGGGACATCAAATGCAAAAGCAAAGAGGTAATGCGAAACCTGCACAAATCATTGGCCCGGCTGCATTTCGAGTATTGTGACAAGTTTTGGGTGTGTTACTTTAGGAAGGATCTCAAAGCAATGGAAAGGTTGTCGAAGAGATTCACTAAAGGAAACAGTGGCTTTAGTTATGAGGAGATCCCAGAGAAACTGGGACTATTTTTATTAGAAGAGAGGAGATTAAGAGATGTTTCTTATTCTGGGGAGATTTGATGAGGTAAACTGGGACAAACTATTCCACTTGTCACGGTGAGTTGGGATCTAGAGGGAATTTATTGAAGACCATCACCAAAGAATGAAGGGAAAGATTAGGAGAGGTTTTTATTTATTTTTTAAACAGAGGACATGGAATGTCGGACTCGAAACAGCAACCTCTCCTCCAATACCCCAATCACTCTCCTGCATTGTGTCCTGCATCATACTGCCACTGTTTATTATCCTTTTCCAATCTCAATACTTTGTATTTGTCCACATTAAATGACACTTGCCTGGTCCGCCAACTCCCCAGTCTATCCAGGTATTCTGTATTTGATCAGCTTAGTCCCAGTTGTTTCCAATCCCCCTTAGTTTGGTATCATCTGCAAACTGAGTTTTGTGTCTGTCCCACTCAAAACGTTTTTCTCTACATTATAAAGAGTAACAGCCCAGCACTGATCCCCGAGGAACCCCACTAGTTACCTCCTTCCATACCCACCCAGCACTGATCCCTGAGGAACCCCACTAGTTACCTCCTTCCATACCCACCCAGCACTGATCCCTGAGGAACCCCACTAGTTACCTCCTTCCATACCCACCCAGCACTGATCCCTGAGGAACCCCACTAGTTACCTCCTTCCATACCCACCCAGCACTGATCCCTGAGGAACCCCACTAGTTACCTCCTTCCATACCCACCCAGCACTGATCCCTGAGGAACCCCACTAGTTACCTCCTTCCATACCCACCCAGCACTGATCCCCGAGGAACCCCACTAGTTACCTCCTTCCATACCCACCCAGCACTGATCCCTGAGGAACCCCACTAGTTACCTCCTTCCATACCCACCCAGCACTGATCCCCGAGGAACCCCACTAGTTACCTCCTTCCATACCCACCCAGCACTGATCCCTGAGGAACCCCACTAGTTACCTCCTTCCATACCCACCCAGCACTGATCCCTGAGGAACCCCACTAGTTACCTCCTTCCATACCCACCCAGCACTGATCCCCGAGGAACCCCACTAGTTACCTCCTTCCATACCCACCCAGCACTGATCCCTGAGGAACCCCACTAGTTACCTCCTTCCATACCCACCTGTCTCAGTGTACAACTCTCCTTTGGTCCCTCCACTACACCCAATTTTCCATCCATTTCAGGTTCACTCCACTTACACTGTGCCTTCCAACCTTTTGGACCAAGATCCTGATGTGAGACTGGAGCAACTTTCCCTGTCCACACGGTTTGTTATCCCCACAAAGAACTGAGATTTGTCAGGCATTATCTCCCTCTTGGAAAGCCATGCTGGCTTCCTTCTGCTGTGGTGCATCATCCCTCCCTGCACATTGCCCTCGGATGCTTTCCCTACAATGGATGTCAGGCTGACCAATCTGTAGCTTCCTGGTTTATCCCCTTGTCCGTTTTATAAATTGGTATTAGATTCCCTTTCCTCCAATCCTCAGGCACAGTCCTCATTTTGAGAATATTCTAAAGATAGTTAATATAATATGCTTTGAGATAGATAGGGAGCGAGACAGACAGAAGGAGAGAAAGAGACTGGGAAAGAGAAATAGACAGGGAGAGAGTGACAGAGTGGGAAAGACAGGGAGAGAGAGAGACAGAGGGAGACAGAGAGACAGAGAGGGGGAGAGAGAGAGAGAGAGAGAATGAGAGTATGTTTTTGGAGGTGACAGAATGCTATTGGGGGATGATCTTTGAAGTTTGTCAGTTAGGTTTTATTTTTATTTTTAATTAAACTTTGTTTTGTGAAGCCAATCATTGCAAACAACTGAAGAATATAAAGAGTAAACAGAAAGGTCAGGGTATACACATTGAAAGGCCAGACATGGTTTCTCATTTTGTGAACATCATTCACAGGAGGGCAACACTGACCTCACTTATGGAAGGCAAAGAGAAATTACAAAAAGAAATTATCAAAAAAATAAAAAGAAATAGTAAAGTTTTCTGCAGACACATAAATAACAAAAGAGATACCAGGACAGGGATCAGGCCACTAAGGGATACACACGAGAAACTCACAGCTAATGATGGTGAAATGGCAGAAATATTCAATAGTTACTTTGCCTCAGTATTTACCAGGGAGACTAACAGGGGGCATGGCATTAGAAGAGAGCAAAAAAGTTATAACGACTTTTAAGATAGAAAGAGGGGAGATAATTGCTAAACTAATTAAACTTAAGAGAGTTGGTCCTGATGGATTACATCAACGCATATTAAAAGAAGTTAGGGAAGAGATAGCAGGGGCACAATTACAGATATATAAAAATATAAAAAATCATTAGAAAAGGGAACTGTGCCAGAGGATTAGTGGACTGCTAATGTGATTCCTATATTATAAAGAGAGACAAAACAAGTCCAGGGAACTATAGACCAGTTAGCTTAATGTTGGTGATAGGAAAGATAATGGAATCTTTACCCAAAGATGTAATAGAAAAACATCTAGGAACTGAAAATATAATAAAGAGCAGTCGCATGGATTTCAAAAGTGAAGGTCATGCTTGACCACCATTATTCTTTGAAGAAGTAACAGAAAGAGTAGACAAGGGTAATGTAGTAGATGCAATATATTTGGATTTCCAAAAGGCCTTCAATAAAGTACCACACAGTAGATTCATGACTAAGGTCAGAACATGTGGAGTCGGGACAAGCAGCATAAGAACATAAGAAGTAGGAGCAGGAGTCGGCCATACGACCCTTCGGGCCTGCTCCGCCTTTCAATAGGATCATGGCTGATCCGAACCTAGACTCACGTCCACTTTCCTGCCCGCTCCCCATAACCCTTAATTCCCTTATCAGCTAGGAAGCTGTCTATCTCCGTTTTAAATTTATTTAATGTCGCAGCTTCCACAGCTCTCTGAGGTAGCAAATTCCATAGATTTACTACCCTCTGAGTGAAGAAGTTTCTCCTCATCTCAGTTTTGAAATGGCAGCCCCTTATTCTAAGATTATGTCCCCTAGTTCTAGTCTCACCCATCAGTGGAAACATCCTCCCCCGCATCCACCCGATCAAGCCCTTTCACAATCTTATATGTTTCGATAAGATCGCCTCTCATTCTTCTGTATTCCAATGAGTAGAGGCCCAACCTATTCAACCTTTCCTCATAAGTCAACCCCCTCATCTCCGGAATCAACCGAGTGAACCTTCTCTGAATTGCCTCTAGAGCAAGTATATCTTTTCTTAAATATGGAAACCAAAACTGTATGCAGTACTCCAGGTGTGGCCTCACCAGTACCCTGTATAGCTGAAGCAAGACTTCCCTGCTTTTATACTCCATCCCCCTTGCAATAAAAACCAAGATTCCATTGGCCTTCCTGATCACCTGCTGTACCTGCATACTAACCTTCTGTGTTTCATGCACCAGGACCCCCAGATCCCTTTGTACTGTAGCACTTTGCGGTTTCTTTCCATTTAGATAATAACTTGCTCTTTGATTTTTTCTGCCAAAGTGCATAACCTCACACTTTCCAACATTATATTCCATCTGCCAAATTTCTGCCCACTCACTTAGCCTGTCTATGTCCTTTTGCAGATTTTTTATGTCCTCCTCACTCACTGCTTTCCCTCCCATCTTTGTATACGTTGCACTTGGTCCCCTCCTCCAAATCGTTAATATAGATTGTAAAGAGTTGGGGTCCCAGCATTGACCCCTGCGGAACACCACTAGTTACTGATTGCCAACCCGAGAATGAACCATTTATCCCAACTCTCTGCTTCCTGTTAGATAGCCAATCTTCCACCTATGCCAGTATATTACCCCCATCCCGTGATTTTTTTATCTTGTGCAGTAATCTTTTGTGTGGTACCTTGTCAAATGCCTTTTGGAAGTCCAAATACACCACATCCACTGATTCCCCTTTATCCACCTTGTTTGTTACGTCCTCAAAGAATTTGAGCAAATTTGTCAAGCATGATTTCCCCTTCATAAAACCATGCTGACTCTGTCCGATTAAGTTATGCTTATCCAAATGTCCTGTTACTGCTTCCTTAATAATGGACTCCAACATTTTACCAACCACAGATGTTAGGCTAACTGGTCTATAGTGTCCAGCCTTTTGTCTACCTCCCTTTTTAAATAAGGGTGTTACATTAGCAGTTTTCCAATCTGCTGGGACCTTTCCTGAATCCAGGGAGTTTTGGAAAATTACCACCAATGCATCCGCATTCCCTACCGCAACTTCTCTCAAGACCCTAGGATGTAAGCCATCAGGTCCAGGGGATTTATCCGCCTGAAGTCCCATTATCTTACCAAGTACCATCTCCTTAGTGATTTTAATCGTGTTTAGCTCCTCCCCCCCTATAGCCCCTTGTTTGTCCAGTGTTAGGATATTTTTAGTGTCCTCTACTGTGAAGACTGATACAAAATATTTGTTCAGCGTATTTGCCATCTCCATGTTCCCCACTACTAATTTCCTGGTCTCGTCCTCTAAGGGACCAACATTCACTTTAGCCACCCTTTTTCTTTTTATATAACTGTAGAAACTCTTGCTATCTGTTTTTATATTTTTTGCTAGTTTACTTTCATAATCTATCTTCCCTTTCTTAATTAATCTTTTAGTTATTCTTTGCTGGTTTTTAAATGCTTCCCAATCTTCTATCCTCCCACTAGATTTGGCTACTTTATATGCCCTTGTGGCGGATCGCCACCTAAAACGGGCATAATCCACTCTTCCATCTGTGGACAAATTTCCAGCACCTTCCCTTTAAGGCACCTCACCTTTAAGGCAGAAGGGGGCGGGGCCGCAGGTTTTACCCAGAGAATTCTGGGACCTTTTCAGTCTGCCATTTCGTGCCATGCTGTGATTAAAAAGTCTCTTGTTTAACATAAATGGATTCAGCCTTAATTCGTGTTTCGCGGCAGCCTCAACATTGGTGACCCCAACGCTCAGAACGTATTCGGAGCACTGCAATGGCGGACATAAACGCAGTTTCCGTGAAACTGCCGGAGTTTTGGGAAAACCAGCCCGAAGCCTGGTTTCTCCAAGCTGAATCTCGCTTCCGGCTGCGAAATATCACCACAGATGGGACGAAGTACGACTATCTCGTCACATCACTCGGTAGCGCCGCAGTTTCCAAGGTTTGGACAACGCTGCAGAACCCACCAGAGGAAGGCAAGTATGCACATCTCAGGACAGCGCTCCTTAAAAAATTTACGGCCTCGGCATATCAGCGAAACTGCCACCTCCTCGACCTTCCAGGCCTCGGTGATGCCTCACCGTCAGACCTCCTCTCCCACATGCTCTCCCTCACCGATGAGAGCCCACCCGGATCCCTCTTTCGCACGCTGTTCATCCGCCAGCTCCATCTCAGCATCCGCCCAGCGATCGTGGCGTCCGGGCTCACGAACCTGGAAGCCCTGGCCGATGAGGCCGACAAGCTGCTGTCTGCTCACTCCAGCCGCGACGTCACTCCGGACCTGGCAGCCAATGCCTGGGCGCGCCCCTCACCATCCCGTATGCGGCCACAAGGGCCTGTCACCAGGCCCACGGGGCCATCACGCCCCACTAACCCGGGCCACTGTTACTACCACACACGGTTCGGCGCCAGGGCACAACGGTGCACACCTCCCTGCTCTTTCAAGTCCGCCCCCGTTCCAGCCCCCGCGATGGCCGTGGGCCACGCGGGCTCCCTGCTGTTCGTCACGGATGACAAAACCAGATGTCGGTTCCTGTGCGACTCTGGGGCTCAGCACAGCATCATCCCGGCCTCCTCCCTCGACATCCAAAAGGGCGAACGAGGACCGGCGCTGGCTGCTGCTAACGGCTCGGAAATCCGGACGTACGGCACCCGGATAGTCACCCTCGACCTCGCTGGTCACCGCTACCGATGGGAGTTCATCACTGCCAAGGTGCTCTCCCCACTCATTGGCGCAGATTTCCTGTGCGCCCACGGCCTACTGGTAGACATCCCTCGTCACCGCCTCGTGGACATGAACACCATGTCCCCCATCCTGGGCGCCATGGACCCCCGTCAACCCGCCGACATGGCGTCACAGTGCCACGCCCGGGCCACGGATGACTACTCGGAACTCCTGGCCGAATTCCCGGCCCTTACCAATCCGACCTTCTCCGCGGAGGCCGCCAAACACGGGGTGAAACACTTCATCCCCACCACAGGCCCCCCAGTGTACGCCCACGCCCGCAGGCTGGACCCGGCCAAACTGGAGATCGCGCGGACCGAGTTTGCCACCATGGAACAGCTCGGCATCATCCGCCGCTCCAACAGTCCCTGGGCCTCCCCACTCCACATCGCCCCCAAACCAGGCAGAGGTTGGCGCCCCTGCGGGGATTACCACCGCCTCAATGACGCCACCACCCCTGATCGGTACCCCGTGCCGCACATTCAGGACTTCTCGGCTAGACTGGCCGGCCGCTCAGTCTTTTCCAAGGTCGACCTGGTGCGCGGCTACCACCAAGTCCCCGTCCACCCCGCGGACGTCTCCAAGATGGCCGTAATCACCCCCTTCGGCCTGTTCGAGTTCCTGCGGATGCCCTTCGGCCTCAAAAACGCGGCCCAGGCATTCCAACGGCTCATGGACTCGGTCTTTCAGGACCTGAAGTTCCTATTCGTCTACCTGGACGACATCCTGGTAGCCAGTTCCTCCAAGCAGGTGTAAGGGTTTTTGTCTCTCAGCCTGTGGGATTCGTGTGGCTCTGTGCAGCCCGGGTGCTAGTGCGGGTTTAGGCCTTGTTGCCTGTTCTGGTCTCCAGCCAGTCTGGGAGCACTAGACACACCTGTGAGTGGTTCGACCCACTCGCCCTTACGGTTCTAGACACTGGACTTAGATGCGAGAGCAGTAATGGAGATGAAACTCAGGTAGACTCGGTTGAATGGTACGAAATGGAAAATCTTTATTGCATAGTACTTAAGATTACGAAATACATGTCATAAGCACAGATTAATGACAGTACAATCTTACACGCAGTTATGTAATTAATTTCGGGGAAACAAGGAACGAACGACACATCGTAAATGGGGGCACACATTACAATTATCCTTAATACTTGAAACCCTCCCCTATCAATATCTGTCCTAAGCTAGATTCGTAGGATTCGAGACTCATGCTCACCACTCGTGATAACTCGGAGAATTCCGAAAACTCTGATCGGATGTTTTTCACCGCAGCGCCCACGTGTCGATCAGGGGGTCTCCTGGCCCCACTTGTTTACTCGTTTCTGCTCCGGCTAGCAGGCTGGAACGTCTGCTGTCATGAAGATCTGTGTTGTCCTCGGATTTCCGACTCTACTCAAAAAAAGAGTCTTCCTGTGCCCTCGCACGGATGCGATAGAATTCGAAAAGTAGTCTTCCTGTCAGTTCTGTAAAACTCGAAGAAGTCTTCCTGGCAAGGAAAATGTCTATTCGACCTACAGGCGCGGTCGGGGCTTACTGACCGTGGCAATAAGTATGGTCTTCTTCTCTTCTCATCTCATCTCATCTCATCTCGGGCCTTCGATTCCAACACCGTTTACCGACTTATCGGAATGGTGCGCCCGCTTCAAGGCTTCAGAGCCCAGTTCTACACAGGTCTTCGCGACACGACACAAGGTAGATTCGAGCGGATCGTAAAGTTCAACAGTCTTTTGAAAAGAGACACGAGGCAAGCAGGAACAAGACGGCGAGTCAAGAGCATAGGAGCAGCCACGAGGATAAGAGTCAACCGAATAAGAGCCAAGAGTCAAGAGAAAGATGGACGGTTTGGAGCTTGCAATTATAGTGCAAAATCTTCCGTTTCCCGCCCAACCTTAATGTCTTTTCTTTTGTTAGGGTTTGGCGCTCAAATGTCTTGTATAGGGTGATCTTCGTTTTAATGGGTTTCGGGGCTCCTCGTAAACGTCTGAGTACCTGTTAATATTTCTCCCATTGTTTAATCGGTCGGTGTTCTCCCCGGAGGGGTTTTGGGGCTTCCAAGTGTTTTCTGTAACTACCCGCTAACGGCTCTCTCATCGTAGAGTCGTTGGGATTCTACATATTAATGTCCTTGGATGGGTTCTTGATTACTTGGTACAATAGCTTTTATTCGTACCTGGGAGACCGATTTCAGTATTTATGTGTATACTGTAAACCCATGATGTCTCGTGTATTATCTTCAATGTGCTGAGTCTTAATCGATCTTGCACAAATGTTTATTGGAACGCCATCTTGTCTGCCTGTTGAAAAAGTCTAGAATGTTCTGCCACGAGGTGCGGCGGCCATTTTACAAGCTGCTTGTGTCCACTTTAAAAACCTGACAGCATTCTGCTGAAATAAAAGCTGTTTGAACGAAACTATGTGTTTTTCTCCTTATTAATAAAATCGCGATATATTGCGAATTCTACAGTCCCTCCTGTTGATGCGAATAACTCCGCTTATCGTATCAAAAATATTGTGGTGAGCAATATTATCTCGATTTTCTCCGAATCCAGAAAATTTAATCCCATAACTCAAACTATCTAGGGTCTTTGCGTCGTCCTTATTTCCCAAGAAAATTACACTTTATATCACCGTAGGCACCATTTGCCTTTAAACTTACACCACTTGTTTTCCTTCCAGGTGTAACCAGGCCGATGCCTCTCGTATCACCTGTATATTCATCTTTTTATTTAGGGAAAGGAAAAACAAAACCCAAACCAAACAATCATTTTTAACTACAACACCATCACCAAAATAATCAACACCAACTCTTAAAACATGTCGAGTTCCAAACGTATTTACAGTCTTTGAAAATCATGATCGAGTACAAACTTCCGCGGCGCACGTGGCGAGCGGGAGTGACGCCATTTTCCGATTACACGGTGCTTTCATCGTGCACGCGCACGTAACGTTCTCGCCACTCTCCCGTGTTTTCGTGTTTGGTGAGGCGTTTGCCTCTCTTACAATGTACGATCAATAGGTACACTACAATAAAAACTTGGCATACGACTAAAATGTGGGAGGCTATTCTGATCCATGAAGGCACTTCAATATTGGTGAACAGATTCCACCACGGTGGAATTACTATATCCAGAATGTCTGTTCCTATTTCGACAGTTTTCTGTTCTAATGTGTAAAAATGTTTCTGTGACACCGCGACGGCTTTTAAAAGCTTGGTGAGGTGTTCAGGGAGAGGGGGAATGAGGTATCCGAAATGCGCGACGAATCGCTGCAAGTCGGTGAAATTCTCTTCTTTAAACCATTAATCTGGGTCTGCAGCTCCACACTGTCTAGAGCGTTGACCACAGATGTACCCGTGTTAAAAGCAGTGAACACGTCGTTCACTGCACCCCTTCTTTGCCTCCCTACTTGATCCAAAACTTCATGTGGTGCGGTGTACAAACTTGTTTGATCAATTTCCGCGAAATCGAATTCGTAAAATTGTCTGAACATCTTGGTCAACAGGACCTGATACAACTGTTCCGTCTTTTTGGGGCACCACTCTGGTAACCGCACCTCGGTGAGATTTAAAATCACCGAGGCCACCGCGTAATGTACCCCCTGAAATAGTATCTGGTCTGTGGGGACCAGTACCAAACCATTCCCGGGTCCCTTACTAGTTTTAGGGCACCCTTCCTCTTCAGCTAGAACCACCGGAATCGTGGGCGGGGCTTTGCGTGGGCGCGTAATGAGCTCAGTGGCATTTACCGGGATCGAAGAGTATGGGGCTCCGCACCCCCTGGTGCTCGCATCCCACCTCATCCCCTGTCCGTTATCCTGCCATTGGTTAATGAAAAATATGGAGATGCCTTTGGGGCAAGCGTACTTTGACCCCCACATGCATACATAAATTCCCTCATCCGGTTCCCACCATTTGTCCCAACAGACTCTCACTTGTCCGTTTGTCCCCGTAATTGTTCGATGGGTATTATTACCCAGTCGTTCCCACTCGACCGAAGAGTTCCTCATGTTTTTGCTCAGCTTTCGCAGCCACCACCATCGGCTCAATGGGACATTCCCATTACAAGTCAAACAAATCCGTTTGCCGACGGTGACGCTGATCCTAGGTGCGATGATCCTTACTTTGGGGCACATTGAAGAAGTCTCTTGGTAGGCAAACCCCGATGTGCTAGAATACTCCGTTGAGTTTGTTCCCAGCCATCCTGGCCACCTTCCCTTGTGGAAATAGGTGGTGGTCTCCTCAGCCTCCCGTCTTCCGGTCCCATCCACCGCGATGGGGGCCGTGTCCCCGGAGCATCCAAACACCACGACATCCTTGGTGCGGCCTCGATAGGCCAATCCACATCCAATTGCCGCGAGCAATACTAGAATTCGTTCCATCCTTCCTTGGTTCCTGTGATCAGATAGAATGAGGTAGCCAGCCTCGCAAGAGTCTCTGGCTTTTGTGAAGGGTGAGCGGGTCCCCTGACCTCGCCTCACGTAAACTTCAATGTTCACTAAATAAACTTTAACTAGACCTATCCAAAGCTCCCATCATTTTACCATTTTCTGTTAAAATTAAACTACAAACTTAACCTTATTTAAAACTATAAACTTATAACCTTAAACTTATAAACTCAGAAACTTAAAACTTATTACTGTACAGCGCCGCCCGTTCCCAGGGCGGCCGCTTTAAATTCTGAGAAGGCTGCTGCGAGCTCTTCCCGACGGTGGGAGGGCACTGACCCCTTCCTTTGATCTGCCGCAGCCTGTTGCTGCTGCGATGGGACTGGGCCCTACCTGGGCTGCCTTAACCTTAAGCCTGCGCCTTGGGGCAGTCTGGGGACATGACCACATTTTCCTGGGCTGGGGTGCTCGACCTGACCTACGAGGAGTTGTCGGGGGCAGGAATCCCAGGACCGACGGACCGGGTTCCGAGACTTCCGCCGGGACGACCTGTGGTCCCACCACAGTCGCTGGCTCCGCCTCCCCTGACTCCGCCTCCCTGACCTCGGAACTTGCAGCTTGTGGCACCGCCCTGCTCGGCCCAGCAGGCGGCCCTTCCCTCGCAATCCCTACCTCCCCCGAGGGCAGGACGTTCAAGGCGGGCGGCTCGGGCTCTGAGGTTTTCACCGTCACGCCCTGTGGTCTCACAGCGGCTGGCTCCGCCTCCCCTAGCTCCTCCCTCCTGTGTTCGGGACCTGCAGCCTCGGTGTCCACCCTGTGTGGATCTCTATCTGCAGCCCCTGTCCTCCCTATACCTGAATCGGGGGCGACCCTTGCGTTCCCCGATTCCCACTCGTCCTCATCACTATCCTCATCTGACTCGAGTTCCGGGAACTCTCCCTCATCTGACTCCCAACCCCACAAAAATGTTTCACAATTTTCCAGGATGTCTCCTCCCCTGATGCAAGCTGCTTTGCCTGCCTGTGTGCCTTGTGGTCCTACCTGGGGCTGCGAGTCCCCACTCGCAGGTTTTGCCCCTGTGGTTTTCCCTTGTGCACCTGGCTTGTACAATTTGCACTGGTTTAAATCCCTGCTTCTGGCTCCCTTGTAGGCTGCTTTTATCTCTCTAAGCTGCCCTTCTAGCCTGAGCACGTCTAACTTTCCCATTAAGCGGGCGTTCTCCTCCCGCAGGGCCTGCTCTCTAAGCTGCCCTTCCAGCCCATCTATTTTCCCTATTAAGCGGGCGTTCTCCTCCCGCAAGGCCTGCTCTTTTAACCTGGCCTCCTCACCGGAGGCCCCCTCCTGTCCGTGTCTTTTAAAAGGACACAGGTAGGCAGGCTGCGTGGGCTCTAGTCATTGGGTATGGTTAGACGGGCCTGCGGCACCTACGGGGCCGGTAGCAACCGCCACTTTTCCATGTGCACTCATGAAGTTGCGCATGGCTCCCAACACTGTTTCGAGGTCGTCGGGAGGGGTGGGTGCACTAGCTTCCCTAACAGAGACAGGCATCTGGGCTCGGGCTGCGGGATTTTTATCCCTGGAATCCTTCCAAGGGTTCCTGCAGTTCTTGCGCCAGTGCCCTGTCCTCCCACAC
Organism: Squalus acanthias; assembly: GCA_030390025.1. Lineage (NCBI taxonomy): Eukaryota > Metazoa > Chordata > Chondrichthyes > Squaliformes > Squalidae > Squalus > Squalus acanthias. Next base: position 77,961,541 of record CM059430.1, on the reverse strand, counting down.
CCGTAACAAGCATTACTTGCCTGCGGGGCGCGGTTACCCTCCTGATGCCACTCCTTTTGAGCCGGGGCTGCGGGTCATACCTCATGTACTTTTCCTTTAAGGGGACGTGTTCCCATACCCCTTATATTGCGGTATCCTACCGTGAGTCGATTTAAGACCGACTCTTCCGTAATGTTGGGGTCAGTGGGATCAAACCACGCTTTTGCCTGCTCTCTGACGGCTGGCAAACTGTTGGCTACTATACACCTGAGCCAATGAGTTAAACCGACGCCGTCCACAGCGTCGCGCTCTGGCGCACCTGGACAGCTGCGCTGATATACTGGCCACAGCCTGTCGGCAAAAACCTTCGGGGGTTCTCCCTCCATCTGCACTGTCTGTCCCACTCTAGCAAACGGACCTTCATCGTCCGTCCCCAACACTTCTAGGACCTCATTTTTTAATGCCTCATATGTCTTGGTTCCCCTCTTGCTCTCGTCCGAGAGACACTGAAGGATTGAACTGCCTAACGAAAATAACAGCATTTTTGCTGTTTCCCCATCATCGCAGCCGTTAATGGCTGCGGTTTGCTCAACTTCTCTGAAATGTACGGAAGGGTCGTCTGACTCGGTCAGCTTCCGTACGTGATTTATCATAACTCTCAGCTGGTGTGAGCTGTGAGGCAACACAAGCTGGTTGAGGAGAACCCCTGGTTCCTCCCCACCGTTTCTGTTTGGGCCCCTTTTTATACCCGTAACTGGACACAACGGTCCCTTTTCCACTTCTTCCTCAGTGGGCTCTTTTGTTTCTTCTACTACTTCCTCCCTTACCCAGGTTTCCGAATAGCTGGGTGGCGCGGAGGGCGTAGTGGCTACAACTTCCTTTGCTTTACTTGGTGGGAATTTCTGAAACTCCTCATCTACTAGCGGCTGGTGTGCTGACGGACTGATAAGGCACACCATGCCGTGCGCTTTGTTCACGGCCCTTTTAAGGTGCTCTATCTCCTTTTGGCAGGCGCTATGATCGGCCCCCTGAAATTTATCCTCAAGGGCCATCTTATATGCCGCCCTAACCCCCGTTAAGCTCTCTTCCTGGGCTCTTATCTGGGCAGCTTGGCGGGCACATCGTTCCTTTAGTCTGCCCTCACTTAACTTTGCCTCAGTGACTTGGCACTCGAGGTAATCTATTTTTGCTTTGTGGTGACTGGTGATTTCCTGGCGTTCTCGGTGCAGCGCACTTAAATTCCTAATGAGCAACTCCCCTCCAGAGACTTTCTCATCCATTTCCTCCTCTAAATGCCTGATCCGAGCAGTTTGCGCTGTAATGACCTGGTTTGAAATCTGGACCTGCCTTTTGTAACACATTAACCAGACTGCTTTCTCGACTGTCTTTTTATGTTCCTTACTATCTGTCCACCTCTCGGCTGCCTCTAGTGGACACTTATCCGCTAACAGGTCACTTATCCATTTCTTAGTTAAATTTACCTTTCCGAACACATAATCTGCTATCTTTTCCTGCATAACATTTCGTACATTCACACCAAAGTCTAACACACTACCCTCTTGCTGCCAGTGTCCTGCCGCGGTCGCCATTTTTTGTAAGGGTTTTTGTCTCTCAGCCTGTGGGATTCGTGTGGCTCTGTGCAGCCCGGGTGCTAGTGCGGGTTTAGGCCTTGTTGCCTGTTCTGGTCTCCAGCCAGTCTGGGAGCACTAGACACACCTGTGAGTGGTTCGACCCACTCGCCCTTACGGTTCTAGACACTGGACTTAGATGCGAGAGCAGTAATGGAGATGAAACTCAGGTAGACTCGGTTGAATGGTACGAAATGGAAAATCTTTATTGCATAGTACTTAAGATTACGAAATACATGTCATAAGCACAGATTAATGACAGTACAATCTTACACGCAGTTATGTAATTAATTTCGGGGAAACGAGGAACGAACGACACATCGTAAATGGGGGCACACATTACAATTATCCTTAATACTTGAAACCCTCCCCTATCAATATCTGTCCTAAGCTAGATTCGTAGGATTCGAGACTCATGCTCACCACTCGTGATAACTCGGAGAATTCCGAAAACTCTGATCGGATGTTTTTCACCGCAGCGCCCACGTGTCGATCAGGGGGTCTCCTGGCCCCACTTGTTTACTCGTTTCTGCTCCGGCTAGCAGGCTGGAACGTCTGCTGTCATGAAGATCTGTGTTGTCCTCGGAGTTCCGACTCTACTCAAAAAAAGAGTCTTCCTGTGCCCTCGCACGGATGCGATAGAATTCGAAAAGTAGTCTTCCTGTCAGTTCTGTAAAACTCAAAGAAGTCTTCCTGGCAAGGAAAATGTCTATTCGACCTACAGGCGCGGTCGGGGCTTACTGACCGTGGCGATAAGTATGGTCTTCTTCTCTTCTCATCTCATCTCATCTCATCTCGGGCCTTCGATTCCAACACCGTTTACCGACTTATCGGAATGGTGCGCCCGCTTCAAGGCTTCAGAGCCCAGTTCTACACAGGTCTTCGCGACACGACACGAGGTAGATTCGAGAGGATCGTAAAGTTCAACAGTCTTTTGAAAAGAGACACGAGGCAAGCAGGAACAAGACGGCGAGTCAAGAGCATAGGAGCAGCCACGAGGATAAGAGTCAACCGAATAAGAGCCAAGAGTCAAGAGAAAGATGGACGGTTTGGAGCTTGCAATTATAGTGCAAAATCTTCCGTTTCCCGCCCAACCTTAATGTCTTTTCTTTTGTTAGGGTTTGGCGCTCAAATGTCTTGTATAGGGTGATCTTCGTTTTAATGGGTTTCGGGGCTCCTCGTAAACGTCTGAGTACCTATTAATATTTCTCCCATTGTTTAATCGGTCGGTGTTCTCCCCGGAGGGGTTTTAGGGCTTCCAAGTGTTTTCTGTAACTACCCGCTAACGGCTCTCTCATCGTAGAGTCGTTGGGATTCTACATATTAATGTCCTTGGATGGGTTCTTGATTACTTGGTACAATAGCTTTTATTCGTACCTGGGAGACCGATTTCAGTATTTATGTGTATACTGTAAACCCATGATGTCTCGTGTATTATCTTCAATGTGCTGAGTCTTAATCGATCTTGCACAAATGTTTATTGGAACGCCATCTTGTCTGCCTGTTGAAAAAGTCTAGAATGTTCTGCCACGAGGTGCGGCGGCCATTTTACAAGCTGCTTGTGTCCACTTTAAAAACCTGACAGCATTCTGCTGAAATAAAAGCTGTTTGAACGAAACTATGTGTTTTTTTCCTTATTCATAAAATCGCGATATATTGCGAATTCTACACAGGAACACCTCGAACACCTTCGCATCCTGTTCGGGCTCCTCAGCGACCACGGGCTCATCCTCAGCCCAGCCAAATGCCAGTTCGGCCTGGACAAGATCGATTTCCTCGGCCACCACATCACCCATGCTGGGGCCATTCCCCTGCCCACCAAGGTGCAGGCCGTCCAACAATTTCCCCGCCCCACCACCATCAAAGGCCTCCAGGAGTTCCTCGGGATGGTGAATTTCTATAACCGCTTCATCCCCAAAGCGGCGTCCCTCATGAGGCCCCTGTATGAAGCCCTCCGGGGCAGGAGCAGCAAAATGGCGCTCGAATGGACGGCAGACGCGTCCGCCGCGTCCGCCGCCTTCGATTCCACCAAGACTGCGCTCGCCAATGCCACCCTGCTCGCACACCCACGGCCCAATGCCAGGGTAGCGCTCACCACGGACGCCTCCGACCACGCGGTCGGCGCCGTGTATGAGCAGTGGGTCGACGGCGCCTGGCAACCACTTGCCTTCTTCAGCCGCCAACTACGCCCCCCGGAGGTCAAGTACAGCACCTTCGACCGCGAGTTCCTCGCGCTGTTCCTGGCGGTCCGCCATTTCCGGTTTTTGCTTGAGGGCCACCCCTTCACTGCGTTTGTCGACCACAAGCCACTGACAGTCGCAATGGCAAAGACAACCGACCCCTGGTCCGCCAGGCAGCAGCGCCAGCTCGCGGCAGTGTCCGAGTTCACCACGGACATCCAACACGTCTCCGGCCGAGACAATGTGGTATCCGACTGCCTCTCTCGCCCCGCCATCCACGCCGCACACCTAGCAGTCGACTACGCTCAACTCACAGCAGACTAGATCACCGACCCTGATCTGCTCTCCGCACACACCAACCTACCAGGGCTACGCCTGGCCGACGTCGCCTGTGGCCCGACCACAGTCACGGTCAAGTGCGACATATCCCTTTGTCAACCTCGGCCCGTCGTCCCAGCGTCCTGGCGCCGCCGGGTATTCGACATTCTCCACAACCTCTCCCACCCCGGCGCCCGCGCATCCATCAAAATGGTAGCCAACCGCTTTGTCTGGCGCGGCCTTCGCAAGGATGTGCGTACTTGGGCCAACTCCTGCCTAGCCTGCCAAAGGGCCAAGGTACAGCAACACACGAAAGCACCCCTCGAGGAGTTTACCGTCCCCTCGCGGAGATTCGACCACATCCACGTGGACATCGTCGGGCCCCTACCGCCGTCGCAAGGCCACACGCACTTGCTGACCATCGTTGACCGCACCGCACGCTGGCCTGAGGCAATTCCACTGACCTCTACCACCACCGCCGACATCGCCAGAGCCTTCGTCAGCACCTGGGTCGCACGGTTCGGCGTCCCCTCCGACATGACGTCGGACAGAGGTCCGCAATTTACCTCTGAACTCTGGACCGCCGTCGCACGCAATCTCGGGGTGACCATTCACCGCACCACAGCGTACCACCCCCAAGCCAACGGACTGTGTGAGCGGTTCCACAGATAATTGAAGGCATGTCTTCGAGCCAGCCTCCAAGACGGCGCCTGGACCGACCGACTTCCGTGGGTCCTCCTCGGCCTGCGCACCGCGGTTAAAGAAGACCTCCACGCATCGGCAGCAGAGCTCGTGTACGGTCAGCCGCTGCGCGAACCCGGCGAGTTCCTGCCCACCGCCACGATACCCTGGTCAGCCGACCAGCAACGCCACGACTTCGCTGCAGTTCGCCCCGGTGCCCATTGCCCGACACGGCGAATCCACCTCACACGTCCCACTAAGCCTGCACCAGGCACGGTTTGTTTTCATCTGGCACGACGCCCATCGCGGACTCCGTCAACCCCCGTATGACGGGCCCTACAAGGTACTACAGGCTGGGGACAAATTTTTCACCCTGCAAGTGGGCGACAGGACCGAAAAAGTGTCGATTGACCGACTGAAGCCAGCACACTCGGAGCCCGGTGAGCAGGTCCCTGTAGCTCGTCCACCTCCATGCGGCCGACCTGCCCTCAAGCCGGTTCACCCGGCTGCTCCACGCCCGGCCGTTCCACGTCCACCGGCGTCCTACAAGAGCCGCTCCGGCCGGCCCATCAGACCGCCGCACCGTCTCGTCCACACCTCCTAAGCGGATTCTAGGGGGAGCTGTGTGGCGGATCGTCACCTGAAACGGGCATAATCCACTCTTCCGTCTGTGGACAAATTTCCAGCACCTTCCCTTTAAGGCACCTTACCTTTAAGGCAGAAGGGGGCGGGGCCTCAGGTTTTACCCAGAGAATTCTGGGACCTTTTCAGTCTGCCATTTTGTGCCATGCTGTGATTAAAAAGTCTCTTGTTTAACACAAATGGATTCAGCCTTAATTCGTGTTTCGCGGCAGCCTCAACACCCTTGTTTTTAGTTGGATACTATCCTTTATTACTTTACTTAGCCACGGATGGCTGTCTTTTCTTTTACGCCCCTTTTTCCTCAGTGGAATATATTTTTCTTGAAAGTTGTGAAATACCTCTTTGAATGTACACCACTGCTCCTGTACCGTCTTACACCTTAGTTTATTTTCCCAGTCCACTTTAGTCAACTCTGCTCTCATACCTTCATACTCTCCTTTATTTAGGCTTAGTACGCTGGTTTGAGATCCAACTCTCTCACCCTCCAACTGAATTTGGAATTCAACCATGTTATGGTCACTCATTCCAAGGGGATCCTTAACTGGGACATTTTTTATTAATCCTATCTCATTACACAGGACCAGATCTAAGATTGCCTGCCCCCTGGTTGATTCAGTAACATACTGCTCAAGGAACCCGTCCCTAATGCACTCCATGAACTCTTCCTCAAGGCTGCCCTGCCCAATTTGATTTGTCCAGTCAATATGAAAGTTAAAATCTCCCATGATTATAGCTGTTCCCTTATTACAAGCCCCAACTATTTCCTGATTAATACTCCGACCAATTGAGTTGCAACTGTTAGGAGGCCTATAGACTACGCCCACTAGTGACTTTTTCCCTTTATTATTCCTTATCTCCACCCAAACTGTTTCACTATCCTGGTCCTTTGACCCAATATCATTTCTCACTATTGCAGTGATTTCATCCTTTATTAACAAAGCCACCCCACCTCCCTTTCCTTCCTGTCTGTCCTTCCTAATAGTCAAATACCCCTGGATGTTTAGTTCCCAGTCATGGTCACCTTGCAGCCATGTTTCTGTAATGGCCACCAGATCATACCCATGTGTAGTTATTTGTACCGTCAACTCGTCTATTTTGTTACGAATGCTGCGTGCATTCAGATAAAGAACTTTTAAATATGTTTTGTGACAATTTATTCTTGCTTTTACCCCCTTTACTACTTTACCTTTATCTTTATATATTCTGTCTCTTCCTGACACGCTCTGGTTTTTAATTACCTCACTGCTACTTTGCTTTATTGCCTTCTCCGCTGACATTTTTATTTTTTGCTCTCTTGGAACCTCCCCCCCACTAATTAGTTTAAAGCCCTCACTACAGCCCTAGTTATTCGATTGGCCAGGACTCTAGTCCCAGCACTGGCCAAGTGAAGTCCGTCCCAACGGAACAGCTCTCTCCTGTCCCAGTACTGGTGCCAGTGTCCCAGGAAGCAAAACCCATTTCTCCCACACCAGTCTTTGAGCCACGCATTTAACTCTCTGATTTTATTTACCCTAGCCAAATTTGCTCGTGGCTCAGGTAGTAATCCAGAGATTACTACCCTAGAGGTTCTGTTTTTTAATTTGGCCCCTAGCTGCTCATACTCCCTCAGCAGAACCTCATTCCTTGTCCTATCTATGTCATTGGTACCAACATGGACCACGACAACAGCAGAATGGAAAGCGAGCTGGCTACAAAACAGGAGAGAGTAGGGGTTAAAGGTAGTTACTCAGACTGACGGAAGGTGGGAAGTGGTGTTCCACAGGGATCGGTGCTGGGACCGCTGTTGTTCACCATTTACATACATGATTTGGACTCGGGAATCAGAAGTACAATTTCAAAATTTGTGGACAACACCAAATTAGGGGTATAGTGAATACAGAGGAAGACTGCGACAAAATACACCTTAATAAACCTGCTGAATGGGCGTGTAAATGGCAAAAGTAATTTCAAAATAGAAAAGTGTGAGGTGGTGCATTTTGGTAGAAGGAATAAGGAGGACACATATGTCTTGGATAATAAGTCTAAATGGGGTAGAGGAGCAAAGGGATCTGGGGTACTCATTCATAAATCATTAAAAGTAGTGACGCAGGTTAACAAAGCATGGATTGAGGCAAATAGCGCAGATGCATTTAAGGGGAAGCTAGATAAGTACATGATGGAGAAAGGAATAGAAGGATATGTTGATAGGGTGAGTTGAAGAGGCTCATGTGGAGTACAAACACAGCATAGACCAGTTGGGCCAAATGGCCTGCTCCTGCGTTGTACTTTCTATGGAACGTCCAGGTGGGCAGAGGATGCTAACTGGAGAGGGATGTACAGGGGTTGTTGTACTTATTCTGGGATATTGTTAGGTTGTGTGACAGGGAGCAGGTGATGGGGACCCCAGTTCCCCTGTTGTATTGGCCAGGGTAAGAGATGTTACTGCTGGGGGAAGGAACACCTGGTGTCAGCATCTAGTAGGCATGTTCTGAGACTGCACTCTTACATGCCCTCAGTCCCAAACTCACAACAACACACCTCCCAGTCCTCTTTCCATTTCTCATGCCAACCCAACCTGTGAGCTTGTCAATTTGTGCTGAATGAGGCAGAGTTTTGTGCAATAAACTATGTCGAGTGGGACCTGGATTCACACTACTACACTCATTTCGCAAGGAATACTGCTGGATGCAGGAGACATTCATCTCATCAGTACAGCTTCAAATCCAGATCCGTGAGTTGAAAAGCTAACCCACTGTCCCCAATTATTTTAATATAAATAAAAACAGAACAGTATTCTCGCTAAAAGATCAGCATTTATCAAAATATTCTGCATCTTCACAAAGCAAACAATAACAAAAACTAGTAATACTGCAATGGAGCATTACTGTAACAATCCATAGCTACTCAGGCTATTAAGAAAAGGATGAGATGACAATGAATATGGAAGGTCTCGCTCATTAACACCTTCAGGACTCCTCTCAAAACAAACCAAACCAGCACCAAAAGTTCATACCTTAAACATCCTGTGCTCGAAATTCGAAATGTGTTTTCGGTAAACAGGTTGTGATTTTGTTGCACATAGCTGAGATTGTAATTTAGTTCCTTGAATCTCATTTTGCTTTTTGAATGGGGTATTTACATGAAACTGCCTCTTTAAAAACAAAATATCAAACGACGATAGACAGTAGTCCTGAGTGGTATTCACGCTGGTACCCAAAGCAACGATTTGAATCCATCTCTATTCCACCACAACTTGCAAGTTCTCATTACTTTCCTCAAGCAAAATTAATGAAGTCAAACTCTCTCTTCATAGTTAGTGTGACTTCCAGTGTGTGAGTGTCGGTGATAAACTGAGCCTTTCCATTCTTACTGTCCACTGGATGGGGCAGGTGCAATCCCAATTTGCTGTAAAACATGAGAATTCAGGAAGATAACACGAAAGAGTGAGGAGAGCACAGTCTGTGTATTTGATCGGCGGCTCCGCGCTGAGGCCCCGCCCACCACGGTTAGAGGCCCCGCCCACCACGGTCAGAGGCCCCTCCCTGCGGTCAGAGGCCCCGCCCTCCGTGGCCGGCGGTCAGAGGCCCCGCCCTCCGCGGTCAGAGGCCCCTCCCTGCGGTGAGAGGCCCCGCCCTCCGCGGCCGGCAGTCAGAGGCCCCGCCCTGCAGTCAGAGGCCCCGCCCTCCGCGGCCGGCGGTCAAAGGCCCCGCCCTGCAGTCAGAGGCCCCGCCCTCCGCGGCCGGCGGTCAGAGGCCCCGCCCTGCGGTCAGAGGCCCCACCCACCGCGGACGGCGATCAGAGGCCCTACCCTGCGGTCAGAGGCCCCGCCCTTGGCGGCCGGCGGTCAGAGGCCCCGCCCTCCACGGCCGGCGGTCAGAGGCCCCTCCCTGCGGTCAGAGGCCCCGCCCTGCGGTCAGAGGCCCCGTCCTCCGCGCTCAGCGGTCAGAGGCCCCGCCCTGCGGTCAGAGGCCCCTCCCTGCGGTCAGAGGCCCCGCCCTCCACGGCCGGCAGTCAGAGGCCCCGCCCTGCAGTCAGAGGCCCTGCCCTCCGCGGCCGGCGGTCAGAGGCCCCGCCCTCCGCGGCCAGAGGTCCCTCCCTGCGGTCAGAGGCCCCGCCCTCCGCGGCCGGCGGTCAGAGGCCCCACCCTCCGCGGCCGGCAGTCAGAGGCCATGCCCTCCGCGGCCGGCAGTCAGAGGCCATGCCCTCCGCGGCCGGCAGTCAGAGGCCATACCCTCCGCGGCCGGCGGTCAGAGGATGAGAATTTTAAATTTGTGGCTTTGAGGGATAGAGGTCAATGTAGGTCAGAGAGGACAGGGGTGATAGGTGAGCAGGACTTGGTGAAAGATAGGATACACGTATCAGAGTTTCGGATGAGCTGAAGTTGATGGATTATTGGGTTAATCAAATCTGTAGATGACAAAGGCAGGAAAGAAGATGTAAGGGGCAGATAGGCTGAGTCAGGAGTGGAAACCGGCGATGTTACTTAGGTGCAACTAGGGGTCTTTGAATTGCAGACGCTCAGTAGCTGAACAGGTTAAAACAGAAATAGACCGTTTCCTAGAAGTAAAGGGAATCAGGGGTTACGGGGAGCGGGCTGGAAATTGGACATGAGTTTGAGTTCGGATCGGTCAAGGCCCTGTGGGTGGCGGAGCGGGCCCAGGGGCCGAGTGGCCTGGTCCTGCTCCTGCTTCTTGTGTTCTTTAGAGTTGAGGTTGGATCAGATCAGCCATGATCTTATTGAATGGCGGAGCAGGCTCGAGGGGCCGATTGGTCTACTCCTGCTCCTATTTCTTATGTTCTTATGTTCTTCTGTTGTTGCGGTCGCAAACATTTTGTTCAAGCCGAAGACAATGGCTTGGGAGGGGATAGAATCAGCGGCAAGGGTATCGAGTTTGTGGCGGGGCATGAAGATGGTGGCTTTGGTCTTCCCCATGTTTAGCTGGAGGAAATTATGGCTCATCCAAGACTGCACATGGCATAAGCAGTCTGACAACACAGAGGCATTGGAGGGGTTGAGAGAGAACTGGGTGGCGTCAGCAATATTCCCTGTAAGCTGCATGGCCACGCGGCGCTCCAGGGGTCCCGCACAGCCGGCTTTTCAATAGAAAAAAAATGACAGGGAAGATTGGTCATCAGCATACGTGTGGAAGCTGACGCTAAGTGTACTGTTTCCAGTTGTTGAGGGCTCTAGAACGAGGGGCCATAGATTCAAATTAAATGTAGCAGATTTAGAACAGAGGGCAGGAGAAACTTCTTCACACAGGCAGTTGTGAGGATGTGCAATTCACTTCCAGGGTTAGTGGTTGAGGCAGGAATGATTCAAGATTAGATTGGAGAGGTGGATGAAGGAAAAGGAGTGGTAGGGATCTGGAAACAGGGCGGGTAAACGTCATTCGGACTATTTGCTCGCATGGACCGACAGGGACTGGTTGGGTCGAATGGCCTGTTTCCGTGTTGAACTTCGATTTATTACGAATGATGTCACTAAAGGGCAGCATGTAGAGGAGGAGGGGCCAAGGATAGATCTTTGGGGGCTCTGGACCTAACAATGCAAGGCTAAAAAGAGAAGCCATTGCTGGAGAGGCTCAGGCTACGATCGAATCGGTAAGACTCGAACCGTGAGGGCAGTTCCCCCTAGTTTCACAACGGAGGAGAGATGTTGGATGAGGATTACAAGGTCAAAGACTGCACAGATCGCGAGGACAAGGAGGGATCTGTGGGGATAAGAGAGAACCTGGAGAGTTACGGGGTTTCAGGGCTACTGGCGGGAAGGAACCTGGGGTAGATTTGGCCCGGTGGGCATAGAGAAGGAGGGAAGCAGCAGAGGCAGCTGATGCATCTCTATCTTGGTTACGGAGAAATCTATGAGCTCCTCGCACTTGTTATTAGAGGTGAGGATGGAGGAGGCAGGAGAGAGCGGTTTAAAGGGATGGTTGTTAGTGGAGAAAAGAAGTCGTGGGGGTTATGTTTACACTCCAGGATGTCCCCTAATAGGGGGTGGTTTTGGCAGTGGAAAGTGAGGCACCCTGAACATGGCTTAAACACATGTATTGGGGTAATTGTGCTAAATGATTGCGTCATCCAGATCCCACCATTGCGCCTGAAGAAACAGCAGCTCCACTGCACTAGTGTAAATGTATCCACTTTCCAACCAAACAATCTCGCATTAAATTGAGAATTTAGTGCCTGAATGTGCTAAATAGTGTCCTGCACTCACAAGGAACTGGGCGAAGATTGACTAGATGAGGGCCCCTTATAAACAGCAGAGACTTTCGACCACTCAGTGCAAGCTGACAGAGCAGTGTTGGCCCCGTGTGACCCCGTCCCCAGCTCCGACATATACTTAGTGACACTCCACAGGAAGACAGGTCTGTCCCCGTGACCTCCCTTCAGCAAAGTCTCTCACTTACTAGTCCGGTGATCGAAGAGCCAGGAAGCGCTCTTTAATGTCCAGAGTGAGGTCTGCTGGTTTGCAGTCTGGCAGCTTGATTTTTATCTGAAAAATAGTTTTTAAAATATTAACCAAAACCTAACACCAGCATATTAAAATAATCCAACAGTCAACAAAAATGGCTAAATAATTTTATCTACCTGTTCCACTCATCGCCCCGTGCTCGCTGACCTCCATTGGCTCCTGGTCCACCAACGCCACAAATTTAAATTTCTCATCTTTGTCTTCAAATCCCTCCATGGACTCGCCCCACCCTCTCTCTGTAACCTCCTCCAGCCCTACAACTCTCCGAGATCTCTGCGCTCCTCTAATTCTGGCCTCTTGCACACTGCCGATTTCCATCGCTCCACCATTGGCGGCCGTGCTTTCATTGCCTGCGCCCTAAGCTCTGGAATTCCCTCCCTAAACCTCTCCGCCTCTCTCTCCCACTTTAAGATGCTCATTAAACCCTACCTCTTTGACCAACCTGTCCTAATGTTTCCTTAGGTGACTTGGTGTCAATTTTTGTCTGATAACGCTTCTGTGACGAGCCTTGGGATGTTTCACTACGTTAAAGGCACTATAGAAATGCAAGTTGTTGCTATTCTTGCTGATTCTTTGGAATCTGAGAGAATTGACTGAAGTATTTAAAATGATGAAAGGGTTACACTACATACGTATGGACACATTATTTGAATTAGATGAGTTAGCAAGTATGAGGAGGACATGTGTATAAGCAGCGTAAGCATAGAAATGGGATAGATCTTAGAAAGTTGTGCTTTAAGTCTTGAAGTTTGGAATAAATTGCTGGCTTGTGCAGTGAGTGCGGATCAACTGCAAATGTTCAACGGGAGCTGGAGGAATTCCTGGAGCGGCTGATGTCAGTAGTAGGGGGTGTTGGGTGATGTTCCTCACTGTGTTCAGTGAGTAGGGGGTGTTGGGTGATATTCCTCACTGTGTACAGTGAATAGGGGGTGTCGGGTGATGTTCCTCACTGTGTACAGTGAGTAGGGGGTGTTGGGTGATGTTCCTCACTGTGTACAGTGAGTAGGGGGTGTTGGGTGATGTCCCTCACTGTGTACAGTGAGTAGGGGGTGTTGGGTGATGTCCCTCACTGTGTACAGTGAGTAGGGGGTGTTGGGTGATATTCCTCACTGCGTACAGTGAGTAGGGGGTGTCGGGTGATGTTCCTCACTGTGTACAGTGAGTAGGGGGTGTTGGGTGATGTTCCTCACTGTGTACAGTGAGTAGGGGGTGTCGGGTGATGTTCCTCACTGTGTACAGTGAGTAGGGGGTGTTCGGTGATGTCCCTCACTGTGTTCAGTGAGTAGGGGGTGTTGGGTGATGTTCCTCACTGTGTACAGTGAGTAGGGGGTGTTGGGAGATGTTCCTCACTGTGTACAGTGAGTAGGGGGTGTTGGGTGATGTTCCTCACTGTGTACAGTGAGTAGGGGGTGTTGGGTGATGTTCCTCACTGTGTACAGTGAGTAGGGGTGTTGCGTGATGTCCCTCACTGTGTACTGTGAGTAGGGGGTGTTGGGTGATGTTGCTCACTGTGTACAGTGAGTCGGGGTGTTGGGTGATGTCCCTCACTGTGTACAGTGAGTAGGGGGTGTTGGGTGATGTTCCTCATGTTGCAGAGTGAGTAGTGGGTGTTGGGTGATGTTCCTTACTGAGGCCAGTGAGTAGGGGGTGTTGGGTGATGTTCCTCACTGTGTACAGTGAGTAGGGGGTGTTGGGTGATGTTGCTCACTGTGTACAGTGAGTAGGGGGTGTTGGGTGATGTTCCTCACTGTGTGCAGTGAGTAGGGGGTGTTGGGTGATATTCCTCACTGTGTACAGTGAGTAGGGGGTGTTGGGTGATGTTCCTCACTGTGTACAGTGAGTAGGGGGTGTTGGGTGATGTTCCTCACTGTGTTCAGTGAGTAGGGGGTGTTGGGTGATGTTCCTCACTGTGTTCAGTGAGAAGGGGGTGTTGGGTGATATTCCTCACTGCGTACAGTGAGTAGGGGGTGTTGGGTGATGTTCCTCACTGTGTACAGTGAGTAGGGGGTGTTGGGTGATGTTCCTCACTGTGTTCAGTGAGTAGGGGGTGTTTGGTGATGTCCCTCACTGTGTACAGTGAGTAGGGGGTGTTGGGTGTTGTCCCTCACTGTGTACAGTGAGTAGGGGGTGTTGGGTGATGTCCCTCACTGTGTACAGTGAGTAGGGGGTGTTGGGTGATGTTCCTCACTGTGTACAGTGAGTAGGGGGTGTTGGGTGATGTTCCTCACTGTGTACAGTGAGTAGGGGGTGTTGGGTGATGTCCCTCACTGTGTTCAGTGAGTAGGGGGTGTTGGGTGATGTTCCTCACTGTGTACAGTGAGAAGGGGGTGTTGGGTGATGTTCCTCACTGCGTACAGTCAGTAGGGGGTGTTGGGTGATGTTCCTCACTGTGTACAGTGAGTAGGGGGTGTTGGGTGATGTTCCTCACTGTGTGCAGTGAGAAGGGGGTGTTGGGTGATATTCCTCACTGTGTACAGTGAGTAGGGGGTGTTGGGTGATGTTCCTCACTGTGTACAGTGAGTAGGGGGTGTCGGGTGATGTTCCTCACTGTGTACAGTGAGTAGGGGGTGTCGGGTGATGTTCCTCACTGTGTGCAGTGAGTAGGGGGAGTTGGGTGATGTTCCTCACTGTGTACAGTGAGTAGGGGGTGTTCGGGTGATGTCCCTCACTGTGTACAGTGAGTAGGGGGTGTTGGGTGATGTTCCTCACTGTGTACAGTGAGTAGGGGGTGTTGGGTGATGTTCCTCACTGTGTACAGTGAGTAGGGGGTGTTGGGTGATGTTCCTCACTGTGTACAGTGAGTAGGGGGTGTTGGGTGATGTTCCTCACTGTGTACAGTGAGTAGGGGTGTTGGGTGATGTCCTCACTGTGTACAGTGAGTAGGGGGTGTTGGGCGATGTCGCTCACTGTGTACAGTGAGTAGGGGGTGTTGGGTGATGTTCCTCACTGTGTACAGTGAGTAGGGGGTGTTGGGTGATGTCCCTCACTGTGTACAGTGAGTAGGGGGTGTTGGGCGATGTCGCTCACTGTGTACAGTGAGTAGGGGGTGTTGGGTGATGTTCCTCACTGTGTACAGTGAGTAGGGGGTGTTGGGTGATGTTCCTCACTGTGTACAGTGAGTAGGGGGTGTTGGGTGATGTTCCTCACTGTGTACAGTGAGTAGGGGGTGTTGGGTGATGTCCCTCACTGTGTACAGTGAGTAGGGGGTGTTGGGTGATGTTCCTCACTGTGTACAGTGAGTAGGGGGTGTTGGGTGATGTTCCTCACTGTGTACAGTGAGTAGGGGGTGTTGGGTGATGTTCCTCACTGTGTACAGTGAGTAGGGGATGTTGGGTGATGTTCCTCACTGTGTACAGTGAGTAGGGGGTGTTGGGTGATGTGCCTCACTGTGTACAGTGAGTAGGGGGTGTTGGGTGATGTCCCTCACAGTGTACAGTGAGTAGGGGATGTTGGGTGATGTTCCTCACTGTGTACAGTGAGTAGGGGGTGTTGGGTGATGTTCCTCACTGTGTACAGTGAGTAGGGGGTGTTGGGTGATGTCCCTCACAGTGTACAGTGAGTAGGGGATGTTGGGTGATGTTCCTCACTGTGTACAGTGTGTAGGGGGTGTGGGTGATGTTCCTCACTGTGTACAGTGAGTAGGGGGTGTTGGGTGATGTTCCTCACTGTGTACAGTGAGTAGGGGTGTTGGGTGATGTTCCTCACTGTGTACAGTGAGTAGGGGGTGTTGGGTGATGTTCTTCACTGTGTACAGTGAGTAGGGGGTGTTGGGTGATGTCCCTCACTGTGTACAGTGAGTAGGGGTGTTGGGTGATGTCCTCACTGTGTACAGTGAGTAGGGGATGTTGGGTGATGTCTTCACAGTGAACAGTGAGTAGGGGATGTTGGGTGATGTTCCTCACTGTGTACAGTGAGTAGGGGGTGTGGGTGATGTTCCTCACTGTGTACAGTGAGTAGGGGGTGTTGGGTGATGTCCCCACAGTGTACAGTGAGTAGGGGATGTTGGGTGATGTTTCTCACTGTGTACAGTGTGTAGGGGGTGTGGGTGATGTTCCTCACTGTGTACAGTGAGTAGGGGGTGTTGGGTGATGTTCCTCACTGTGTACAGTGAGTAGGGGGTGTTGGGTGATGTTCCTCACTGTGTACAGTGAGTAGGGGGTGTTGGGTGATGTTCCTCACTGTGTACAGTGAGTACGGGTGTGTTGGGCAATGTTCCTCACTGTGTACAGTGAGTAGGGGGTGTTGGGTGATGTTCCCTCACTGTGTACAGTGAGTCGGGGGTGTGGGGTGATGTCCTCACTGTGTACAGTGAGTAGGGGGTGTTGGGTGATGTTCCTCACTGTGTACAGTGAGTAGGGGGTGTTGGGGTGATGTCCTCACTGTGTACAGTGAGTAGGGGGTGTTGGGTGATGTTCCTCACTGTGTACAGTGAGTAGGGGGTGTTGGGTGATGTTCCTCACTGTGTACAGTGAGTACGGTGTGTTGGGCGATGTTCCTCACTGTGTGTCGTGAGTAGGGGGTGTTGGGTGATGTTCCTCACTGTGTACAGTGAGTAGGGGGTGTTGGGTGATGTTCCTCACTGTGTACAGTGAGTAGGGGGTGTTGGGTGATGTTCCGCACTGTGTACAGTGAGTCGGGGGTGTGGGGTGATGTCCCTCACTGTGTACAGTGAGTAGGGGGTGTTGGGTGATGTTCCTCACTGTGTACAGTGAGTAGGGGGTGTTGGGTGATGTTGCTCACTGTGTACAGTGAGTAGGGGGTGTTGGGTGATGTCACTCACTGTGTACAGTGAGCAGGGGGTGTTGGGTGATGTTCCTCACTGTGTACAGTGAGTAGTGGGTGTTGGGTGATGTTCCTCACTGTGTTCAGTGAGTAGGGGGTGTTGGGTGATGTTCCTCTCTGTGTACAGTGAGCAGGGGTGGTTGGGTGATGTTTCTCACTGTGTACAGTGAGTAGGGGCTGTTGGGTGATGTCCCTCACTGTGTACAGTGAGTAGGGGGTGTTGGGTGATGTCCCTCACTGTGTACAGTGAGTAGGGGGTGTTGGGTGATGTTCCTCACTGTGTACAGTGAGTAGGGGGTGTTGGGTGATGTTCCTCACTGTGTACAGTGAGTAGGGGGTGTTGGGTGATGTCCTCACTGTGTACAGTGAGTAGGGGGTGTTGGGTGATGTTCCTCACTGTGTACAGTGAGTAGGGGGTGTTGGGTGATGTGCCTCACTGTGTACAGTGAGTAGGGGGTGTTGGGTGATGTGCCTCACTGTGTACAGTGAGTAGGGGGTGTTGGGTGATGTTGCTCACTGTGTACAGTGAGTAGGGGCTGTTGGGTGATGTTCCTCACTGTGTACAGTGAGTAGGGGGTGTTGGGTGATGTGCCTCACTGTGTACAGTGAGTAGGGGGTGTTGGGTGATGTTCCTCACTGTGTACAGTGAGTAGGGGGTGTTGGGTGATGTTCCTCACTGTGTACAGTGAGTAGGGGGTGTCAGCTGATGTTCATCACTGTGTACAGTGAGTAGGGGGTGTTGGGTGATGTTCCTCACTGTGTGCTGTGAGCAGGGGGTGTTGGGTGATGTTCCTCAAAGTGTACAGTGAGTAGGGGAGTTGGGTGATGTCCTCACTGTGTACAGTGAGTAGGGGGTGTTGGGTGATGTTCTCACTGTGTACAGTGAGTAGGGGGTGTTGGGTGATGTTCTCACTGTGTACAGTGAGTAGGGGATGTTGGGTGATGTTCTCACTGTGTACAGTGTGTAGGGGGTGTTGGGTGATGTTCCTCACTGTGTACAGTGAGTAGGGGGTGTTGGGTGATGTTCCTCACTGTGTACAGTGAGTAGGGGGTGTTGGGTGATGTTCCTCACTGTGTACAGTGTGTAGGGGGTGTGGGTGATGTTCCTCACTGTGTACAGTGAGTAGGGGGTGTTGGGTGATGTTCCCCTTTGTGTACAGTGAGTAGGGGGTGTTGGGTGATGTTCCTCACTGTGTACAGTGAGTAGGGGGTGTTGGGTGATGTTCCTCACTGTGTACAGTGAGTAGGGGGTGTTGGGTGATGTTCCTCACTGTGTACAGTGAGTAGGGGTGTTGGGTGATGTCCCTCACTGTGTACAGTGAGTAGGGGGTGTTGGGTGATGTTCCCCACTGTGTACAGTGAGTCGGGGGTGTTGGGTGATGTTCCTCACTGTGTACAGTGAGTAGGGGGTGTTGGGTGATGTTCCTCACTGTGTACAGTGAGTAGGGGTGTTGGGTGATGTCCCTCACTGTGTACAGTGAGTAGGGGGTGTTGGGTGATGTTCCTCACTGTGTGCAGTGAGTAGGGGGTGTTGGGTGATGTTGCTCACTGTGTACAGTGAGTAGGGGGTGTTGGGTGATGTTCCTCACTGTCTACAGTGTGTAGGGGATGTTGGGTGATGTTCCTCATGTTGCACAGTGAGTAGTGGGTGTTGGGTGATGTGCCTCACTGTGTACAGTGAGTAGTGGGTGTTGGGTGATGTGCCTCACTGTGTACAGTGAGTAGGGGGTGTTGGGTGATGTTCCTCACTGTGTACAGTGAGCAGGGGGTGTTGGGTGATGTTCCTCACTGTGTACAGTGAGCAGGGGGTGTTGGGTGATGTGCCTCACTGTGTACAGTAAGTAGGGGTTGTTGGGTGATGTCCCTCACTGTGTACAGAAAGTACGGGGTGTTGGGTGATGTTCCTCACTGTGTACAGTGAGCAGGGGGTGTTGGGTGATGTTCCTCACTGTGTACAGTAAGTAGGGGTTGTTGGGTGATGTCCCTCACTGTGTACAGAAAGTACGGGGTGTTGGGTGATGTGCCTCACTGTGTACAGTGAGTAGGGGGTGTTGGGTGATGTTCCTCACTGTGTACAGTGAGTAGGGGGTGTTGGGTGATGTTCCTCACTGTGTACAGTAAGTAGGGGTTGTTGGGTGATGTTCCTCACTGTGTACAGTGAGTAGGGGGTGTTGGGTGATGTTCCTCACTGTGTACAGTAAGTAGGGGTTGTTGGGTGATGTCCCTCACTGTGTACAGTAAGTAGGGGGTGTTGGGTGATGTTCCTCACTGTGTACAGTGAGTAGGGGGTGTTGGGTGATGTTCCTCACTGTGTACAGTGAGTAGGGGGTGTTGGGTGATGTTCCTCACTGTGTACAGTGAGTAGGGGGTGTTGGGTGATGTTCCTCACTGTGTACAGTGAGTAGGGGGTGTTGGGTGATGTTGCTCACTGTGTACAGTGAGTAGGGGGTGTTGGGTGATGTTCCTCACTGTGTACAGTGAGTAGGGGAGTGTTGGTGATGTTCCTCACTGTGTACAGTGAGTAGGGGGTGTTGGGTGATGTCCTCACTGTGTACAGTGAGTAGGGGGTGTTGGGTGATGTGCCTCACTGTGTACAGTGAGTAGGGGGTGTTGGGTGATGTTCCTCACTGTGTACAGTGAGCAGGGGGTGTTGGGTGATGTTCCTCACTGTGTACAGTGAGTAGGGGGTGTTGGAGTATGTTCCTCCACTGTGTACAGTGAGTAGGGGTGTGGGGTGATGTTCTCACTGTGTACAGTGAAGTAGGGGGTGTTGGGTGATGTTCCTCACTGTGGTACAGTGAGTAGGGGGTGTTGGTGGTGATGTTCCTCACTGTGTACAGTGAGTAGGGGGTGTTGGTGATGTTCCTCACTGTGTACAGTGAGTGGGGGTGTTGGGTGATGTTCCTCACTGTGTACAGTGAGTAGGGGGTGTTGGGTGATGTTCCTCACTGTGTACAGTGAGTAGGGGGTGTTGGGTGATGTTCCTCACTGTGTACAGTGAGTAGGGGGTGTTGGGTGATGTCCTCACTGTGTACAGTGAGTAGGGGGTGTTGGGTGATGTTCCTCACTGTGTACAGTGAGTAGGGGGTGTTGGGTGATGTTCCTCACTGTGTACAGTGAGTAGGGGGTGTTGGGTGATGTTCCTCACTGTGTACAGTGAGTAGGGGGTGTTGGGTGATGTTCCTCACTGTGTACAGTGAGTAGGGGGTGTTGGGTGATGTTCCTCACTGTGTACAGTGAGTAGGGGGTGTTGGGTGATGTTCCTCACTGTGTACAGTGAGTAGGGGGTGTTGGGTGATGTTCCTCACTGTGTACAGTGAGTAGGGGGTGTTGGGTGATGTTCCTCACTGTGTACAGTGAGTAGGGGGTGTTGGGTGATGTTCCTCACTGTGTACAGTGAGTAGGGGGTGTTGGGTGATGTTCCTCACTGTGTACAGTGAGTAGGGGGTGTTGGGTGATGTTCCTCACTGTGTACAGTGAGTAGGGGGTGTTGGGTGATGTTCCTCACTGTGTACAGTGAGTAGGGGGTGTTGGGTGATGTTCCTCACTGTGTACAGTGAGTAGGGGGTGTTGGGTGATGTTCCTCACTGTGTACAGTGAGTAGGGGGTGTTGGGTGATGTTCCTCACTGTGTACAGTGAGTAGGGGTGTTGGGTGATGTTCCTCACTGTGTACAGTGAGTAGGGGGTGTTGGGTGATGTTCCTCACTGTGTACAGTGAGTAGGGGGTGTTGGGTGATGTTCCTCACTGTGTACAGTGAGTAGGGGGTGTTGGGTGATGTTCCTCACTGTGTACAGTGAGTAGGGGGTGTTGGGTGATGTTCCTCACTGTGTACAGTGAGTAGGGGGTGTTGGGTGATGTTCCTCACTGTGTACAGTGAGTAGGGGGTGTTGGGTGATGTTCCTCACTGTGTACAGTGAGTAGGGGGTGTTGGGTGATGTTCCTCACTGTGTACAGTGAGTAGGGGGTGTTGGGTGATGTTCCTCACTGTGTACAGTGAGTAGGGGGTGTTGGGTGATGTTCCTCACTGTGTACAGTGAGTAGGGGGTGTTGGGTGATGTTCCTCACTGTGTACAGTGAGTAGGGGGTGTTGGGTGATGTTCCTCACTGTGTACAGTGAGTAGGGGGTGTTGGGTGATGTTCCTCACTGTGTACAGTGAGTAGGGGGTGTTGGGTGATGTTCCTCACTGTGTACAGTGAGTAGGGGGTGTTGGGTGATGTTCCTCACTGTGTACAGTGAGTAGGGGGTGTTGGGTGATGTTCCTCACTGTGTACAGTGAGTAGGGGGTGTTGGGTGATGTTCCTCACTGTGTACAGTGAGTAGGGGGTGTTGGGTGATGTTCCTCACTGTGTACAGTGAGTAGGGGGTGTTGGGTGATGTTCCTCACTGTGTACAGTGAGTAGGGGGTGTTGGGTGATGTTCCTCACTGTGTACAGTGAGTAGGGGGTGTTGGGTGATGTTCCTCACTGTGTACAGTGAGTAGGGGGTGTTGGGTGATGTTCCTCACTGTGTACAGTGAGTAGGGGGTGTTGGGTGATGTTCCTCACTGTGTACAGTGAGTAGGGGGTGTTGGGTGATGTTCCTCACTGTGTACAGTGAGTAGGGGGTGTTGGGTGATGTTCCTCACTGTGTACAGTGAGTAGGGGGTGTTGGGTGATGTTCCTCACTGTGTACAGTGAGTAGGGGGTGTTGGGTGATGTTCCTCACTGTGTACAGTGAGTAGGGGGTGTTGGGTGATGTTCCTCACTGTGTACAGTGAGTAGGGGGTGTTGGGTGATGTTCCTCACTGTGTACAGTGAGTAGGGGGTGTTGGGTGATGTTCCTCACTGTGTACAGTGAGTAGGGGGTGTTGGGTGATGTTCCTCACTGTGTACAGTGAGTAGGGGGTGTTGGGTGATGTCCTCACTGTGTACAGTGAGTAGGGGGTGTTGGGTGATGTTCCTCACTGTGTACAGTGAGTAGGGGTGTTGGGTGATGTTCCTCACTGTGTACAGTGAGTAGGGGGTGTTGGGTGATGTTCCTCACTGTGTACAGTGAGTAGGGGGTGTTGGGTGATGTTCCTCACTGTGTACAGTGAGTAGGGGGTGTTGGGTGATGTTCCTCACTGTGTACAGTGAGTAGGGGGGTGTTGGGTGATGTTCCTCACTGTGTACAGTGAGTAGGGGGTGTTGGGTGATGTTCCTCACTGTGTACAGTGAGTAGGGGGTGTTGGGTGATGTTCCTCACTGTGTACAGTGAGTAGGGGGTGTTGGGTGATGTTCCTCACTGTGTACAGTGAGTAGGGGGTGTTGGGTGATGTTCCTCACTGTGTACAGTGAGTAGGGGGTGTTGGGTGATGTCCCTCACTGTGTACAGTGAGTAGGGGGTGTTGGGTGATGTTCCTCACTGTGTACAGTGAGTAGGGGGTGTTGGGTGATGTTCCTCACTGTGTACAGTGAGTAGGGGGTGTTGGGTGATGTCCTCACTGTGTACAGTGAGTAGGGGGTGTTGGGTGATGTTCCTCACTGTGTACAGTGAGTAGGGGGTGTTGGGTGATGTTCCTCACTGTGTACAGTGAGTAGGGGGTGTTGGGTGATGTTCCTCACTGTGTACAGTGAGTAGGGGGTGTTGGGTGATGTGCCTCACTGTGTACAGTGAGTAGGGGGTGTTGGGTGATGTTCCTCACTGTGTACAGTGAGTAGGGGGTGTTGGGTGATGTTCCTCACTGTGTACAGTGAGTAGGGGGTGTTGGGTGATGTTCCTCACTGTGTACAGTGAGTAGGGGGTGTTGGGTGATGTTCCTCACTGTGTACAGTGAGTAGGGGGTGTTGGGTGATGTTCCTCACTGTGTACAGTGAGTAGGGGGTG
Organism: Squalus acanthias; assembly: GCA_030390025.1. Classification (NCBI taxonomy): domain Eukaryota; kingdom Metazoa; phylum Chordata; class Chondrichthyes; order Squaliformes; family Squalidae; genus Squalus; species Squalus acanthias. The sequence continues at coordinate 77,939,030 of CM059430.1, read as the reverse complement.
TTGGGTGATGTCCTCACTGTGTACAGTGAGTAGGGGGTGTTGGGTGATGTTCCTCACTGTGTACAGTGAGTAGGGGGTGTTGGGTGATGTTCCTCACTGTGTACAGTGAGTAGGGGGTGTTGGGTGATGTCCCTCACTGTGTACAGTGAGTAGGGGGTGTTGGGTGATGTTCCTCACTGTGTACAGTGAGTAGGGGGTGTTGGGTGATGTTCCTCACTGTGTACAGTGAGTAGGGGGTGTTGGGTGATGTTCCTCACTGTGTACAGTGAGTAGGGGGTGTTGGGTGATGTCCCTCACTGTGTACAGTGAGTAGGGGGTGTTGGGTGATGTTCCTCACTGTGTACAGTGAGTAGGGGGTGTTGGGTGATGTTCCTCACTGTGTACAGTGAGTAGGGGGTGTTGGGTGATGTCCCTCACTGTGTACAGTGAGTAGGGGGTGTTGGGTGATGTCGCTCACTGTGTACAGTGAGTAGGGGGTGTTGGGTGATGTCCCTCACTGTGTACAGTGAGTAGGGGGTGTTGGGTGATGTCCCTCACTGTGTACAGTGAGTAGGGGGTGTTGGGTGATGTTCCTCACTGTGTACAGTGAGTAGGGGGTGTTGGGTGATGTTCCTCACTGTGTACAGTGAGTAGGGGGTGTTGGGTGATGTTCCTCACTGTGTACAGTGAGTAGGGGGTGTTGGGTGATGTTCCTCACTGTGTACAGTGAGTAGGGGGTGTTGGGTGATGTTCCTCACTGTGTACAGTGAGTAGGGGGTGTTGGGTGATGTTCCTCACTGTGTACAGTGAGTAGGGGGTGTTGGGTGATGTTCCTCACTGTGTACAGTGAGTAGGGGGTGTTGGGTGATGTTTCTCACTGTGTACAGTGAGTAGGGGGTGTTGGGTGATGTCCCTCACTGTGTACAGTGAGTAGGGGGTGTTGGGTGATGTCCTCACTGTGTACAGTGAGTAGGGGGTGTTGGGTGATGTCCCTCACTGTGTACAGTGAGTAGGGGGTGTTGGGTGATGTTCCTCACTGTGTACAGTGAGTAGGGGGTGTTGGGTGATGTTCCTCACTGTGTACAGTGAGTAGGGGGTGTTTGGTGATGTTCCTCACTGTGTACAGTGAGTAGGGGGTGTTGGGTGATGTTCCTCACTGTGTACAGTGAGTAGGGGGTGTTGGGTGATGTTCCTCACTGTGTACAGTGAGTAGGGGGTGTTGGGTGATGTTCCTCACTGTGTACAGTGAGTAGGGGGTGTTGGGTGATGTTCCTCACTGTGTACAGTGAGTAGGGGGTGTTGGGTGATGTTCCTCACTGTGTACAGTGAGTAGGGGGTGTTGGGTGATGTTCCTCACTGTGTACAGTGAGTAGGGGGTGTTGGGTGATGTCCTCACTGTGTACAGTGAGTAGGGGGTGTTGGGTGATGTTCCTCACTGTGTACAGTGAGTAGGGGGTGTTGGGTGATGTTCCTCACTGTGTACAGTGAGTAGGGGGTGTTGGGTGATGTTCCTCACTGTGTACAGTGAGTAGGGGGTGTTGGGTGATGTCCCTCACTGTGTACAGTGAGTAGGGGGTGTTGGGTGATGTTCCTCACTGTGTACAGTGAGTAGGGGGTGTTGGGTGATGTTCCTCACTGTGTACAGTGAGTAGGGGGTGTTGGGTGATGTTCCTCACTGTGTACAGTGAGTAGGGGGTGTTGGGTGATGTTCCTCACTGTGTACAGTGAGTAGGGGGTGTTGGGTGATGTCCCTCACTGTGTACAGTGAGTAGGGGGTGTTGGGTGATGTCCTCACTGTGTACAGTGAGTAGGGGGTGTTGGGTGATGTTCCTCACTGTGTACAGTGAGTAGGGGGTGTTGGGTGATGTTCCTCACTGTGTACAGTGAGTAGGGGGTGTTGGGTGATGTCCTCACTGTGTACAGTGAGTAGGGGGTGTTGGGTGATGTTCCTCACTGTGTACAGTGAGTAGGGGGTGTTGGGTGATGTTCCTCACTGTGTACAGTGAGTAGGGGGTGTTGGGTGATGTTCCTCACTGTGTACAGTGAGTAGGGGGTGTTGGGTGATGTTCCTCACTGTGTACAGTGAGTAGGGGGTGTTGGGTGATGTTCCTCACTGTGTACAGTGAGTAGGGGGTGTTGGGTGATGTTCCTCACTGTGTACAGTGAGTAGGGGGTGTTGGGTGATGTCCTCACTGTGTACAGTGAGTAGGGGGTGTTGGGTGATGTCCCTCACTGTGTACAGTGAGTAGGGGGTGTTGGGTGATGTCCCTCACTGTGTACAGTGAGTAGGGGGTGTTGGGTGATGTTCCTCACTGTGTACAGTGAGTAGGGGGTGTTGGGTGATGTTCCTCACTGTGTACAGTGAGTAGGGGGTGTTGGGTGATGTCCTCACTGTGTACAGTGAGTAGGGGGTGTTGGGTGATGTCCCTCACTGTGTACAGTGAGTAGGGGGTGTTGGGTGATGTCCCTCACTGTGTACAGTGAGTAGGGGGTGTTGGGTGATGTTCCTCACTGTGTACAGTGAGTAGGGGGTGTTGGGTGATGTTCCTCACTGTGTACAGTGAGTAGGGGGTGTTGGGTGATGTTCCTCACTGTGTACAGTGAGTAGGGGGTGTTGGGTGATGTTCCTCACTGTGTACAGTGAGTAGGGGGTGTTGGGTGATGTTCCTCACTGTGTACAGTGAGTAGGGGGTGTTGGGTGATGTTCCTCACTGTGTACAGTGAGTAGGGGGTGTTGGGTGATGTCCCTCACTGTGTACAGTGAGTAGGGGGTGTTGGGTGATGTTCCTCACTGTGTACAGTGAGTAGGGGGTGTTGGGTGATGTTCCTCACTGTGTACAGTGAGTAGGGGGTGTTGGGTGATGTTCCTCACTGTGTACAGTGAGTAGGGGGTGTTGGGTGATGTCCTCACTGTGTACAGTGAGTAGGGGGTGTTGGGTGATGTTCCTCACTGTGTACAGTGAGTAGGGGGTGTTGGGTGATGTTCCTCACTGTGTACAGTGAGTAGGGGGTGTTGGGTGATGTTCCTCACTGTGTACAGTGAGTAGGGGGTGTTGGGTGATGTTCCTCACTGTGTACAGTGAGTAGGGGGTGTTGGGTGATGTTCCTCACTGTGTACAGTGAGTAGGGGGTGTTGGGTGATGTTCCTCACTGTGTACAGTGAGTAGGGGGTGTTGGGTGATGTTCCTCACTGTGTACAGTGAGTAGGGGGTGTTGGGTGATGTCCCTCACTGTGTACAGTGAGTAGGGGGTGTTGGGCGATGTCGCTCACTGTGTACAGTGAGTAGGGGGTGTTGGGTGATGTCCCTCACTGTGTACAGTGAGTAGGGGGTGTTGGGTGATGTCCCTCACTGTGTACAGTGAGTAGGGGGTGTTGGGTGATGTTCCTCACTGTGTACAGTGAGTAGGGGGTGTTGGGTGATGTTCCTCACTGTGTACAGTGAGTAGGGGGTGTTGGGTGATGTTCCTCACTGTGTACAGTGAGTAGGGGGTGTTGGGTGATGTTCCTCACTGTGTACAGTGAGTAGGGGGTGTTGGGTGATGTTCCTCACTGTGTACAGTGAGTAGGGGGTGTTGGGTGATGTTCCTCACTGTGTACAGTGAGTAGGGGGTGTTGGGTGATGTTCCTCACTGTGTACAGTGAGTAGGGGGTGTTGGGTGATGTTCCTCACTGTGTACAGTGAGTAGGGGGTGTTGGGTGATGTCCTCACTGTGTACAGTGAGTAGGGGGTGTTGGGTGATGTTCCTCACTGTGTACAGTGAGTAGGGGGTGTTGGGTGATGTCCTCACTGTGTACAGTGAGTAGGGGGTGTTGGGTGATGTTCCTCACTGTGTACAGTGAGTAGGGGGTGTTGGGTGATGTTCCTCACTGTGTACAGTGAGTAGGGGGTGTTGGGTGATGTTCCTCACTGTGTACAGTGAGTAGGGGGTGTTGGGTGATGTCCTCACTGTGTACAGTGAGTAGGGGGTGTTGGGTGATGTTCCTCACTGTGTACAGTGAGTAGGGGTGTTGGGTGATGTTCCTCACTGTGTACAGTGAGTAGGGGGTGTTGGGTGATGTTCCTCACTGTGTACAGTGAGTAGGGGGTGTTGGGTGATGTCCCTCACTGTGTACAGTGAGTAGGGGTGTTGGGTGATGTCCTCACTGTGTACAGTGAGTAGGGGGTGTTGGGTGATGTCCCTCACTGTGTACAGTGAGTAGGGGGTTTTGGGTGATTTCCCTCACTGTGTACAGTGAGTAGGGGGTGTTGGGTGATGTCCCTCACTGTGTACAGTGAGTAGGGGGTGTTGGGTGATGTTCCTCACTGTGTACAGTGAGTAGGGGGTGTTGGGTGATGTTCCTCACTGTGTACAGTGAGTAGGGGGTGTTGGGTGATGTTCCTCACTGTGTACAGTGAGTAGGGGGTGTTGGGTGATGTTCCTCACTGTGTACAGTGAGTAGGGGGTGTTGGGTGATGTTCCTCACTGTGTACAGTGAGTAGGGGGTGTTGGGTGATGTTCCTCACTGTGTACAGTGAGTAGGGGGTGTTGGGTGATGTTCCTCACTGTGTACAGTGAGTAGGGGGTGTTGGGTGATGTCCCTCACTGTGTACAGTGAGTAGGGGGTGTTGGGTGATGTCCCTCACTGTGTACAGTGAGTAGGGGGTGTTGGGTGATGTTCCTCACTGTGTACAGTGAGTAGGGGGTGTTGGGTGATGTCCTCACTGTGTACAGTGAGTAGGGGGTGTTGGGTGATGTCCTCACTGTGTACAGTGAGTAGGGGGTGTTGGGTGATGTCCCTCACTGTGTACAGTGAGTAGGGGGTGTTGGGTGATGTTCCTCACTGTGTACAGTGAGTAGGGGGTGTTGGGTGATGTTCCTCACTGTGTACAGTGAGTAGGGGGTGTTGGGTGATGTTCCTCACTGTGTACAGTGAGTAGGGGGTGTTGGGTGATGTTCCTCACTGTGTACAGTGAGTAGGGGGTGTTGGGTGATGTTCCTCACTGTGTACAGTGAGTAGGGGGTGTTGGGTGATGTTCCTCACTGTGTACAGTGAGTAGGGGGTGTTGGGTGATGTTCCTCACTGTGTACAGTGAGTAGGGGGTGTTGGGTGATGTTCCTCACTGTGTACAGTGAGTAGGGGGTGTTGGGTGATGTTCCTCACTGTGTACAGTGAGTAGGGGGTGTTGGGTGATGTTCCTCACTGTGTACAGTGAGTAGGGGGTGTTGGGTGATGTTCCTCACTGTGTACAGTGAGTAGGGGGTGTTGGGTGATGTTCCTCACTGTGTACAGTGAGTAGGGGGTGTTGGGTGATGTTCCTCACTGTGTACAGTGAGTAGGGGGTGTTGGGTGATGTTCCTCACTGTGTACAGTGAGTAGGGGGTGTTGGGTGATGTTCCTCACTGTGTACAGTGAGTAGGGGGTGTTGGGTGATGTTCCTCACTGTGTACAGTGAGTAGGGGGTGTTGGGTGATGTTCCTCACTGTGTACAGTGAGTAGGGGGTGTTGGGTGATGTCCTCACTGTGTACAGTGAGTAGGGGGTGTTGGGTGATGTCCCTCACTGTGTACAGTGAGTAGGGGGTGTTGGGTGATGTTCCTCACTGTGTACAGTGAGTAGGGGGTGTTGGGTGATGTTCCTCACTGTGTACAGTGAGTAGGGGGTGTTGGGTGATGTCCTCACTGTGTACAGTGAGTAGGGGGTGTTGGGTGATGTTCCTCACTGTGTACAGTGAGTAGGGGGTGTTGGGTGATGTTCCTCACTGTGTACAGTGAGTAGGGGGTGTTGGGTGATGTCCCTCACTGTGTACAGTGAGTAGGGGGTGTTGGGTGATGTTCCTCACTGTGTACAGTGAGTAGGGGGTGTTGGGTGATGTTCCTCACTGTGTACAGTGAGTAGGGGGTGTTGGGTGATGTTCCTCACTGTGTACAGTGAGTAGGGGGTGTTGGGTGATGTTCCTCACTGTGTACAGTGAGTAGGGGGTGTTGGGTGATGTTCCTCACTGTGTACAGTGAGTAGGGGGTGTTGGGTGATGTTCCTCACTGTGTACAGTGAGTAGGGGGTGTTGGGTGATGTTCCTCACTGTGTACAGTGAGTAGGGGGTGTTGGGTGATGTTCCTCACTGTGTACAGTGAGTAGGGGGTGTTGGGTGATGTTCCTCACTGTGTACAGTGAGTAGGGGGTGTTGGGTGATGTTCCTCACTGTGTACAGTGAGTAGGGGGTGTTGGGTGATGTTCCTCACTGTGTACAGTGAGTAGGGGGTGTTGGGTGATGTTCCTCACTGTGTACAGTGAGTAGGGGGTGTTGGGTGATGTTCCTCACTGTGTACAGTGAGTAGGGGTGTTGGGTGATGTTCCTCACTGTGTACAGTGAGTAGGGGGTGTTGGGTGATGTTCCTCACTGTGTACAGTGAGTAGGGGGTGTTGGGTGATGTTCCTCACTGTGTACAGTGAGTAGGGGGTGTTGGGTGATGTTCCTCACTGTGTACAGTGAGTAGGGGGTGTTGGGTGATGTTCCTCACTGTGTACAGTGAGTAGGGGGTGTTGGGTGATGTTCCTCACTGTGTACAGTGAGTAGGGGGTGTTGGGTGATGTTCCTCACTGTGTACAGTGAGTAGGGGGTGTTGGGTGATGTCCCTCACTGTGTACAGTGAGTAGGGGGTGTTGGGTGATGTTCCTCACTGTGTACAGTGAGTAGGGGGTGTTGGGTGATGTTCCTCACTGTGTACAGTGAGTAGGGGGTGTTGGGTGATGTTCCTCACTGTGTACAGTGAGTAGGGGGTGTTGGGTGATGTCCCTCACTGTGTACAGTGAGTAGGGGGTGTTGGGTGATGTCCTCACTGTGTACAGTGAGTAGGGGGTGTTGGGTGATGTTCCTCACTGTGTACAGTGAGTAGGGGGTGTTGGGTGATGTTCCTCACTGTGTACAGTGAGTAGGGGGTGTTGGGTGATGTTCCTCACTGTGTACAGTGAGTAGGGGGTGTTGGGTGATGTTCCTCACTGTGTACAGTGAGTAGGGGGTGTTGGGTGATGTTCCTCACTGTGTACAGTGAGTAGGGGGTGTTGGGTGATGTTCCTCACTGTGTACAGTGAGTAGGGGGTGTTGGGTGATGTTCCTCACTGTGTACAGTGAGTAGGGGGTGTTGGGTGATGTTCCTCACTGTGTACAGTGAGTAGGGGGTGTTGGGTGATGTCCCTCACTGTGTACAGTGAGTAGGGGGTGTTGGGTGATGTCCCTCACTGTGTACAGTGAGTAGGGGGTGTTGGGTGATGTTCCTCACTGTGTACAGTGAGTAGGGGGTGTTGGGTGATGTTCCTCACTGTGTACAGTGAGTAGGGGGTGTTGGGTGATGTTCCTCACTGTGTACAGTGAGTAGGGGGTGTTGGGTGATGTTCCTCACTGTGTACAGTGAGTAGGGGGTGTTGGGTGATGTTCCTCACTGTGTACAGTGAGTAGGGGGTGTTGGGTGATGTCCTCACTGTGTACAGTGAGTAGGGGGTGTTGGGTGATGTTCCTCACTGTGTACAGTGAGTAGGGGGTGTTGGGTGATGTTCCTCACTGTGTACAGTGAGTAGGGGGTGTTGGGTGATGTTCCTCACTGTGTACAGTGAGTAGGGGGTGTTGGGTGATGTTCCTCACTGTGTACAGTGAGTAGGGGGTGTTGGGTGATGTTCCTCACTGTGTACAGTGAGTAGGGGGTGTTGGGTGATGTTCCTCACTGTGTACAGTGAGTAGGGGGTGTTGGGTGATGTTCCTCACTGTGTACAGTGAGTAGGGGGTGTTGGGTGATGTTCCTCACTGTGTACAGTGAGTAGGGGGTGTTGGGTGATGTTCCTCACTGTGTACAGTGAGTAGGGGGTGTTGGGTGATGTTCCTCACTGTGTACAGTGAGTAGGGGGTGTTGGGTGATGTTCCTCACTGTGTACAGTGAGTAGGGGGTGTTGGGTGATGTTCCTCACTGTGTACAGTGAGTAGGGGGTGTTGGGTGATGTTCCTCACTGTGTACAGTGAGTAGGGGGTGTTGGGTGATGTTCCTCACTGTGTACAGTGAGTAGGGGGTGTTGGGTGATGTTCCTCACTGTGTACAGTGAGTAGGGGGTGTTGGGTGATGTTCCTCACTGTGTACAGTGAGTAGGGGGTGTTGGGTGATGTTCCTCACTGTGTACAGTGAGTAGGGGGTGTTGGGTGATGTTCCTCACTGTGTACAGTGAGTAGGGGGTGTTGGGTGATGTTCCTCACTGTGTACAGTGAGTAGGGGGTGTTGGGTGATGTTCCTCACTGTGTACAGTGAGTAGGGGGTGTTGGGTGATGTTCCTCACTGTGTACAGTGAGTAGGGGGTGTTGGGTGATGTTCCTCACTGTGTACAGTGAGTAGGGGGTGTTGGGTGATGTTCCTCACTGTGTACAGTGAGTAGGGGGTGTTGGGTGATGTTCCTCACTGTGTACAGTGAGTAGGGGGTGTTGGGTGATGTTCCTCACTGTGTACAGTGAGTAGGGGGTGTTGGGTGATGTTCCTCACTGTGTACAGTGAGTAGGGGGTGTTGGGTGATGTTCCTCACTGTGTACAGTGAGTAGGGGGTGTTGGGTGATGTTCCTCACTGTGTACAGTGAGTAGGGGGTGTTGGGTGATGTTCCTCACTGTGTACAGTGAGTAGGGGGTGTTGGGTGATGTTCCTCACTGTGTACAGTGAGTAGGGGGTGTTGGGTGATGTTCCTCACTGTGTACAGTGAGTAGGGGGTGTTGGGTGATGTTCCTCACTGTGTACAGTGAGTAGGGGGTGTTGGGTGATGTTCCTCACTGTGTACAGTGAGTAGGGGGTGTTGGGTGATGTTCCTCACTGTGTACAGTGAGTAGGGGGTGTTGGGTGATGTTCCTCACTGTGTACAGTGAGTAGGGGGTGTTGGGTGATGTTCCTCACTGTGTACAGTGAGTAGGGGGTGTTGGGTGATGTTCCTCACTGTGTACAGTGAGTAGGGGGTGTTGGGTGATGTTCCTCACTGTGTACAGTGAGTAGGGGGTGTTGGGTGATGTTCCTCACTGTGTACAGTGAGTAGGGGGTGTTGGGTGATGTTCCTCACTGTGTACAGTGAGTAGGGGGTGTTGGGTGATGTTCCTCACTGTGTACAGTGAGTAGGGGGTGTTGGGTGATGTTCCTCACTGTGTACAGTGAGTAGGGGGTGTTGGGTGATGTTCCTCACTGTGTACAGTGAGTAGGGGGTGTTGGGTGATGTTCCTCACTGTGTACAGTGAGTAGGGGGTGTTGGGTGATGTTCCTCACTGTGTACAGTGAGTAGGGGGTGTTGGGTGATGTTCCTCACTGTGTACAGTGAGTAGGGGGTGTTGGGTGATGTTCCTCACTGTGTACAGTGAGTAGGGGGTGTTGGGTGATGTTCCTCACTGTGTACAGTGAGTAGGGGGTGTTGGGTGATGTTCCTCACTGTGTACAGTGAGTAGGGGGTGTTGGGTGATGTTCCTCACTGTGTACAGTGAGTAGGGGGTGTTGGGTGATGTTCCTCACTGTGTACAGTGAGTAGGGGGTGTTGGGTGATGTTCCTCACTGTGTACAGTGAGTAGGGGGTGTTGGGTGATGTTCCTCACTGTGTACAGTGAGTAGGGGGTGTTGGGTGATGTCCCTCACTGTGTACAGTGAGTAGGGGGTGTTGGGTGATGTTCCTCACTGTGTACAGTGAGTAGGGGGTGTTGGGTGATGTTCCTCACTGTGTACAGTGAGTAGGGGGTGTTGGGTGATGTTCCTCACTGTGTACAGTGAGTAGGGGGTGTTGGGTGATGTTCCTCACTGTGTACAGTGAGTAGGGGGTGTTGGGTGATGTTCCTCACTGTGTACAGTGAGTAGGGGGTGTTGGGTGATGGGTGTATGTTCCTCACTGTGTACAGTGAGTAGGGGGTGTTGGGTGATGTTCCTCACTGTGTACAGTGAGTAGGGGGTGTTGGGTGATGTTCCTCACTGTGTACAGTGAGTAGGGGGTGTTGGGTGATGTTCCTCACTGTGTACAGTGAGTAGGGGGTGTTGGGTGATGTCCCTCACTGTGTACAGTGAGTAGGGGGTGTTGGGTGATGTTCCTCACTGTGTACAGTGAGTAGGGGGTGTTGGGTGATGTTCCTCACTGTGTACAGTGAGTAGGGGGTGTTGGGTGATGTTCCTCACTGTGTACAGTGAGTAGGGGGTGTTGGGTGATGTTCCTCACTGTGTACAGTGAGTAGGGGGTGTTGGGTGATGTTCCTCACTGTGTACAGTGAGTAGGGGGTGTTGGGTGATGTTCCTCACTGTGTACAGTGAGTAGGGGGTGTTGGGTGATGTTCCTCACTGTGTACAGTGAGTAGGGGTGTTGGGTGATGTTCCTCACTGTGTACAGTGAGTAGGGGGTGTTGGGTGATGTTCCTCACTGTGTACAGTGAGTAGGGGGTGTTGGGTGATGTTCCTCACTGTGTACAGTGAGTAGGGGGTGTTGGGTGATGTTCCTCACTGTGTACAGTGAGTAGGGGGTGTTGGGTGATGTTCCTCACTGTGTACAGTGAGTAGGGGGTGTTGGGTGATGTTCCTCACTGTGTACAGTGAGTAGGGGGTGTTGGGTGATGTTCCTCACTGTGTACAGTGAGTAGGGGGTGTTGGGTGATGTTCCTCACTGTGTACAGTGAGTAGGGGGTGTTGGGTGATGTTCCTCACTGTGTACAGTGAGTAGGGGGTGTTGGGTGATGTTCCTCACTGTGTACAGTGAGTAGGGGGTGTTGGGTGATGTTCCTCACTGTGTACAGTGAGTAGGGGGTGTTGGGTGATGTTCCTCACTGTGTACAGTGAGTAGGGGGTGTTGGGTGATGTTCCTCACTGTGTACAGTGAGTAGGGGGTGTTGGGTGATGTTCCTCACTGTGTACAGTGAGTAGGGGGTGTTGGGTGATGTTCCTCACTGTGTACAGTGAGTAGGGGGTGTTGGGTGATGTTCCTCACTGTGTACAGTGAGTAGGGGGTGTTGGGTGATGTTCCTCACTGTGTACAGTGAGTAGGGGGTGTTGGGTGATGTCCCTCACTGTGTACAGTGAGTAGGGGGTGTTGGGTGATGTTCCTCACTGTGTACAGTGAGTAGGGGGTGTTGGGTGATGTTCCTCACTGTGTACAGTGAGTAGGGGGTGTTGGGTGATGTTCCTCACTGTGTACAGTGAGTAGGGGGTGTTGGGTGATGTTCCTCACTGTGTACAGTGAGTAGGGGGTGTTGGGTGATGTCCTCACTGTGTACAGTGAGTAGGGGGTGTTGGGTGATGTTCCTCACTGTGTACAGTGAGTAGGGGGTGTTGGGTGATGTTCCTCACTGTGTACAGTGAGTAGGGGGTGTTGGGTGATGTCCCTCACTGTGTACAGTGAGTAGGGGGTGTTGGGTGATGTTCCTCACTGTGTACAGTGAGTAGGGGGTGTTGGGTGATGTTCCTCACTGTGTACAGTGAGTAGGGGTGTTGGGTGATGTTCCTCACTGTGTACAGTGAGTAGGGGGTGTTGGGTGATGTTCCTCACTGTGTACAGTGAGTAGGGGGTGTTGGGTGATGTTCCTCACTGTGTACAGTGAGTAGGGGGTGTTGGGTGATGTTCCTCACTGTGTACAGTGAGTAGGGGGTGTTGGGTGATGTTCCTCACTGTGTACAGTGAGTAGGGGGTGTTGGGTGATGTTCCTCACTGTGTACAGTGAGTAGGGGGTGTTGGGTGATGTTCCTCACTGTGTACAGTGAGTAGGGGGTGTTGGGTGATGTTCCTCACTGTGTACAGTGAGTAGGGGGTGTTGGGTGATGTTCCTCACTGTGTACAGTGAGTAGGGGGTGTTGGGTGATGTTCCTCACTGTGTACAGTGAGTAGGGGGTGTTGGGTGATGTTCCTCACTGTGTACAGTGAGTAGGGGGTGTTGGGTGATGTTCCTCACTGTGTACAGTGAGTAGGGGGTGTTGGGTGATGTTCCTCACTGTGTACAGTGAGTAGGGGGTGTTGGGTGATGTTCCTCACTGTGTACAGTGAGTAGGGGGTGTTGGGTGATGTTCCTCACTGTGTACAGTGAGTAGGGGGTGTTGGGTGATGTTCCTCACTGTGTACAGTGAGTAGGGGGTGTTGGGTGATGTTCCTCACTGTGTACAGTGAGTAGGGGGTGTTGGGTGATGTTCCTCACTGTGTACAGTGAGTAGGGGGTGTTGGGTGATGTTCCTCACTGTGTACAGTGAGTAGGGGGTGTTGGGTGATGTTCCTCACTGTGTACAGTGAGTAGGGGGTGTTGGGTGATGTCCCTCACTGTGTACAGTGAGTAGGGGGTGTTGGGTGATGTTCCTCACTGTGTACAGTGAGTAGGGGGTGTTGGGTGATGTTCCTCACTGTGTACAGTGAGTAGGGGGTGTTGGGTGATGTTCCTCACTGTGTACAGTGAGTAGGGGGTGTTGGGTGATGTCCTCACTGTGTACAGTGAGTAGGGGGTGTTGGGTGATGTCCTCACTGTGTACAGTGAGTAGGGGTGTTTTGGTGATGTTCCTCACTGTGTACAGTGAGTAGGGGGTGTTGGGTGATGTTCCTCACTGTGTACAGTGAGTAGGGGGTGTTGGGTGATGTTCCTCACTGTGTACAGTGAGTAGGGGGTGTTGGGTGATGTTCCTCACTGTGTACAGTGAGTAGGGGGTGTTGGGTGATGTTCCTCACTGTGTACAGTGAGTAGGGGGTGTTGGGTGATGTTCCTCACTGTGTACAGTGAGTAGGGGGTGTTGGGTGATGTTCCTCACTGTGTACAGTGAGTAGGGGGTGTTGGGTGATGTTCCTCACTGTGTACAGTGAGTAGGGGGTGTTGGGTGATGTTCCTCACTGTGTACAGTGAGTAGGGGGTGTTGGGTGATGTTCCTCACTGTGTACAGTGAGTAGGGGGTGTTGGGTGATGTTCCTCACTGTGTACAGTGAGTAGGGGGTGTTGGGTGATGTTCCTCACTGTGTACAGTGAGTAGGGGGTGTTGGGTGATGTTCCTCACTGTGTACAGTGAGTAGGGGGTGTTGGGTGATGTTCCTCACTGTGTACAGTGAGTAGGGGTGTTGGGTGATGTTCCTCACTGTGTACAGTGAGTAGGGGGTGTTGGGTGATGTCCTCACTGTGTACAGTGAGTAGGGGGTGTTGGGTGATGTTCCTCACTGTGTACAGTGAGTAGGGGGTGTTGGGTGATGTTCCTCACTGTGTACAGTGAGTAGGGGGTGTTGGGTGATGTTCCTCACTGTGTACAGTGAGTAGGGGGTGTTGGGTGATGTTCCTCACTGTGTACAGTGAGTAGGGGGTGTTGGGTGATGTTCCTCACTGTGTACAGTGAGTAGGGGGTGTTGGGTGATGTTCCTCACTGTGTACAGTGAGTAGGGGGTGTTGGGTGATGTTCCTCACTGTGTACAGTGAGTAGGGGGTGTTGGGTGATGTTCCTCACTGTGTACAGTGAGTAGGGGGTGTTGGGTGATGTTCCTCACTGTGTACAGTGAGTAGGGGGTGTTGGGTGATGTTCCTCACTGTGTACAGTGAGTAGGGGGTGTTGGGTGATGTCCTCACTGTGTACAGTGAGTAGGGGGTGTTGGGTGATGTTCCTCACTGTGTACAGTGAGTAGGGGGTGTTGGGTGATGTTCCTCACTGTGTACAGTGAGTAGGGGGTGTTGGGTGATGTTCCTCACTGTGTACAGTGAGTAGGGGGTGTTGGGTGATGTTCCTCACTGTGTACAGTGAGTAGGGGGTGTTGGGTGATGTTCCTCACTGTGTACAGTGAGTAGGGGGTGTTGGGTGATGTTCCTCACTGTGTACAGTGAGTAGGGGGTGTTGGGTGATGTTCCTCACTGTGTACAGTGAGTAGGGGGTGTTGGGTGATGTTCCTCACTGTGTACAGTGAGTAGGGGGTGTTGGGTGATGTTCCTCACTGTGTACAGTGAGTAGGGGGTGTTGGGTGATGTTCCTCACTGTGTACAGTGAGTAGGGGGTGTTGGGTGATGTTCCTCACTGTGTACAGTGAGTAGGGGGTGTTGGGTGATGTTCCTCACTGTGTACAGTGAGTAGGGGGTGTTGGGTGATGTTCCTCACTGTGTACAGTGAGTAGGGGGTGTTGGGTGATGTTCCTCACTGTGTACAGTGAGTAGGGGGTGTTGGGTGATGTTCCTCACTGTGTACAGTGAGTAGGGGGTGTTGGGTGATGTTCCTCACTGTGTACAGTGAGTAGGGGGTGTTGGGTGATGTTCCTCACTGTGTACAGTGAGTAGGGGGTGTTGGGTGATGTTCCTCACTGTGTACAGTGAGTAGGGGGTGTTGGGTGATGTTCCTCACTGTGTACAGTGAGTAGGGGGTGTTGGGTGATGTTCCTCACTGTGTACAGTGAGTAGGGGGTGTTGGGTGATGTTCCTCACTGTGTACAGTGAGTAGGGGGTGTTGGGTGATGTTCCTCACTGTGTACAGTGAGTAGGGGGTGTTGGGTGATGTTCCTCACTGTGTACAGTGAGTAGGGGGTGTTGGGTGATGTTCCTCACTGTGTACAGTGAGTAGGGGGTGTTGGGTGATGTTCCTCACTGTGTACAGTGAGTAGGGGGTGTTGGGTGATGTTCCTCACTGTGTACAGTGAGTAGGGGGTGTTGGGTGATGTCCTCACTGTGTACAGTGAGTAGGGGGTGTTGGGTGATGTTCCTCACTGTGTACAGTGAGTAGGGGGTGTTGGGTGATGTTCCTCACTGTGTACAGTGAGTAGGGGGTGTTGGGTGATGTCCCTCACTGTGTACAGTGAGTAGGGGGTGTTGGGTGATGTTCCTCACTGTGTACAGTGAGTAGGGGGTGTTGGGTGATGTTCCTCACTGTGTACAGTGAGTAGGGGGTGTTGGGTGATGTTCCTCACTGTGTACAGTGAGTAGGGGGTGTTGGGTGATGTTCCTCACTGTGTACAGTGAGTAGGGGGTGTTGGGTGATGTTCCTCACTGTGTACAGTGAGTAGGGGGTGTTGGGTGATGTTCCTCACTGTGTACAGTGAGTAGGGGGTGTTGGGTGATGTTCCTCACTGTGTACAGTGAGTAGGGGGTGTTGGGTGATGTTCCTCACTGTGTACAGTGAGTAGGGGGTGTTGGGTGATGTTCCTCACTGTGTACAGTGAGTAGGGGGTGTTGGGTGATGTTCCTCACTGTGTACAGTGAGTAGGGGGTGTTGGGTGATGTTCCTCACTGTGTACAGTGAGTAGGGGGTGTTGGGTGATGTTCCTCACTGTGTACAGTGAGTAGGGGGTGTTGGGTGATGTTCCTCACTGTGTACAGTGAGTAGGGGGTGTTGGGTGATGTTCCTCACTGTGTACAGTGAGTAGGGGGTGTTGGGTGATGTTCCTCACTGTGTACAGTGAGTAGGGGGTGTTGGGTGATGTTCCTCACTGTGTACAGTGAGTAGGGGGTGTTGGGTGATGTTCCTCACTGTGTACAGTGAGTAGGGGGTGTTGGGTGATGTTCCTCACTGTGTACAGTGAGTAGGGGGTGTTGGGTGATGTTCCTCACTGTGTACAGTGAGTAGGGGGTGTTGGGTGATGTTCCTCACTGTGTACAGTGAGTAGGGGGTGTTGGGTGATGTTCCTCACTGTGTACAGTGAGTAGGGGGTGTTGGGTGATGTTCCTCACTGTGTACAGTGAGTAGGGGGTGTTGGGTGATGTTCCTCACTGTGTACAGTGAGTAGGGGGTGTTGGGTGATGTTCCTCACTGTGTACAGTGAGTAGGGGGTGTTGGGTGATGTTCCTCACTGTGTACAGTGAGTAGGGGGTGTTGGGTGATGTCCTCACTGTGTACAGTGAGTAGGGGGTGTTGGGTGATGTTCCTCACTGTGTACAGTGAGTAGGGGGTGTTGGGTGATGTTCCTCACTGTGTACAGTGAGTAGGGGGTGTTGGGTGATGTCCTCACTGTGTACAGTGAGTAGGGGGTGTTGGGTGATGTTCCTCACTGTGTACAGTGAGTAGGGGGTGTTGGGTGATGTTCCTCACTGTGTACAGTGAGTAGGGGGTGTTGGGTGATGTCCTCACTGTGTACAGTGAGTAGGGGGTGTTGGGTGATGTTCCTCACTGTGTACAGTGAGTAGGGGGTGTTGGGTGATGTTCCTCACTGTGTACAGTGAGTAGGGGGTGTTGGGTGATGTTCCTCACTGTGTACAGTGAGTAGGGGGTGTTGGGTGATGTTCCTCACTGTGTACAGTGAGTAGGGGGTGTTGGGTGATGTTCCTCACTGTGTACAGTGAGTAGGGGGTGTTGGGTGATGTTCCTCACTGTGTACAGTGAGTAGGGGGTGTTGGGTGATGTTCCTCACTGTGTACAGTGAGTAGGGGGTGTTGGGTGATGTTCCTCACTGTGTACAGTGAGTAGGGGGTGTTGGGTGATGTTCCTCACTGTGTACAGTGAGTAGGGGGTGTTGGGTGATGTTCCTCACTGTGTACAGTGAGTAGGGGGTGTTGGGTGATGTTCCTCACTGTGTACAGTGAGTAGGGGGTGTTGGGTGATGTTCCTCACTGTGTACAGTGAGTAGGGGGTGTTGGGTGATGTCCCTCACTGTGTACAGTGAGTAGGGGGTGTTGGGTGATGTTCCTCACTGTGTACAGTGAGTAGGGGGTGTTGGGTGATGTCCCTCACTGTGTACAGTGAGTAGGGGGTGTTGGGTGATGTCCTCACTGTGTACAGTGAGTAGGGGGTGTTGGGTGATGTTCCTCACTGTGTACAGTGAGTAGGGGGTGTTGGGTGATGTTCCTCACTGTGTACAGTGAGTAGGGGGTGTTGGGTGATGTTCCTCACTGTGTACAGTGAGTAGGGGGTGTTGGGTGATGTTCCTCACTGTGTACAGTGAGTAGGGGGTGTTGGGTGATGTTCCTCACTGTGTACAGTGAGTAGGGGGTGTTGGGTGATGTTCCTCACTGTGTACAGTGAGTAGGGGGTGTTGGGTGATGTTCCTCACTGTGTACAGTGAGTAGGGGGTGTTGGGTGATGTTCCTCACTGTGTACAGTGAGTAGGGGGTGTTGGGTGATGTTCCTCACTGTGTACAGTGAGTAGGGGGTGTTGGGTGATGTTCCTCACTGTGTACAGTGAGTAGGGGGTGTTGGGTGATGTTCCTCACTGTGTACAGTGAGTAGGGGGTGTTGGGTGATGTTCCTCACTGTGTACAGTGAGTAGGGGGTGTTGGGTGATGTTCCTCACTGTGTACAGTGAGTAGGGGGTGTTGGGTGATGTTCCTCACTGTGTACAGTGAGTAGGGGGTGTTGGGTGATGTTCCTCACTGTGTACAGTGAGTAGGGGGTGTTGGGTGATGTCCTCACTGTGTACAGTGAGTAGGGGGTGTTGGGTGATGTTCCTCACTGTGTACAGTGAGTAGGGGGTGTTGGGTGATGTTCCTCACTGTGTACAGTGAGTAGGGGGTGTTGGGTGATGTTCCTCACTGTGTACAGTGAGTAGGGGGTGTTGGGTGATGTTCCTCACTGTGTACAGTGAGTAGGGGGTGTTGGGTGATGTTCCTCACTGTGTACAGTGAGTAGGGGGTGTTGGGTGATGTTCCTCACTGTGTACAGTGAGTAGGGGGTGTTGGGTGATGTTCCTCACTGTGTACAGTGAGTAGGGGGTGTTGGGTGATGTTCCTCACTGTGTACAGTGAGTAGGGGGTGTTGGGTGATGTTCCTCACTGTGTACAGTGAGTAGGGGGTGTTGGGTGATGTTCCTCACTGTGTACAGTGAGTAGGGGGTGTTGGGTGATGTTCCTCACTGTGTACAGTGAGTAGGGGGTGTTGGGTGATGTTCCTCACTGTGTACAGTGAGTAGGGGGTGTTGGGTGATGTTCCTCACTGTGTACAGTGAGTAGGGGGTGTTGGGTGATGTTCCTCACTGTGTACAGTGAGTAGGGGGTGTTGGGTGATGTTCCTCACTGTGTACAGTGAGTAGGGGGTGTTGGGTGATGTTCCTCACTGTGTACAGTGAGTAGGGGGTGTTGGGTGATGTTCCTCACTGTGTACAGTGAGTAGGGGGTGTTGGGTGATGTTCCTCACTGTGTACAGTGAGTAGGGGGTGTTGGGTGATGTTCCTCACTGTGTACAGTGAGTAGGGGGTGTTGGGTGATGTTCCTCACTGTGTACAGTGAGTAGGGGGTGTTGGGTGATGTTCCTCACTGTGTACAGTGAGTAGGGGGTGTTGGGTGATGTTCCTCACTGTGTACAGTGAGTAGGGGGTGTTGGGTGATGTTCCTCACTGTGTACAGTGAGTAGGGGGTGTTGGGTGATGTTCCTCACTGTGTACAGTGAGTAGGGGGTGTTGGGTGATGTTCCTCACTGTGTACAGTGAGTAGGGGGTGTTGGGTGATGTTCCTCACTGTGTACAGTGAGTAGGGGGTGTTGGGTGATGTTCCTCACTGTGTACAGTGAGTAGGGGGTGTTGGGTGATGTTCCTCACTGTGTACAGTGAGTAGGGGGTGTTGGGTGATGTTCCTCACTGTGTACAGTGAGTAGGGGGTGTTGGGTGATGTTCCTCACTGTGTACAGTGAGTAGGGGGTGTTGGGTGATGTTCCTCACTGTGTACAGTGAGTAGGGGGTGTTGGGTGATGTTCCTCACTGTGTACAGTGAGTAGGGGGTGTTGGGTGATGTTCCTCACTGTGTACAGTGAGTAGGGGGTGTTGGGTGATGTTCCTCACTGTGTACAGTGAGTAGGGGGTGTTGGGTGATGTTCCTCACTGTGTACAGTGAGTAGGGGGTGTTGGGTGATGTTCCTCACTGTGTACAGTGAGTAGGGGGTGTTGGGTGATGTTCCTCACTGTGTACAGTGAGTAGGGGGTGTTGGGTGATGTTCCTCACTGTGTACAGTGAGTAGGGGGTGTTGGGTGATGTTCCTCACTGTGTACAGTGAGTAGGGGGTGTTGGGTGATGTTCCTCACTGTGTACAGTGAGTAGGGGGTGTTGGGTGATGTTCCTCACTGTGTACAGTGAGTAGGGGGTGTTGGGTGATGTTCCTCACTGTGTACAGTGAGTAGGGGGTGTTGGGTGATGTTCCTCACTGTGTACAGTGAGTAGGGGGTGTTGGGTGATGTTCCTCACTGTGTACAGTGAGTAGGGGGTGTTGGGTGATGTCCTCACTGTGTACAGTGAGTAGGGGGTGTTGGGTGATGTTCCTCACTGTGTACAGTGAGTAGGGGGTGTTGGGTGATGTTCCTCACTGTGTACAGTGAGTAGGGGGTGTTGGGTGATGTTCCTCACTGTGTACAGTGAGTAGGGGGTGTTGGGTGATGTTCCTCACTGTGTACAGTGAGTAGGGGGTGTTGGGTGATGTTCCTCACTGTGTACAGTGAGTAGGGGGTGTTGGGTGATGTTCCTCACTGTGTACAGTGAGTAGGGGGTGTTGGGTGATGTTCCTCACTGTGTACAGTGAGTAGGGGGTGTTGGGTGATGTTCCTCACTGTGTACAGTGAGTAGGGGGTGTTGGGTGATGTTCCTCACTGTGTACAGTGAGTAGGGGGTGTTGGGTGATGTTCCTCACTGTGTACAGTGAGTAGGGGGTGTTGGGTGATGTTCCTCACTGTGTACAGTGAGTAGGGGGTGTTGGGTGATGTTCCTCACTGTGTACAGTGAGTAGGGGGTGTTGGGTGATGTTCCTCACTGTGTACAGTGAGTAGGGGGTGTTGGGTGATGTTCCTCACTGTGTACAGTGAGTAGGGGGTGTTGGGTGATGTTCCTCACTGTGTACAGTGAGTAGGGGGTGTTGGGTGATGTTCCTCACTGTGTACAGTGAGTAGGGGGTGTTGGGTGATGTTCCTCACTGTGTACAGTGAGTAGGGGGTGTTGGGTGATGTCCTCACTGTGTACAGTGAGTAGGGGGTGTTGGGTGATGTTCCTCACTGTGTACAGTGAGTAGGGGGTGTTGGGTGATGTTCCTCACTGTGTACAGTGAGTAGGGGGTGTTGGGTGATGTTCCTCACTGTGTACAGTGAGTAGGGGGTGTTGGGTGATGTTCCTCACTGTGTACAGTGAGTAGGGGGTGTTGGGTGATGTTCCTCACTGTGTACAGTGAGTAGGGGGTGTTGGGTGATGTCCTCACTGTGTACAGTGAGTAGGGGGTGTTGGGTGATGTTCCTCACTGTGTACAGTGAGTAGGGGGTGTTGGGTGATGTTCCTCACTGTGTACAGTGAGTAGGGGGTGTTGGGTGATGTTCCTCACTGTGTACAGTGAGTAGGGGGTGTTGGGTGATGTTCCTCACTGTGTACAGTGAGTAGGGGGTGTTGGGTGATGTCCCTCACTGTGTACAGTGAGTAGGGGGTGTTGGGTGATGTTCCTCACTGTGTACAGTGAGTAGGGGGTGTTGGGTGATGTTCCTCACTGTGTACAGTGAGTAGGGGGTGTTGGGTGATGTTCCTCACTGTGTACAGTGAGTAGGGGGTGTTGGGTGATGTTCCTCACTGTGTACAGTGAGTAGGGGGTGTTGGGTGATGTTCCTCACTGTGTACAGTGAGTAGGGGGTGTTGGGTGATGTCCTCACTGTGTACAGTGAGTAGGGGGTGTTGGGTGATGTTCCTCACTGTGTACAGTGAGTAGGGGGTGTTGGGTGATGTTCCTCACTGTGTACAGTGAGTAGGGGTGTTGGGTGATGTTCCTCACTGTGTACAGTGAGTAGGGGTGTTGGGTGATGTTCCTCACTGTGTACAGTGAGTAGGGGGTGTTGGGTGATGTTCCTCACTGTGTACAGTGAGTAGGGGGTGTTGGGTGATGTTCCTCACTGTGTACAGTGAGTAGGGGGTGTTGGGTGATGTTCCTCACTGTGTACAGTGAGTAGGGGGTGTTGGGTGATGTTCCTCACTGTGTACAGTGAGTAGGGGTGTTGGGTGATGTTCCTCACTGTGTACAGTGAGTAGGGGGTGTTGGGTGATGTTCCTCACTGTGTACAGTGAGTAGGGGGTGTTGGGTGATGTTCCTCACTGTGTACAGTGAGTAGGGGGTGTTGGGTGATGTTCCTCACTGTGTACAGTGAGTAGGGGGTGTTGGGTGATGTTCCTCACTGTGTACAGTGAGTAGGGGGTGTTGGGTGATGTTCCTCACTGTGTACAGTGAGTAGGGGGTGTTGGGTGATGTTCCTCACTGTGTACAGTGAGTAGGGGGTGTTGGGTGATGTTCCTCACTGTGTACAGTGAGTAGGGGGTGTTGGGTGATGTTCCTCACTGTGTACAGTGAGTAGGGGGTGTTGGGTGATGTCCTCACTGTGTACAGTGAGTAGGGGGTGTTGGGTGATGTTCCTCACTGTGTACAGTGAGTAGGGGGTGTTGGGTGATGTTCCTCACTGTGTACAGTGAGTAGGGGGTGTTGGGTGATGTTCCTCACTGTGTACAGTGAGTAGGGGGTGTTGGGTGATGTTCCTCACTGTGTACAGTGAGTAGGGGGTGTTGGGTGATGTTCCTCACTGTGTACAGTGAGTAGGGGGTGTTGGGTGATGTTCCTCACTGTGTACAGTGAGTAGGGGGTGTTGGGTGATGTCCCTCACTGTGTACAGTGAGTAGGGGGTGTTGGGTGATGTTCCTCACTGTGTACAGTGAGTAGGGGGTGTTGGGTGATGTTCCTCACTGTGTACAGTGAGTAGGGGGTGTTGGGTGATGTTCCTCACTGTGTACAGTGAGTAGGGGGTGTTGGGTGATGTTCCTCACTGTGTACAGTGAGTAGGGGGTGTTGGGTGATGTTCCTCACTGTGTACAGTGAGTAGGGGGTGTTGGGTGATGTTCCTCACTGTGTACAGTGAGTAGGGGGTGTTGGGTGATGTTCCTCACTGTGTACAGTGAGTAGGGGGTGTTGGGTGATGTTCCTCACTGTGTACAGTGAGTAGGGGGTGTTGGGTGATGTTCCTCACTGTGTACAGTGAGTAGGGGGTGTTTGGGTGATGTTCCTCACTGTGTACAGTGAGTAGGGGGGTTGGGTGATGTTCCTCACTGTGTACAGTGAGTAGGGGGTGTTGGGTGATGTTCCTCACTGTGTACAGTGAGTAGGGGGTGTTGGGTGATGTTCCTCACTGTGTACAGTGAGTAGGGGGTGTTGGGTGATGTTCCTCACTGTGTACAGTGAGTAGGGGGTGTTTGGGTGATGTTCCTCACTGTGTACAGTGAGTAGGGGGTGTTGGGTGATGTCCTCACTGTGTACAGTGAGTAGGGGGTGTTGGGTGATGTTCCTCACTGTGTACAGTGAGTAGGGGGTGTTGGGTGATGTCCTCACTGTGTACAGTGAGTAGGGGGTGTTGGTGATGTTCCTCACTGTGTACAGTGAGTAGGGGGTGTTGGGTGATGTTCCTCACTGTGTACAGTGAGTAGGGGGTGTTGGGTGATGTTCCTCACTGTGTACAGTGAGTAGGGGGTGTTGGGTGATGTTCCTCACTGTGTACAGTGAGTAGGGGGTGTTGGGTGATGTCCTCACTGTGTACAGTGAGTAGGGGGTGTTGGGTGATGTTCCTCACTGTGTACAGTGAGTAGGGGGTGTTTGGGTGATTTTCTCACTGTGTACAGTGAGTAGGGGGTGTTTGGTGATGTTCCTCACTGTGTACAGTGAGTAGGGGTGTTTGGTGATGTTCCTCACTGTGTACAGTGAGTAGGGGGTGTTGGTGATGTTCCTCACTGTGTACAGTGAGTAGGGGGTGTTGGGTGATGTTCCTCACTGTGTACAGTGAGTAGGGGGTGTTGGGTGATGTTCCTCACTGTGTACAGTGAGTAGGGGGTGTTGGGTGATGTTCCTCACTGTGTACAGTGAGTAGGGGGTGTTGGGTGATGTTCCTCACTGTGTACAGTGAGTAGGGGGTGTTGGGTGATGTCCCTCACTGTGTACAGTGAGTAGGGGGTGTTGGGTGATGTTCCTCACTGTGTACAGTGAGTAGGGGGTGTTGGGTGATGTCCCTCACTGTGTACAGTGAGTAGGGGGTGTTGGGTGATGTCCTCACTGTGTACAGTGAGTAGGGGGTGTTGGGTGATGTCCTCACTGTGTACAGTGAGTAGGGGGTGTTGGGTGATGTTCCTCACTGTGTACAGTGAGTAGGGGGTGTTGGGTGATGTCCCTCACTGTGTACAGTGAGTAGGGGGTGTTGGGTGATGTTCCTCACTGTGTACAGTGAGTAGGGGGTGTTGGGTGATGTTCCTCACTGTGTACAGTGAGTAGGGGGTGTTGGGTGATGTTCCTCACTGTGTACAGTGAGTAGGGGGTGTTGGGTGATGTTCCTCACTGTGTACAGTGAGTAGGGGGTGTTGGGTGATGTTCCTCACTGTGTACAGTGAGTAGGGGGTGTTGGGTGATGTTCCTCACTGTGTACAGTGAGTAGGGGGTGTTGGGTGATGTTCCTCACTGTGTACAGTGAGTAGGGGGTGTTGGGTGATGTTCCTCACTGTGTACAGTGAGTAGGGGGTGTTGGGTGATGTCCCTCACTGTGTACAGTGAGTAGGGGGTGTTGGGTGATGTTCCCTCACTGTGTACAGTGAGTAGGGGGTGTTGGTGATGTCCCTCACTGTGTACAGTGAGTAGGGGGTGTTGGGTGATGTCCTCACTGTGTACAGTGAGTAGGGGGTTGTTGGGTGATGTTCCTCACTGTGTACAGTGAGTAGGGGGGTGTTGGGTGATGTCCCTCACTGTGTACAGTGAGTAGGGGGTGTTGGGTGATGTTCCTCACTGTGTACAGTGAGTAGGGGGGGTTGGGTGGATGTTCCTCACTGTGTACAGTGAGTAGGGGGTGTTGGGTGATGTCCTCACTGTGTACAGTGAGTAGGGGGTGTTGGGTGATGTCCCTCACTGTGTACAGTGAGTAGGGGGTGTTGGGTGATGTCCCTCACTGTGTACAGTGAGTAGGGGGTGTTGGGTGATGTTCTCACTGTGTACAGTGAGTAGGGGGTGTTGGGTGATGTTCCTCACTTGTTACAGTGAGTAGGGGGTGTTGGGTGATGTTCCTCACTGTGTACAGTGAGTAGGGGGTGTTGGGTGATGTTCCTCACTGTGTACAGTGAGTAGGGGGTGTTGGGTGATGTTCCTCACTGTGTACAGTGAGTAGGGGGTGTTGGGTGATGTTCCTCACTGTGTACAGTGAGTAGGGGCTGTGGGTGATGTTCCTCACTGTGTACAGTGAGTAGGGGTGTTGGGTGATGTTCCTCACTGTGTACAGTGAGTAGGGGGTGTTGGGTGATGTTCCTCACTGTGTACAGTGAGTAGGGGGTGTGGGTGATGTTCCTCACTGTGTACAGTGAGTAGGGGGTGTTGGGTGATGTTCCTCACTGTGTACAGTGAGTAGGGGGTGTTGGGTGATGTTCCTCACTGTGTACAGTGAGTAGGGGGTGTTGGGTGATGTTCCTCACTGTGTACAGTGAGTAGGGGGTGTTGGGTGATGTGCCTCACAGTGTACAGTGAGTGGGGGGTGTGGGTGATGTTCCTCACTGTGTACAGTGAGTCGGGGTGTTGGGTGATGTTCCTCACTGTGTACAGTGAGTAGGGGGTGTTGGGTGATGTTCCTCACTGTGTACAGTGAGTA
>CM059430.1:77857630-77914364 GCA_030390025.1 Squalus acanthias | reverse complement strand
GGGGGTGTTGGGTGATGTTCCTCACTGTGTACAGTGAGTAGGGGGTGTTGGGTGATGTCCCTCACTGTGTACAGTGAGTAGGGGGTGTTGGGTGATGTCCTCACTGTGTACAGTGAGTAGGGGGTGTTGGGTGATGTTCCTCACTGTGTACAGTGAGTAGGGGTGTTGGGTGATGTTCCTCACTGTGTACAGTGAGTAGGGGGTGTTGGGTGATGTTCCTCACTGTGTACAGTGAGTAGGGGGTGTTGGGTGATGTTCCTCACTGTGTACAGTGAGTAGGGGCTGTGTTGGGTGATGTTCCTCACTGTGTACAGTGAGTAGGGGGTGTTGGGTGATGTTCCTCACTGTGTACAGTGAGTAGGGGGTGTTGGGTGATGTCCTCACTGTGTACAGTGAGTAGGGGTGTTGGTGATGTTCCTCACTGTGTACAGTGAGTAGGGGGTGTTGGGTGATGTTCCTCACTGTGTACAGTGAGTAGGGGTGTTGGGTGATGTGCCTCACTGTGTACAGTGAGTAGGGGTGTTGGGTGGATGTTCCTCACTGTGTACAGTGAGTAGGGGGTGTCTGGTGATGTGCCTCACTGTGTACAGTGAGTAGGGGGTGTTGGGTGATGTGCCTCACTGTGTACAGTGAGTAAGGGGTGTTGGGTGATGTGCCTCACTGTGTACAGTGAGTAGGGGTGTTGGGTGATGTCCCTCACTGTGTACAGTGAGTAGGGGTGTTGGGTGATGTCCCTCACTGTGTACAGTGAGTAGGGGGTGTTGGGTGATGTTCCTCACTGTGTACAGTGAGTAGGGGTGTTGGGTGATGTTCCTCACTGTGTACAGTGAGTAGGGGTGTTGGGTGATGTCCCTCACTGTGTACAGTGAGTAGGGGGTGGTTGGGTGATGTCCTCACTGTGTACAGTGAGTAGGGGGTGTTGGGTGATGTCCTCACTGTGTACAGTGAGTAGGGGGTGTTGGGTGATGTGCCTCACTGTGTACAGTGAGTAGGGGGTTGGGTGATGTTCCTCACTGTGTACAGTGAGTAGGGGGTGTTGGTGATGTTCCCTCACTGTGTACAGTGAGTAGGGGTGTTGGGTGATGTCCCTCACTGTGTACAGTGAGTAGGGGGTGTTGGGTGATGTTCCCTCACTGTGTACAGTGAGTAGGGGTGTTGGGTGATGTGCCCTCACTGTGTACAGTGAGTAGGGGGTGTTGGGTGATGTTCCCTCACTGTGTACAGTGAGTAGGGGGTGTTGGGTGATGTCCCTCACTGTGTACAGTGAGTAGGGGGTGTTGGGGATGTTCCTCACTGTGTACAGTGAGTAGGGGGTGTTGGGTGATGTCCCTCACTGTGTACAGTGAGTAGGGGGTGTTGGGTGATGTTCCTCACTGTGTACAGTGAGTAGGGGGTGTTGGGTGATGTTCCTCACTGTGACAGTGAGTAGGGTGTGTTGGGTGATGTTCCTCACTGTGTACAGTGAGTAGGGGGTGTTTGGTGATGTCCTCACAGTGAACAGTGAGTAGGGGTGTTGGGTGATGTTCCTCACTGTGTACAGTGAGTAGGGGGTGTTGGGTGATGTCCTCACTGTGTACAGTGAGTAGGGGGTGTTGGGTGATGTCCCTCACTGTGTACAGTGAGTAGGGGGTGTTGGGTGATGTTCCCTCACTGTGTACAGTGAGTAGGGGGTGTCTGGTGATGTTCCCTCACTGTGTACAGTGAGTAGGGGGTGTTGGGTGATGTTCCTCACTGTGTACAGTGAGTAGGGGGTGTTGGGTGATGTCCCTCACTGTGTACAGTGAGTAGGGGGTGTTGGGTGATGTCCCTCACTGTGTACAGTGAGTAGGGGGTGTTTGGTGATGTCCCTCACTGTGTACAGTGAGTAGGGGGTGTTTAGTGATGTTCCTCACTGTGTACAGTGAGTAGGGGGTGTTGGGTGATGTTCCTCACCTGTGTACAGTGAGTAGGGGGTGTTGGGTGATGTTCCCTCACTGTGTACAGTGAGTAGGGGGTTGTTGGGTGATGTTCCTCACTGTGTACAGTGAGTAGGGGGTGTTGGGTGATGTCCCTCACTGTGTACAGTGAGTAGGGGGTGTTGGGTGATGTTCCTCACTGTGCACAGTGAGTAGGGGGTGTTGGGTGATGTTCCTCACTGTGTACAGTGAGTAGGGGGTGTTGGGTGATGTTTCTCACTGTGTACAGTGAGTAGGGGGTGTTGGTGATGTTCCTCACTGTGTACAGTGAGTAGGGGTGTTGGGTGATGTTCTCACTGTGTACAGTGAGTAGGGGGTGTTGGGTGATGTCCTCACTGTGTACAGTGAGTAGGGGTGTTGGGTGATGTTCCTCACTGTGTACAGTGAGTCGGGGGTGTTGGGTGATGTCCTCACTGTGTACAGTGAGTAGGGGGTGTTGGGTGATGTCCCTCACTGTGTACAGTGAGTAGGGGGTGTTGGGTGATGTTCCCTCACTGTGTACAGTGAGTAGGGGGTGTAGGGTGATGTTCCTCCACTGTGTACAGTGAGTAGGGGGTGTTGGGTGATGTCCTCACTGTGTACAGTGAGTAGGGGGTGTTGGGAGATGTCCTCACTGTGTACAGTGAGTAGGGGGTGTTGGGTGATGTTTCCTCACTGTGTACAGTGAGTAGGGGTGTTGGGTGATGTTCCTCACTGTGTACAGTGATAAGGGGTGTTGGGTGATGTTCCTCACTGTGTACAGTGAGTAGGGGGTGTTGGGTGATGTTCCTCACTGTGTACAGTGAGTAGGGGGTGTTGGGTGATGTTCCTCACTGTGTACAGTGAGTAGGGGTGTTGGGTGATGTTCCCTCACTGTGTACAGTGAGTAGGGGGTGTTGGGTGATGTTGCCTCACTGTGTACAGTGTGTAGGGGGTGTCGGGTGATGTTCCCTCACTGTGTACAGTGAGTAGGGGTGTTGGGTGATGTTCCTCACTGTGTACAGTGAGTAGGGGGTGTTGGGTGATGTCCTCACTGTGTACAGTGAGTAGGGGTGTTGGGTGATGTTCCTCACTGTGGACAGTGAGTAGGGGGTGTTGGGTGATGTCCTCACTGTGTACAGTGAGTAGGGGGTGTTGGGTGATGTCCTCACTGTGTACAGTGAGCAGGGGTGTTGGGTGATGTTCCCTCACTGTGTACAGTGAGTAGGGGGTGTTGGGTGATGTTCCTCACTGTGTACAGTGAGTCGGGGTGTTGGGTGATGTTCCTCACTGTGTACAGTGAGTAGGGGGTGTGGGGTGATGTGCCTCACTGTGTACAGTGAGTAGGGGTGTTGGGTGATGTCCTCACTGTGTACAGTGAGTAGGGGATGTTGGGTGATGTCCCTCACTGTGTACCAGTGAGTCGGGGGTGTTGGGTGATGTTCCTCACTGTGTCAGTGAGTAGG
Organism: Squalus acanthias; assembly: GCA_030390025.1. Taxonomy (NCBI): domain Eukaryota; kingdom Metazoa; phylum Chordata; class Chondrichthyes; order Squaliformes; family Squalidae; genus Squalus; species Squalus acanthias. Next base: position 77,910,985 of record CM059430.1, on the reverse strand, counting down.
GGTGTTTGGGTGATGTCCTCACTGTGTACAGTGAGTAGGGGGTGTTGGGTGATGTCCTCACTGTGTACAGTGAGTAGGGGGTGTTGGTGATGTTCCTCACTGTGTACAGTGAGTAGGGGGTGTTGGGTGATAGTTCCTCACTGTGTACAGTGAGTAGGGGGTGTTGGGTGATGTCCTCACTGTGTACAGTGAGTAGGGGGTGTTGGGTGATGTTCCTCACTGTGTACAGTGAGTAGGGGTGTTGGGTGATGTTCCTCACTGTGTACAGTGAGTAGGGGGTGTTGGTGATGTCTCCTCACTGTGTACAGTGAGTAGGGGGTTTGGGTGATGTCCCTCACTGTGTACAGTGAGTAGGGGGTGTTGGGTGATGTTCCTCACTGTGTACAGTGAGTAGGGGGTGTTGGGTGATGTTCCTCACTGTGTACAGTGAGTAGGGGGTGTTGGTGATGTTCCTCACTGTGTACAGTGAGTAGGGGGTGTTGGGTGATGTTCCTCACTGTGTACAGTGAGTAGGGGGTGTTGGGTGATGTTCCTCACTGTGTACAGTGAGTAGGGGTGTTGGGTGATGTTCCTCACTGTGTACAGTGAGTAGGGGGTGTTGGGTGATGTGCCTCACTGTGTACAGTGAGTAGGGGGTGTTGGGTGATGTGCCTCACTGTGTACAGTGAGTAGGGTGTTGGTGATGTTCCTCACTGTGCACAGTGAGTAGGGGGTGTTGGGTGATGTCCCTCACTGTGGACAGTGAGTAGGGGGTGTTGGTGATGTTCCTCACTGTGTACAGTGAGTAGGGGGTGTTGGGTGATGTTCCTCACTGTGTACAGTGAGTAGGGGGTGTGGGTGATGTTCCTCACTGTGTACAGTGAGTAGGGGGTGTTGGGTGATGTCCTCACTGTGTACAGTGAGTAGGGGGTGTTGGGTGATGTCCTCACTGTGTACAGTGAGTAGGGGGTGTTGGGTGATGGTCCTCACTGTGTACAGTGAGTAGGGGGTGTTGGTGATGTTCCTCACTGTGTACAGTGAGTAGGGGGTGTTGGGTGATGTTCCTCACTGTGTACAGTGAGTAGGGGGTGTTGGGTGATGTCCTCACTGTGTACAGTGAGTAGGGGTGTTGGGTGATGTTCCTCACTGTGTACAGTGAGTAGGGGGTGTTGGGTGATGTTCCTCACTGTGTACAGTGAGTAGGGGGGTGTTGGGTGATGGCCTCACTGTGTACAGTGAGTAGGGGGTGTTGGGTGATTGTTCCTCACTGTGTACAGTGAGTAGGGGGTGTTGGGTGATGTTCCTGCACCTGTGTACAGTGAGTAGGGGGGTGTTGGGTGATGTTCCTCACTGTGTACAGTGAGTAGGGGTGTTGGGGTGATGTCCCTCACTGTGTACAGTGAGTAGGGGGTGTTGGGTGATGTTCCTCACTGTGTTCAGTGAGTAGGGGGTGTTGGGTGATGTCCCTCGACTGTGTACAGTGAGTAGGGGTGTTGGGTGATGTCCCTCACTGTGTACAGTGAGTAGGGGGTGTTGGGTGATGTTCCTCACTGTGTACAGTGAGTAGGGGTGTTGGGTGATGTTCCTCACTGTGTACAGTGAGTAGGGGTGTTGGGTGATGTTCCTCACTGTGTACAGTGAGTAGGGGGTGTTGGGTGATGTCCCTCACTGTGTACAGTGAGTAGGGGTGTTGGGTGATGTTCCTCACTGTGTACAGTGAGTAGGGGTGTTGGGTGATGTCCTCACTGTGTACAGTGAGTAGGGTGGTGTTGGGTGATGTTCCTCACTGTGTACAGTGAGTAGGGGGTGTTGGGTGATGTCCTCACTGTGTACAGTGAGTAGGGGTGTTGGGTGATGTCCTCACTGTGTACAGTGAGTAGGGGGTTTTGGTGATGTCCCTCACTGTGTACAGTGAGTAGGGGGTGTTTGGGTGATGTCCCTCACTGTGTACAGTGAGTAGGGGGTGTCGGGTGATGTTCCTCACTGTGTACAGTGAGTAGGGGGTGTTGGGTGATGTTCCTCACTGTGTACAGTGAGTAGGGGGTGTTGGGTGATGTTACTCACTGTGTACAGTGAGTAGGGGGTGTGGGGTGATGTCCTCACTGTGTACAGTGAGTAGGGGGTGTTGGGTGATGTTCCTCACTGTGTACAGTGAGTAGGGGTGTTGGGTGATGTTCCTCACTGTGTACAGTGAGTAGGGGGTGTTGGGTGATGTCCCTCACTGTGTACAGTGAGTAGGGGGGTGTTGGGTATGATGTCCTCACTGTGTACAGTGAGTAGGGGGGTTGGGTGATGTTCCTCACTGTGTACAGTGAGTAGGGGGTGTTGGTGATGTCCTCACTGTGTACAGTGAGTAGGGGTGTTGGGTGATGTGCCTCACTGTGACAGTGAGTAGGGGGTGTTGGGTGATGTTCTCACTGTGTACAGTGAGTAGGGGTGTTGGGTGATGTTCCTCACTGTGTACAGTGAGTAGGGGGTGTTGGGTGATGTTCCTCACTGTGTACAGTGAGTCGGGGATGTTGGGTGATGTTCCTCACTGTGTACAGTGAGTAGGGGCTGTTGGGTGATGTTCCTCACTGTGTACAGTGAGTAGGGGTGTTGGGTGATGTTCCTCACTGTGTACAGTGAGTAGGGGGTGTTGGGTGATGTCCTCACTGTGTACAGTGAGTAGGGGGTGTTGGGTGATGTTCCTCACTGTGTACAGTGAGTAGGGGGTGTTTGGTGATGTTCCTCACTGTGTACAGTGAGTAGGGGGTGTTGGGTGATGTTCCTCACTGTGTACAGTGAGTAGGGGGTGTTGGGTGATGTTCCTCACTGTGTACAGTGAGTAGGGGGTGTTGGGTGATGTCCTCACTGTGTACAGTGAGTAGGGGGTGTTGGGTGATGTTCCTCACTGTGTACAGTGAGTAGGGGGTGTTGGGTGATGTCCTCACTGTGTACAGTGAGTAGGGGGTGTTGGGTGATGTTCCTCACTGTGTACAGTGAGTAGGGGGTGTTGGGTGATGTTCCTCACTTGTTACAGTGAGTAGGGGGTGTTGGTGATGTTCCTCACTGTGTACAGTGAGTAGGGGGTGTTGGGTGATGTCCTCACTGTGTACAGTGAGTAGGGGGTGTTGGGTGATGTTCCTCACTGTGTACAGTGAGTAGGGGGTGTTGGGTGATGTTCCTCACTGTGTACAGTGAGTAGGGGGTGTTGGGTGATGTTCCTCACTGTGTACAGTGAGTAGGGGGTGTTGGGTGATGTCCTCACTGTGTACAGTGAGTAGGGGGTGTTGGGTGATGTTCCCTCACTGTGAACAGTGAGTAGGGGGTGTTGGGTGATGTTCCCTCACTGTGTACAGTGAGTAGGGGTGTTGGGTGATGTTCCTCACTGTGTACAGTGAGTAGGGGTGTTGGTGATGTCCTCACTGTGTACAGTGAGTAGGGGGTGTTGGGTGATGTTCCTCACTGTGTACAGTGAGTAGGGGGTGTTGGGTGATGTTCCTCACTGTGTACAGTGAGTAGGGGGTGTTGGGTGATGTTCCCTCACTGTGTACAGTGAGTAGGGGTGTTGGTGATGTTCCTCACTGTGTACAGTGAGTAGGGGGTGTTGGGTGATGTCCTCACTGTGTACAGTGAGTAGGGGGTGTTGGGTGATGTCCCTCACTGTGTACAGTGAGTAGGGGGTGTTGGGTGATGTGCCTCACTGTGTACAGTGAGTAGGGGGTGTTGGGTGATGTTCCCTCACTGTGTACAGTGAGTAGGGGGTGTTGGGTGATGTCCTCACTGTGTACAGTGAGTAGGGGGTGTTGGGTGATGTTCCCTCACTGTGTACAGTGAGTAGGGGTGTTGGGTGATGTTCCTCACTGTGTTCAGTGAGTAGGGGGTGTTGGGTGATGTCCCTCACTGTGGACAGTGAGTAGGGGGTGTTGGGTGATGTTCCTCACTGTGTACAGTGAGTAGGGGGTGTTTGGTGATGTTCCTCACTGTGTACAGTGAGTAGGGGGTGTCTGGTAATGTTCCTCACTGTGTACAGTGAGTAGGGGGTGTGGGTGATGTTCCCACTCTGTGTACAGTGAGTAGGGGGTGTTGGGTGATGTTCCTCACTGTGTACAGTGAGTAGGGGGTGTTGGTGATGTTCCTCACTGTGTACAGTGAGTAGGGGGTGTTGGTGATGTTCCCTCACTGTGTACAGTGAGTAGGGGGTGTTGGGTGATGTCCCTCACTGTGTACAGTGAGTAGGGGGTGTTGGGTGATGTCCTCACTGTGTACAGTGAGTAGGGGGTGTCGGGTGATGTCCTCACTGTGTACAGTGAGTAGGGGGTGTTGGGTGATGTTCCTCACTGTGTACAGTGAGTAGGGGGTGTTGGGTGATGTTCCTCACTGTGTACAGTGAGTAGGGGGTGTTGGGTGATGTCCCACACTGTGTACAGTGAGTAGGGGGTGTTGGGTGATGTTCCTCACTGTGTACAGTGAGTAGGGGGTGTTGGGTGATGTTCCTCTCTGTGTACAGTGAGTAGGGGGTGTTGGGTGATGTTCCTCACTGTGTACAGTGAGTAGGGGTGTTGGGTGATGTTCCTCACAGTGTACAGTGAGTAGGGGTGTTGGGTGATGTTCCTCACAGTGTACAGTGAGTAGGGGGTGTGGGTGATGTCCTCACTGTGTACAGTGAGTAGGGGGTGTTGGGTGATGTTTCCTCACTGTGTACAGTGAGTAGGGGGTGTTGGGTGATGTTCCTCACTGTGTACAGTGAGTAGGGGGTGTTGGGTGATGTCCTCACTGTGTACAGTGAGTAGGGGGTGTTGGGTGATGTTCCTCACTGTGTACAGTGAGTAGGGGGTGTTGGGTGATGTCCTCACTGTGTACAGTGAGTAGGGGTGTTGGGTGATGTTCCTCACTGTGTACAGTGAGTAGGGGTGTTGGGTGATGTTCCTCACTGTGTACAGTGAGTAGGGGGTGTTGGTTGATGTGCCTCACTGTGTACAGTGAGTAGGGGGTGTTGGGTGATGTTCCTCACTGTGTACAGTGAGTAGGGGGTGTTGGGTGATGTCCTCACTGTGTACAGTGAGTAGGGGTGTTGGGTGATGTCCTCACTGAGTACAGTGAGTCGGGGGTGTTGGGTGATGTTCCTCACTGTGTACAGTTAGTAGGGGGTGTTGGGTGATGTTCTCACTGTGTACAGTGAGTAGGGGGTGTTGGGTGATGTCCCTCACTGTGTACAGTGAGTAGGGTGTGTTGGGTGATGTTCCTCACTGTGTACAGTGAGTAGGGGGTGTTGGGTGATGTCCCTCACTGTGTACAGTGAGTAGGGGGTGTTGGGTGATGTTCCTCACTGTGTTCAGTGAGGAGGGGGTGTTTGGTGATGTCCCTCACTGTGTACAGTGAGTAGGGGGTGTTTGGTGATGTCCCTCACTGTGTACAGTGAGTAGGGGGTGTTTAGTGATGTTCCTCACTGTGTACAGTGAGTAGGGGGTGTGGGTGATGTGCCTCACTGTGTACAGTGAGTAGGGGGTGTTGGGTGATGTCCCTCACTGTGTACAGTGAGTAGGGGGTTTTGGGTGATATGTCCTCACTGTGTACAGTGAGTAGGGGGTGTGGGTGATGTTCCTCACTGTGTACAGTGAGTAGGGGGTGTTGGGTGATGTCCTCACTGTGCTACAGTGAGTAGGGGGTTTTGGGTGATGTCCCTTCACTGTGTACAGTGAGTAAGGGGATGACAGGGTGAGATGTTCCTCACTGTGTCCAGTGAGTAGGGGGTGTTGGGTGATGTTCCTCACTGTGTACAGTGAGTCGGGGGTGTGGGTGATGTCCCTCACTGTGTACAGTGAGTAGGGCAGTGTTGGGTGATGTTCCTCACTGTGTACAGTGAGTAGGGGGTGTTGGGTGATGTTCCTCACTGTGTACAGTGAGTAGGGGGTGTTGGGTGATGTTCCTCACTGTGTACAGTGAGTAGGGGGATGTGGGTATGTTCTACTGTGTTCAGTGAGTAGGGGGTGTTGGGTGTGTGCCTCACTGTGTACAGTGAGTAAGGGGGTGTTGGGTGATGTTCCTCTCTGTGTACAGTGAGTAGGGGGGTGTTGGGTGATGTTTCCTCACTGTGTACAGTGAGTAGGGGGTGTTGGGTGATGTTCCTCACTGTGTACAGTGAGTAGGGGGGTGTTGGTGATGTTCCCACTGTGTACAGTGAGTAGGGTGTGTCGGGTAGATGTTCCTCACTGTGTACAGTGAGTAGGGGGAGGTTGGGTGATGTCCTCACTGTGTACAGTGAGTAGGGTGTGTTGGGTGATGTTCCTCACTGTGTACAGTGAGTAGGGGGTGTTGGGTGATGTTCCTCACTGTGTACAGTGAGTAGGGGGTGTTGGGTGATGTTCCTCACTGTGTACAGTGAGTAGGGGGTGTTGGGTGATGTTCCTCACTGTGTACAGTGAGTAGGGGGTGTTGGGTGATGTTCCTCACTGTGTACAGTGAGTAGGGGGTGTTGGGTGATGTTCCTCACTGTGTACAGTGAGTAGGGGGTGTTGGGTGATGTTCCTCACTGTGTACAGTGAGTAGGGGGTGTTGGGTGATGTTCCTCACTGTGTACAGTGAGTAGGGGGTGTTGGGTGATGTTCCTCACTGTGTACAGTGAGTAGGGGGTGTTGGGTGATGTTCCTCACTGTGTACAGTGAGTAGGGGGTGTTGGGTGATGTTCCTCACTGTGTACAGTGAGTAGGGGGTGTTGGGTGATGTTCCTCACTGTGTACAGTGAGTAGGGGGTGTTGGGTGATGTTCCTCACTGTGTACAGTGAGTAGGGGGTGTTGGGTGATGTTCCTCACTGTGTACAGTGAGTAGGGGGTGTTGGGTGATGTTCCTCACTGTGTACAGTGAGTAGGGGTGTTGGGTGATGTTCCTCACTGTGTACAGTGAGTAGGGGGTGTTGGGTGATGTTCCTCACTGTGTACAGTGAGTAGGGGGTGTTGGGTGATGTTCCTCACTGTGTACAGTGAGTAGGGGGTGTTGGGTGATGTCCCTCACTGTGTACAGTGAGTAGGGGGTGTTGGGTGATGTTCCTCACTGTGTACAGTGAGTAGGGGGTGTTGGGTGATGTTCCTCACTGTGTACAGTGAGTAGGGGGTGTTGGGTGATGTTCCTCACTGTGTACAGTGAGTAGGGGGTGTTGGGTGATGTTCCTCACTGTGTACAGTGAGTAGGGGGTGTTGGGTGATGTTCCTCACTGTGTACAGTGAGTAGGGGGTGTTGGGTGATGTTCCTCACTGTGTACAGTGAGTAGGGGGTTGTGGGTGATGTTCCTCACTGTGTACAGTGAGTAGGGGGTGTTGGGTGATGTTCCTCACTGTGTACAGTGAGTAGGGGGTGTTGGGTGATGTTCCTCACTGTGTACAGTGAGTAGGGGTGTTGGGTGATGTTCCTCACTGTGTACAGTGAGTAGGGGGTGTTGGGTGATGTTCCTCACTGTGTACAGTGAGTAGGGGGTGTTGGGTGATGTTCCTCACTGTGTACAGTGAGTAGGGGGTGTTGGGTGATGTTCCTCACTGTGTACAGTGAGTAGGGGGTGTTGGGTGATGTTCCTCACTGTGTACAGTGAGTAGGGGGTGTTGGGTGATGTTCCTCACTGTGTACAGTGAGTAGGGGGTGTTGGGTGATGTTCCTCACTGTGTACAGTGAGTAGGGGGTGTTGGGTGATGTCCTCACTGTGTACAGTGAGTAGGGGGTGTTGGGTGATGTTCCTCACTGTGTACAGTGAGTAGGGGGTGTTGGGTGATGTTCCTCACTGTGTACAGTGAGTAGGGGGTGTTGGGTGATGTTCCTCACTGTGTACAGTGAGTAGGGGGTGTTGGGTGATGTTCCTCACTGTGTACAGTGAGTAGGGGGTGTTGGGTGATGTTCCTCACTGTGTACAGTGAGTAGGGGGTGTTGGGTGATGTTCCTCACTGTGTACAGTGAGTAGGGGGTGTTGGGTGATGTTCCTCACTGTGTACAGTGAGTAGGGGGTGTTGGGTGATGTTCCTCACTGTGTACAGTGAGTAGGGGGTGTTGGGTGATGTTCCTCACTGTGTACAGTGAGTAGGGGGTGTTGGGTGATGTCCTCACTGTGTACAGTGAGTAGGGGGTGTTGGGTGATGTTCCTCACTGTGTACAGTGAGTAGGGGTGTTGGGTGATGTTCCTCACTGTGTACAGTGAGTAGGGGGTGTTGGGTGATGTTCCTCACTGTGTACAGTGAGTAGGGGGTGTTGGGTGATGTTCCTCACTGTGTACAGTGAGTAGGGGGTGTTGGGTGATGTTCCTCACTGTGTACAGTGAGTAGGGGGTGTTGGGTGATGTTCCTCACTGTGTACAGTGAGTAGGGGGTGTTGGGTGATGTTCCTCACTGTGTACAGTGAGTAGGGGGTGTTGGGTGATGTTCCTCACTGTGTACAGTGAGTAGGGGGTGTTGGGTGATGTTCCTCACTGTGTACAGTGAGTAGGGGGTGTTGGGTGATGTTCCTCACTGTGTACAGTGAGTAGGGGGTGTTGGGTGATGTTCCTCACTGTGTACAGTGAGTAGGGGGTGTTGGGTGATGTTCCTCACTGTGTACAGTGAGTAGGGGGTGTTGGGTGATGTTCCTCACTGTGTACAGTGAGTAGGGGGTGTTGGGTGATGTTCCTCACTGTGTACAGTGAGTAGGGGGTGTTGGGTGATGTTCCTCACTGTGTACAGTGAGTAGGGGGTGTTGGGTGATGTTCCTCACTGTGTACAGTGAGTAGGGGGTGTTGGGTGATGTTCCTCACTGTGTACAGTGAGTAGGGGGTGTTGGGTGATGTTCCTCACTGTGTACAGTGAGTAGGGGGTGTTGGGTGATGTTCCTCACTGTGTACAGTGAGTAGGGGGTGTTGGGTGATGTTCCTCACTGTGTACAGTGAGTAGGGGGTGTTGGGTGATGTTCCTCACTGTGTACAGTGAGTAGGGGGTGTTGGGTGATGTTCCTCACTGTGTACAGTGAGTAGGGGGTGTTGGGTGATGTCCTCACTGTGTACAGTGAGTAGGGGGTGTTGGGTGATGTTCCTCACTGTGTACAGTGAGTAGGGGGTGTTGGGTGATGTTCCTCACTGTGTACAGTGAGTAGGGGGTGTTGGGTGATGTTCCTCACTGTGTACAGTGAGTAGGGGGTGTTGGGTGATGTTCCTCACTGTGTACAGTGAGTAGGGGGTGTTGGGTGATGTTCCTCACTGTGTACAGTGAGTAGGGGGTGTGGGTGATGTTCCTCGTTGTGTACAGTGAGTAGGGGGTGTTGGGTGATGTTCCTCACTGTGTACAGTGAGTAGGGGGTGTTGGGTGATGTTCCTCACTGTGTACAGTGAGTAGGGGGTGTTGGGTGATGTTCCTCACTGTGTACAGTGAGTAGGGGGTGTTGGGTGATGTTCCTCACTGTGTACAGTGAGTAGGGGGTGTTGGGTGATGTTCCTCACTGTGTACAGTGAGTAGGGGGTGTTGGGTGATGTTCCTCACTGTGTACAGTGAGTAGGGGGTGTTTGGGTGATGTTCCTCACTGTGTACAGTGAGTAGGGGTTTTGGGTGATGTTCCTCACTGTGTACAGTGAGTAGGGGTGTTGGGTGATGTTCCTCACTGTGTACAGTGAGTAGGGGGTGTTGGGTGATGTTCCTCACTGTGTACAGTGAGTAGGGGGTGTTGGGTGATGTTCCTCACTGTGTACAGTGAGTAGGGGGTGTTGGGTGATGTCCCTCACTGTGTACAGTGAGTAGGGGGTGTTGGGTGATGTTCCTCACTGTGTACAGTGAGTAGGGGGTGTTGGGTGATGTTCCTCACTGTGTACAGTGAGTAGGGGGTGTTGGGTGATGTTCCTCACTGTGTACAGTGAGTAGGGGTGTTGGGTGATGTTCCTCACTGTGTACAGTGAGTAGGGGGTGTTGGGTGATGTTCCTCACTGTGTACAGTGAGTAGGGGGTGTTGGGTGATGTTCCTCACTGTGTACAGTGAGTAGGGGGTGTTGGGTGATGTCCTCACTGTGTACAGTGAGTAGGGGGTGTTGGGTGATGTTCCTCACTGTGTACAGTGAGTAGGGGGTGTTGGGTGATGTTCCTCACTGTGTACAGTGAGTAGGGGGTGTTGGGTGATGTTCCTCACTGTGTACAGTGAGTAGGGGGTGTTGGGTGATGTTCCTCACTGTGTACAGTGAGTAGGGGGTGTTGGGTGATGTTCCTCACTGTGTACAGTGAGTAGGGGGTGTTGGGTGATGTTCCTCACTGTGTACAGTGAGTAGGGGGTGTTGGGTGATGTCCCTCACTGTGTACAGTGAGTAGGGGGTGTTGGGTGATGTTCCTCACTGTGTACAGTGAGTAGGGGGTGTTGGGTGATGTTCCTCACTGTGTACAGTGAGTAGGGGGTGTTGGGTGATGTCCCTCACTGTGTACAGTGAGTAGGGGGTGTTGGGTGATGTTCCTCACTGTGTACAGTGAGTAGGGGGTGTTGGGTGATGTTCCTCACTGTGTACAGTGAGTAGGGGGTGTTGGGTGATGTTCCTCACTGTGTACAGTGAGTAGGGGTGTTGGGTGATGTTCCTCACTGTGTACAGTGAGTAGGGGGTGTTGGGTGATGTTCCTCACTGTGTACAGTGAGTAGGGGGTGTTGGGTGATGTTCCTCACTGTGTACAGTGAGTAGGGGGTGTTGGGTGATGTCCCTCACTGTGTACAGTGAGTAGGGGGTGTTGGGTGATGTTCCTCACTGTGTACAGTGAGTAGGGGGTGTTGGGTGATGTTCCTCACTGTGTACAGTGAGTAGGGGGTGTTGGGTGATGTTCCTCACTGTGTACAGTGAGTAGGGGGTGTTGGGTGATGTTCCTCACTGTGTACAGTGAGTAGGGGGTGTTGGGTGATGTTCCTCACTGTGTACAGTGAGTAGGGGGTGTTGGGTGATGTTCCTCACTGTGTACAGTGAGTAGGGGGTGTTGGGTGATGTTCCTCACTGTGTACAGTGAGTAGGGGGTGTTGGGTGATGTTCCTCACTGTGTACAGTGAGTAGGGGGTGTTGGGTGATGTTCCTCACTGTGTACAGTGAGTAGGGGGTGTTGGGTGATGTTCCTCACTGTGTACAGTGAGTAGGGGGTGTTGGGTGATGTTCCTCACTGTGTACAGTGAGTAGGGGGTGTTGGGTGATGTTCCTCACTGTGTACAGTGAGTAGGGGGTGTTGGGTGATGTTCCTCACTGTGTACAGTGAGTAGGGGGTGTTGGGTGATGTTCCTCACTGTGTACAGTGAGTAGGGGGTGTTGGGTGATGTCCTCACTGTGTACAGTGAGTAGGGGGTGTTGGGTGATGTTCCTCACTGTGTACAGTGAGTAGGGGGTGTTGGGTGATGTTCCTCACTGTGTACAGTGAGTAGGGGGTGTTGGGTGATGTTCCTCACTGTGTACAGTGAGTAGGGGGTGTTGGGTGATGTTCCTCACTGTGTACAGTGAGTAGGGGGTGTTGGGTGATGTTCCTCACTGTGTACAGTGAGTAGGGGGTGTTGGGTGATGTTCCTCACTGTGTACAGTGAGTAGGGGGTGTTGGGTGATGTCCTCACTGTGTACAGTGAGTAGGGGGTGTTGGGTGATGTTCCTCACTGTGTACAGTGAGTAGGGGGTGTTGGGTGATGTTCCTCACTGTGTACAGTGAGTAGGGGGTGTTGGGTGATGTTCCTCACTGTGTACAGTGAGTAGGGGGTGTTGGGTGATGTTCCTCACTGTGTACAGTGAGTAGGGGGTGTTGGGTGATGTTCTCACTGTGTACAGTGAGTAGGGGGTGTTGGGTGATGTCCCTCACTGTGTACAGTGAGTAGGGGGTGTTGGGTGATGTTCCTCACTGTGTACAGTGAGTAGGGGGTGTTGGGTGATGTTCCTCACTGTGTACAGTGAGTAGGGGGTGTTGGGTGATGTTCCTCACTGTGTACAGTGAGTAGGGGGTGTTGGTGATGTCCCTCACTGTGTACAGTGAGTAGGGGGTGTTGGGTGATGTTCCTCACTGTGTACAGTGAGTAGGGGGTGTTGGGTGATGTTCCTCACTGTGTACAGTGAGTAGGGGGTGTTGGGTGATGTTCCTCACTGTGTACAGTGAGTAGGGGGTGTTGGGTGATGTTCCTCACTGTGTACAGTGAGTAGGGGGTGTTGGGTGATGTTCCTCACTGTGTACAGTGAGTAGGGGGTGTTGGGTGATGTTCCTCACTGTGTACAGTGAGTAGGGGGTGTTGGGTGATGTTCCTCACTGTGTACAGTGAGTAGGGGGTGTTGGGTGATGTTCCTCACTGTGTACAGTGAGTAGGGGGTGTTGGGTGATGTCCTCACTGTGTACAGTGAGTAGGGGGTGTTGGGTGATGTTCCTCACTGTGTACAGTGAGTAGGGGGTGTTGGGTGATGTTCCTCACTGTGTACAGTGAGTAGGGGGTGTTGGGTGATGTCCTCACTGTGTACAGTGAGTAGGGGGTGTTGGGTGATGTTCCTCACTGTGTACAGTGAGTAGGGGGTGTTGGGTGATGTTCCTCACTGTGTACAGTGAGTAGGGGGTGTTGGGTGATGTCCCTCACTGTGTACAGTGAGTAGGGGGTGTTGGGTGATGTTCCTCACTGTGTACAGTGAGTAGGGGGTGTTGGGTGATGTCCTCACTGTGTACAGTGAGTAGGGGGTGTTGGGTGATGTTCCTCACTGTGTACAGTGAGTAGGGGGTGTTGGGTGATGTTCCTCACTGTGTACAGTGAGTAGGGGGTGTTGGGTGATGTTCCTCACTGTGTACAGTGAGTAGGGGGTGTTGGGTGATGTTCCTCACTGTGTACAGTGAGTAGGGGGTGTTGGGTGATGTTCCTCACTGTGTACAGTGAGTAGGGGGTGTTGGGTGATGTTCCTCACTGTGTACAGTGAGTAGGGGGTGTTGGGTGATGTTCCTCACTGTGTACAGTGAGTAGGGGGTGTTGGGTGATGTCCCTCACTGTGTACAGTGAGTAGGGGGTTTTGGGTGATGTTCCTCACTGTGTACAGTGAGTAGGGGGTGTTGGGTGATGTTCCTCACTGTGTACAGTGAGTAGGGGGTGTTGGGTGATGTTCCTCACTGTGTACAGTGAGTAGGGGTGTTGGGTGATGTTCCTCACTGTGTACAGTGAGTAGGGGGTGTTGGGTGATGTTCCTCACTGTGTACAGTGAGTAGGGGGTGTTGGGTGATGTTCCTCACTGTGTACAGTGAGTAGGGGGTGTTGGGTGATGTTCCTCACTGTGTACAGTGAGTAGGGGGTGTTGGGTGATGTTCCTCACTGTGTACAGTGAGTAGGGGGTGTTGGGTGATGTTCCTCACTGTGTACAGTGAGTAGGGGGTGTTGGGTGATGTTCCTCACTGTGTACAGTGAGTAGGGGGTGTTGGGTGATGTTCCTCACTGTGTACAGTGAGTAGGGGGTGTTGGGTGATGTTCCTCACTGTGTACAGTGAGTAGGGGGTGTTGGGTGATGTTCCTCACTGTGTACAGTGAGTAGGGGTGTGTGGGTGATGTTCCTCACTGTGTACAGTGAGTAGGGGGTGTTGGGTGATGTTCCTCACTGTGTACAGTGAGTAGGGGGTGTTGGGTGATGTTCCTCACTGTGTACAGTGAGTAGGGGTGTTGGGTGATGTTCCTCACTGTGTACAGTGAGTAGGGGGTGTTGGGTGATGTTCCTCACTGTGTACAGTGAGTAGGGGGTGTTGGGTGATGTTCCTCACTGTGTACAGTGAGTAGGGGGTGTTGGGTGATGTTCCTCACTGTGTACAGTGAGTAGGGGGTGTTGGGTGATGTCCTCACTGTGTACAGTGAGTAGGGGGTGTTGGGTGATGTTCCTCACTGTGTACAGTGAGTAGGGGGTGTTGGGTGATGTTCCTCACTGTGTACAGTGAGTAGGGGGTGTTGGGTGATGTTCCTCACTGTGTACAGTGAGTAGGGGGTGTTGGGTGATGTCCCTCACTGTGTACAGTGAGTAGGGGGTGTTGGGTGATGTTCCTCACTGTGTACAGTGAGTAGGGGGTGTTGGGTGATGTCCTCACTGTGTACAGTGAGTAGGGGGTGTTGGGTGATGTTCCTCACTGTGTACAGTGAGTAGGGGGTGTTGGGTGATGTCCCTCACTGTGTACAGTGAGTAGGGGGTGTTTGGTGATGTCCTCACTGTGTACAGTGAGTAGGGGGTGTTGGGTGATGTTCCTCACTGTGTACAGTGAGTAGGGGGTGTTGGGTGATGTTCCTCACTGTGTACAGTGAGTAGGGGGTGTTGGGTGATGTCCCTCACTGTGTACAGTGAGTAGGGGGTGTTGGGTGATGTTCCTCACTGTGTACAGTGAGTAGGGGGTGTTGGGTGATGTTCCTCACTGTGTACAGTGAGTAGGGGGTGTTGGGTGATGTTCCTCACTGTGTACAGTGAGTAGGGGGTGTTGGGTGATGTCCCTCACTGTGTACAGTGAGTAGGGGGTGTTGGGTGATGTTCCTCACTGTGTACAGTGAGTAGGGGGTGTTGGGTGATGTCCCTCACTGTGTACAGTGAGTAGGGGGTGTTGGGTGATGTCCTCACTGTGTACAGTGAGTAGGGGGTGTTGGGTGATGTTCCTCACTGTGTACAGTGAGTAGGGGGTGTTGGGTGATGTTCCTCACTGTGTACAGTGAGTAGGGGGTGTTGGGTGATGTTCCTCACTGTGTACAGTGAGTAGGGGGTGTTGGGTGATGTTCCTCACTGTGTACAGTGAGTAGGGGGTGTTGGGTGATGTTCCTCACTGTGTACAGTGAGTAGGGGGTGTTGGGTGATGTTCCTCACTGTGTACAGTGAGTAGGGGGTGTTGGGTGATGTTCCTCACTGTGTACAGTGAGTAGGGGGTGTTGGGTGATGTTCCTCACTGTGTACAGTGAGTAGGGGGTGTTGGGTGATGTTCCTCACTGTGTACAGTGAGTAGGGGGTGTTGGGTGATGTCCTCACTGTGTACAGTGAGTAGGGGGTGTTGGGTGATGTTCCTCACTGTGTACAGTGAGTAGGGGGTGTTGGGTGATGTCCCTCACTGTGTACAGTGAGTAGGGGGTGTTGGGTGATGTCCTCACTGTGTACAGTGAGTAGGGGGTGTTTGGGTGATGTTCCTCACTGTGTACAGTGAGTAGGGGGTGTTGGGTGATGTTCCTCACTGTGTACAGTGAGTAGGGGGTGTTGGGTGATGTTCCTCACTGTGTACAGTGAGTAGGGGGTGTTGGGTGATGTTCCTCACTGTGTACAGTGAGTAGGGGGTGTTGGGTGATGTTCCTCACTGTGTACAGTGAGTAGGGGGTGTTGGGTGATGTTCCTCACTGTGTACAGTGAGTGGGGGGTGTTTGGGTGATGTTCCTCACTGTGTACAGTGAGTAGGGGGTGTTGGGTGATGTTCCTCACTGTGTACAGTGAGTAGGGGGTGTTGGGTGATGTTCCTCACTGTGTACAGTGAGTAGGGGGTGTTGGGTGATGTTCCTCACTGTGTACAGTGAGTAGGGGGTGTTGGGTGATGTTCCTCACTGTGTACAGTGAGTAGGGGGTGTTGGGTGATGTTCCTCACTGTGTACAGTGAGTAGGGGGTGTTGGGTGATGTTCCTCACTGTGTACAGTGAGTAGGGGGTGTTGGGTGATGTCCTCTCACTGTACAGTGAGTAGGGGGTGTTGGGTGATGTTCCTCACTGTGTACAGTGAGTAGGGGGTGTTGGGTGATGTTCCTCACTGTGTACAGTGAGTAGGGGGTGTTGGGTGATGTTCCTCACTGTGTACAGTGAGTAGGGGGTGTTGGGTGATGTTCCTCACTGTGTACAGTGAGTGGGGGGTGTTGGGTGATGTTCCTCACTGTGTACAGTGAGTAGGGGGTGTTGGGTGATGTTCCTCACTGTGTACAGTGAGTAGGGGGTGTTGGGTGATGTCCTCACTGTGTACAGTGAGTAGGGGTGTTTGGGTGATGTTCCTCACTGTGTACAGTGAGTAGGGGGTGTTGGGTGATGTTCCTCACTGTGTACAGTGAGTAGGGGGTGTTGGGTGATGTCCTCACTGTGTACAGTGAGTAGGGGGTGTTGGGTGATGTCCCTCACTGTGTACAGTGAGTAGGGGGTGTTGGGTGATGTTCCTCACTGTGTACAGTGAGTAGGGGGTGTTGGGTGATGTTCCTCACTGTGTACAGTGAGTAGGGGGTGTTGGGTGATGTCCTCACTGTGTACAGTGAGTAGGGGGTGTTGGGTGATGTCCCTCACTGTGTACAGTGAGTAGGGGGTGTTGGGTGATGTTCCTCACTGTGTACAGTGAGTAGGGGGTGTTGGGTGATGTTCCTCACTGTGTACAGTGAGTAGGGGGTGTTGGGTGATGTTCCTCACTGTGTACAGTGAGTAGGGGGTGTTGGGTGATGTTCCTCACTGTGTACAGTGAGTAGGGGGTGTTGGGTGATGTTCCTCACTGTGTACAGTGAGTAGGGGGTGTTGGGTGATGTTCCTCACTGTGTACAGTGAGTAGGGGGTGTGGGTGATGTTCCTCACTGTGTACAGTGAGTAGGGGGTGTTGGGTGATGTTCCTCACTGTGTACAGTGAGTAGGGGGTGTTGGGTGATGTTCCTCACTGTGTACAGTGAGTAGGGGGTGTTGGGTGATGTTCCTCACTGTGTACAGTGAGTAGGGGGTGTTGGGTGATGTTCCTCACTGTGTACAGTGAGTAGGGGGTGTTGGGTGATGTTCCTCACTGTGTACAGTGAGTAGGGGGTGTTGGGTGATGTTCCTCACTGTGTACAGTGAGTAGGGGGTGTTGGGTGATGTCCTCACTGTGTACAGTGAGTAGGGGTGTGTTGGGTGATGTCCATCACTGTGGACAGTGAGTAGGGGTGTTGGGTGATGTTCCTCACTGTGTACAGTGAGTAGGGGGTGTTGGGTGATGTTCCTCACTGTGTACAGTGAGTAGGGGGTGTTGGGTGATGTCCCTCACTGTGTACAGTGAGTAGGGGGTGTTGGGTGATGTTCCTCACTGTGTACAGTGAGTAGGGGGTTTTGGGTGATTTCCCTCACTGTGTACAGTGAGTAGGGGGTGTTTGGTGATGTCCCTCACTGTGTACAGTGAGTAGGGGTGTTGGGTGATGTTCCTCACTGTGTACAGTGAGTAGGGGGTGTTGGGTGATGTTCCTCACTGTGTACAGTGAGTAGGGGGTGTTGGGTGATGTTCCTCACTGTGTACAGTGAGTAGGGGGTGTTGGGTGATGTTCCTCACTGTGTACAGTGAGTAGGGGGTGTTGGGTGATGTTCCTCACTGTGTACAGTGAGTAGGGGGTGTTGGGTGATGTTCCTCACTGTGTACAGTGAGTAGGGGGTGTTGGGTGATGTTCCTCACTGTGTACAGTGAGTAGGGGGTGTTGGGTGATGTTCCTCACTGTGTACAGTGAGTAGGGGGTGTTGGGTGATGTTCCTCACTGTGTACAGTGAGTAGGGGGTGTTGGGTGATGTTCCTCACTGTGTACAGTGAGTAGGGGGTGTTGGGTGATGTCCCTCACTGTGTACAGTGAGTAGGGGGTGTTGGGTGATGTCCCTCACTGTGTACAGTGAGTAGGGGGTGTTGGGTGATGTTCCTCACTGTGTACAGTGAGTAGGGGGTGTTGGGTGATGTTCCTCACTGTGTACAGTGAGTAGGGGGTGTTGGGTGATGTTCCTCACTGTGTACAGTGAGTAGGGGGTGTTGGGTGATGTTCCTCACTGTGTACAGTGAGTAGGGGGTGTTGGGTGATGTTCCTCACTGTGTACAGTGAGTAGGGGGTGTTGGGTGATGTTCCTCACTGTGTACAGTGAGTAGGGGGTGTTGGGTGATGTTCCTCACTGTGTACAGTGAGTAGGGGGTGTTGGGTGATGTTCCTCACTGTGTACAGTGAGTAGGGGGTGTTGGGTGATGTTCCTCACTGTGTACAGTGAGTAGGGGGTGTTGGGTGATGTTCCTCACTGTGTACAGTGAGTAGGGGGTGTTGGGTGATGTTCCTCACTGTGTACAGTGAGTAGGGGTGTTGGGTGATGTTCCTCACTGTGTACAGTGAGTAGGGGGTGTTGGGTGATGTTCCTCACTGTGTACAGTGAGTAGGGGGTGTTGGGTGATGTGCCTCACTGTGTACAGTGAGTAGGGGGTGTTGGGTGATGTTCCTCACTGTGTACAGTGAGTAGGGGGTGTTGGGTGATGTTCCTCACTGTGTACAGTGAGTAGGGGGTGTTGGGTGATGTTCCTCACTGTGTACAGTGAGTAGGGGGTGTTGGGTGATGTTCCTCACTGTGTACAGTGAGTAGGGGGTGTTTGGTGATGTTCCTCACTGTGTACAGTGAGTAGGGGGTGTTGGGTGATGTTCCTCACTGTGTACAGTGAGTAGGGGGTGTTGGGTGATGTTCCTCACTGTGTACAGTGAGTAGGGGTGTTGGGTGATGTTCCTCACTGTGTACAGTGAGTAGGGGGTGTTGGGTGATGTCCCTCACTGTGTACAGTGAGTAGGGGGTGTTGGGTGATGTTCCTCACTGTGTACAGTGAGTAGGGGGTGTTGGGTGATGTTCCTCACTGTGTACAGTGAGTAGGGGGTGTTGGGTGATGTTCCTCACTGTGTACAGTGAGTAGGGGGTGTTGGGTGATGTTCCTCACTGTGTACAGTGAGTAGGGGGTGTTGGGTGATGTCCTCACTGTGTACAGTGAGTAGGGGGTGTTGGGTGATGTTCCCTCACTGTGTACAGTGAGTAGGGGGTGTTGGGTGATGTTCCTCACTGTGTACAGTGAGTAGGGGGTGTTGGGTGATGTCCTCACTGTGTACAGTGAGTAGGGGGTGTTGGGTGATGTTCCTCACTGTGTACAGTGAGTAGGGGGTGTTGGGTGATGTCCCTCACTGTGTACAGTGAGTAGGGGGTGTTGGGTGATGTCCCTCACTGTGTACAGTGAGTAGGGGGTGTTGGGTGATGTCCCTCACTGTGTACAGTGAGTAGGGGGTGTTGGGTGATGTTCCTCACTGTGTACAGTGAGTAGGGGGTGTTGGGTGATGTTCCTCACTGTGTACAGTGAGTAGGGGGTGTTGGGTGATGTTCCTCACTGTGTACAGTGAGTAGGGGGTGTTGGGTGATGTTCCTCACTGTGTACAGTGAGTAGGGGGTGTTGGGTGATGTTCCTCACTGTGTACAGTGAGTAGGGGGTGTTGGGTGATGTTCCTCACTGTGTACAGTGAGTAGGGGGTGTTGGGTGATGTTCCTCACTGTGTACAGTGAGTAGGGGGTGTTGGGTGATGTCCCTCACTGTGTACAGTGAGTAGGGGGTGTTGGGTGATGTTCCTCACTGTGTACAGTGAGTAGGGGGTGTTGGGTGATGTTCCTCACTGTGTACAGTGAGTAGGGGGTGTTGGGTGATGTTCCTCACTGTGTACAGTGAGTAGGGGGTGTTGGGTGATGTTCCTCACTGTGTACAGTGAGTAGGGGTGTTGGGTGATGTTCCTCACTGTGTACAGTGAGTAGGGGGTGTTGGGTGATGTTCCTCACTGTGTACAGTGAGTAGGGGGTGTTGGGTGATGTTCCTCACTGTGTACAGTGAGTAGGGGGTGTTGGGTGATGTTCCTCACTGTGTACAGTGAGTAGGGGGTGTTGGGTGATGTTCCTCACTGTGTACAGTGAGTAGGGGGTGTTGGGTGATGTTCCTCACTGTGTACAGTGAGTAGGGGGTGTTGGGTGATGTTCCTCACTGTGTACAGTGAGTAGGGGTGTTGGGTGATGTTCCTCACTGTGTACAGTGAGTAGGGGGTGTTGGGTGATGTTCCTCACTGTGTACAGTGAGTAGGGGGTGTTGGGTGATGTTCCTCACTGTGTACAGTGAGTAGGGGGTGTTGGGTGATGTTCCTCACTGTGTACAGTGAGTAGGGGGTGTTGGGTGATGTTCCTCACTGTGTACAGTGAGTAGGGGGTGTTGGGTGATGTTCCTCACTGTGTACAGTGAGTAGGGGGTGTTGGGTGATGTTCCTCACTGTGTACAGTGAGTAGGGGGTGTTGGGTGATGTTCCTCACTGTGTACAGTGAGTAGGGGGTGTTGGGTGATGTTCCTCACTGTGTACAGTGAGTAGGGGGTGTTGGGTGATGTTCCTCACTGTGTACAGTGAGTAGGGGGTGTTGGGTGATGTTCCTCACTGTGTACAGTGAGTAGGGGGTGTTGGGTGATGTCCCTCACTGTGTACAGTGAGTAGGGGGTGTTGGGTGATGTTCCTCACTGTGTACAGTGAGTAGGGGGTGTTGGGTGATGTTCCTCACTGTGTACAGTGAGTAGGGGGTGTTGGGTGATGTTCCTCACTGTGTACAGTGAGTAGGGGGTGTTGGGTGATGTTCCTCACTGTGTACAGTGAGTAGGGGGTGTTGGGTGATGTTCCTCACTGTGTACAGTGAGTAGGGGGTGTTGGGTGATGTTCCTCACTGTGTACAGTGAGTAGGGGGTGTTGGGTGATGTTCCTCACTGTGTACAGTGAGTAGGGGGTGTTGGGTGATGTTCCTCACTGTGTACAGTGAGTAGGGGGTGTTGGGTGATGTTCCTCACTGTGTACAGTGAGTAGGGGGTGTTGGGTGATGTTCCTCACTGTGTACAGTGAGTAGGGGGTGTTGGGTGATGTCCTCACTGTGTACAGTGAGTAGGGGGTGTTGGGTGATGTTCCTCACTGTGTACAGTGAGTAGGGGGTGTTGGGTGATGTTCCTCACTGTGTACAGTGAGTAGGGGGTGTTGGGTGATGTTCCTCACTGTGTACAGTGAGTAGGGGGTGTTGGGTGATGTTCCTCACTGTGTACAGTGAGTAGGGGGTGTTGGGTGATGTCCCTCACTGTGGACAGTGAGTAGGGGTGTTGGGTGATGTTCCTCACTGTGTACAGTGAGTAGGGGGTGTTGGGTGATGTCCCTCACTGTGGACAGTGAGTAGGGGTGTTGGGTGATGTTCCTCACTGTGTACAGTGAGTAGTGGGTGTTGGGTGATGTTCCTCACTGTGTACAGTGAGTAGGGAGTGTTGGGTGATGTCCCTCACTGTGTTCAGTGAGTAGGGGGTGTTGGGTGATGTTCCTCACTGTGTACAGTGAGTAGGGGGTGTTGGGTGATGTTCCTCACTGTGTACAGTGAGTAGGGGGTGTTGGGTGATGTTCCTCACTGTGTACAGTGAGTAGGGGGTGTTGGGTGATGTTCCTCACTGTGTACAGTGAGTAGGGGGTGTTGGGTGATGTTCCTCACTGTGTACAGTGAGTAGGGGGTGTTGGGTGATGTTCCTCACTGTGTACAGTGAGTAGGGGGTGTTGGGTGATGTTCCTCACTGTGTACAGTGAGTAGGGGGTGTTGGGTGATGTTCCTCACTGTGTACAGTGAGTAGGGGGTGTTGGGTGATGTTCCTCACTGTGTACAGTGAGTAGGGGGTGTTGGGTGATGTTCCTCACTGTGTACAGTGAGTAGGGGGTGTTGGGTGATGTCCCTCACTGTGTACAGTGAGTAGGGGGTGTTGGGTGATGTTCCTCACTGTGTACAGTGAGTAGGGGGTGTTGGGTGATGTTCCTCACTGTGTACAGTGAGTAGGGGGTGTTGGGTGATGTTCCTCACTGTGTACAGTGAGTAGGGGGTGTTGGGTGATGTTCCTCACTGTGTACAGTGAGTAGGGGGTGTTGGGTGATGTTCCTCACTGTGTACAGTGAGTAGGGGGTGTTGGGTGATGTTCCTCACTGTGTACAGTGAGTAGGGGGTGTTGGGTGATGTTCCTCACTGTGTACAGTGAGTAGGGGTGTTGGGTGATGTTCCTCACTGTGTACAGTGAGTAGGGGGTGTTGTGTGATGTTCCTCACTGTGTACAGTGAGTAGTGGGTGTGGGTGATGTTCCTCACTGTGTACAGTGAGTAGGGGGTGTTGGGTGATGTTCCTCACTGTGTACAGTGAGTAGGGGGTGTTGGGTGATGTTCCTCACTGTGTACAGTGAGTAGGGGTGTTGGTGATTGTTCCTCACTGTGTACAGTGAGTAGGGGGGTGTTGGGTGATGTTCCTCACTGTGTACAGTGAGTAGGGGGTGTTGGGTGATGTTCCTCACTGTGTACAGTGAGTAGGGGGTGTTGGGTGATGTTCCTCACTGTGTACAGTGAGTAGGGGGTGTTGGGTGATGTTCCTCACTGTGTACAGTGAGTAGGGGGTGTTGGGTGATGTTCCTCACTGTGTACAGTGAGTAGGGGGTGTTGGGTGATGTTCCTCACTGTGTACAGTGAGTAGGGGGTGTTGGGTGATGTTCCTCACTGTGTACAGTGAGTAGGGGGTGTTGGGTGATGTCCTCACTGTGTACAGTGAGTAGGGGGTGTTGGGTGATGTCCTCACTGTGTACAGTGAGTAGGGGGTGTTGGGTGATGTTCCTCACTGTGTACAGTGAGTAGGGGGTGTTGGGTGATGTTCCTCACTGTGTACAGTGAGTAGGGGGTGTTGGGTGATGTTCCTCACTGTGTACAGTGAGTAGGGGGTGTTGGGTGATGTTCCTCACTGTGTACAGTGAGTAGGGGGTGTTGGGTGATGTTCCTCACTGTGTACAGTGAGTAGGGGGTGTTGGGTGATGTTCCTCACTGTGTACAGTGAGTAGGGGGTGTTGGGTGATGTTCCTCACTGTGTACAGTGAGTAGGGGGTGTTGGGTGATGTTCCTCACTGTGTACAGTGAGTAGGGGGTGTTGGGTGATGTTCCTCACTGTGTACAGTGAGTAGGGGGTGTTGGGTGATGTTCCTCACTGTGTACAGTGAGTAGGGGGTGTTGGGTGATGTTCCTCACTGTGTACAGTGAGTAGGGGGTGTTGGGTGATGTTCCTCACTGTGTACAGTGAGTAGGGGGTGTTGGGTGATGTTCCTCACTGTGTACAGTGAGTAGGGGGTGTTGGGTGATGTTCCTCACTGTGTACAGTGAGTAGGGGGTGTTGGGTGATGTCCTCACTGTGTACAGTGAGTAGGGGGTGTTGGGTGATGTTCCTCACTGTGTACAGTGAGTAGGGGGTGTTGGGTGATGTTCCTCACTGTGTACAGTGAGTAGGGGGTGTTGGGTGATGTTCCTCACTGTGTACAGTGAGTAGGGGGTGTTGGGTGATGTTCCTCACTGTGTACAGTGAGTAGGGGGTGTTGGGTGATGTTCCTCACTGTGTACAGTGAGTAGGGGGTGTTGGGTGATGTTCCTCACTGTGTACAGTGAGTAGGGGGTGTTGGGTGATGTTCCTCACTGTGTACAGTGAGTAGGGGGTGTTGGGTGATGTTCCTCACTGTGTACAGTGAGTAGGGGGTGTTGGGTGATGTTCCTCACTGTGTACAGTGAGTAGGGGGTGTTGGGTGATGTTCCTCACTGTGTACAGTGAGTAGGGGGTGTTGGGTGATGTTCCCTCACTGTGTACAGTGAGTAGGGGGTGTTGGGTGATGTTCCTCACTGTGTACAGTGAGTAGGGGGTGTTGGGTGATGTTCCTCACTGTGTACAGTGAGTAGGGGGTGTTGGGTGATGTTCCTCACTGTGTACAGTGAGTAGGGGGTGTTGGGTGATGTTCCTCACTGTGTACAGTGAGTAGGGGGTGTTGGGTGATGTTCCTCACTGTGTACAGTGAGTAGGGGGTGTTGGGTGATGTCCCTCACTGTGTACAGTGAGTAGGGGGTGTTGGGTGATGTCCTCACTGTGTACAGTGAGTAGGGGGTGTTGGGTGATGTTCCTCACTGTGTACAGTGAGTAGGGGGTGTTGGGTGATGTCCCTCACTGTGTACAGTGAGTAGGGGGTGTTGGGTGATGTTCCTCACTGTGTACAGTGAGTAGGGGGTGTTGGGTGATGTTCCTCACTGTGTACAGTGAGTAGGGGGTGTTGGGTGATGTTCCTCACTGTGTACAGTGAGTAGGGGGTGTTGGGTGATGTTCCTCACTGTGTACAGTGAGTAGGGGGTGTTGGGTGATGTTCCTCACTGTGTACAGTGAGTAGGGGGTGTTGGGTGATGTTCCTCACTGTGTACAGTGAGTAGGGGGTGTTGGGTGATGTTCCTCACTGTGTACAGTGAGTAGGGGGTGTTGGGTGATGTTCCTCACTGTGTACAGTGAGTAGGGGGTGTTGGGTGATGTTCCTCACTGTGTACAGTGAGTAGGGGGTGTTGGGTGATGTTCCTCACTGTGTACAGTGAGTAGGGGGTGTTGGGTGATGTTCCCTCACTGTGTACAGTGAGTAGGGGGTGTTGGGTGATGTTCCTCACTGTGTACAGTGAGTAGGGGGTGTTGGGTGATGTCCCTCACTGTGTACAGTGAGTAGGGGGTGTTGGGTGATGTTCCTCACTGTGTACAGTGAGTAGGGGGTGTTGGGTGATGTTCCTCACTGTGTACAGTGAGTAGGGGGTGTTGGGTGATGTTCCTCACTGTGTACAGTGAGTAGGGGGTGTTGGGTGATGTTCCTCACTGTGTACAGTGAGTAGGGGGTGTTGGGTGATGTTCCTCACTGTGTACAGTGAGTAGGGGGTGTTGGGTGATGTTCCTCACTGTGTACAGTGAGTAGGGGGTGTTGGGTGATGTCCTCACTGTGTACAGTGAGTAGGGGGTGTTGGGTGATGTTCCTCACTGTGTACAGTGAGTAGGGGGTGTTGGGTGATGTTCCTCACTGTGTACAGTGAGTAGGGGGTGTTGGGTGATGTTCCTCACTGTGTACAGTGAGTAGGGGGTGTTGGGTGATGTTCCTCACTGTGTACAGTGAGTAGGGGGTGTTGGGTGATGTTCCTCACTGTGTACAGTGAGTAGGGGGTGTTGGGTGATGTTCCTCACTGTGTACAGTGAGTAGGGGGTGTTGGGTGATGTTCCTCACTGTGTACAGTGAGTAGGGGGTGTTGGGTGATGTTCCTCACTGTGTACAGTGAGTAGGGGGTGTTGGGTGATGTTCCTCACTGTGTACAGTGAGTAGGGGGTGTTGGGTGATGTCCTCACTGTGTACAGTGAGTAGGGGGTGTTGGGTGATGTTCCTCACTGTGTACAGTGAGTAGGGGGTGTTGGGTGATGTTCCTCACTGTGTACAGTGAGTAGGGGGTGTTGGGTGATGTTCCTCACTGTGTACAGTGAGTAGGGGGTGTTGGGTGATGTTCCTCACTGTGTACAGTGAGTAGGGGGTGTTGGGTGATGTTCCTCACTGTGTACAGTGAGTAGGGGGTGTTGGGTGATGTTCCTCACTGTGTACAGTGAGTAGGGGGTGTTGGGTGATGTTCCTCACTGTGTACAGTGAGTAGGGGGTGTTGGGTGATGTTCCTCACTGTGTACAGTGAGTAGGGGGTGTTGGGTGATGTTCCTCACTGTGTACAGTGAGTAGGGGGTGTTGGGTGATGTTCCTCACTGTGTACAGTGAGTAGGGGGTGTTGGGTGATGTCCTCACTGTGTACAGTGAGTAGGGGGTGTTGGGTGATGTTCCTCACTGTGTACAGTGAGTAGGGGGTGTTGGGTGATGTTCCTCACTGTGTACAGTGAGTAGGGGGTGTTGGGTGATGTTCCTCACTGTGTACAGTGAGTAGGGGGTGTTGGGTGATGTTCCTCACTGTGTACAGTGAGTAGGGGGTGTTGGGTGATGTTCCTCACTGTGTACAGTGAGTAGGGGGTGTTGGGTGATGTTCCTCACTGTGTACAGTGAGTAGGGGGTGTTGGGTGATGTTCCTCACTGTGTACAGTGAGTAGGGGGTGTTGGGTGATGTTCCTCACTGTGTACAGTGAGTAGGGGGTGTTGGGTGATGTTCCTCACTGTGTACAGTGAGTAGGGGGTGTTGGGTGATGTTCCTCACTGTGTACAGTGAGTAGGGGGTGTTGGGTGATGTTCCTCACTGTGTACAGTGAGTAGGGGGTGTTGGGTGATGTCCCTCACTGTGTACAGTGAGTAGGGGGTGTTGGGTGATGTCCCTCACTGTGTACAGTGAGTAGGGGGTGTTGGGTGATGTCCCTCACTGTGTACAGTGAGTAGGGGGTGTTGGGTGATGTTCCTCACTGTGTACAGTGAGTAGGGGGTGTTGGGTGATGTTCCTCACTGTGTACAGTGAGTAGGGGGTGTTGGGTGATGTTCCTCACTGTGTACAGTGAGTAGGGGGTGTTGGGTGATGTTCCTCACTGTGTACAGTGAGTAGGGGGTGTTGGGTGATGTTCCTCACTGTGTACAGTGAGTAGGGGGTGTTGGGTGATGTTCCTCACTGTGTACAGTGAGTAGGGGGTGTTGGGTGATGTTCCTCACTGTGTACAGTGAGTAGGGGGTGTTGGGTGATGTTCCTCACTGTGTACAGTGAGTAGGGGGTGTTGGGTGATGTTCCTCACTGTGTACAGTGAGTAGGGGGTGTTGGGTGATGTTCCTCACTGTGTACAGTGAGTAGGGGGTGTTGGGTGATGTTCCTCACTGTGTACAGTGAGTAGGGGGTGTTGGGTGATGTTCCTCACTGTGTACAGTGAGTAGGGGGTGTTGGGTGATGTTCCTCACTGTGTACAGTGAGTAGGGGGTGTTGGGTGATGTTCCTCACTGTGTACAGTGAGTAGGGGGTGTTGGGTGATGTCCTCACTGTGTACAGTGAGTAGGGGGTGTTGGGTGATGTTCCTCACTGTGTACAGTGAGTAGGGGGTGTTGGGTGATGTTCCTCACTGTGTACAGTGAGTAGGGGGTGTTGGTGATGTTCCTCACTGTGTACAGTGAGTAGGGGGTGTTGGGTGATGTTCCTCACTGTGTACAGTGAGTAGGGGGTGTTGGGTGATGTTCCTCACTGTGTACAGTGAGTAGGGGGTGTTGGGTGATGTTCTCACTGTGTACAGTGAGTAGGGGGTGTTGGGTGATGTACCTCACTGTGTACAGTGAGTAGGGGGTGTTGGGTGATGTTCCTCACTGTGTACAGTGAGTAGGGGGTGTTGGGTGATGTTCCTCACTGTGTACAGTGAGTAGGGGGTGTTGGGTGATGTTCCTCACTGTGTACAGTGAGTAGGGGATGTTGGGTGATGTTCCTCACTGTGTACAGTGAGTAGGGGGTGTTGGGTGATGTCCCTCACTGTGTACAGTGAGTAGGGGGTGTTGGGTGATGTCCCTCACTGTGTACAGTGAGTAGAGGGTGTTGGGTGATGTCCCTCACTGTGTACAGTGAGTAGGGGGTGTTCGGTGATGTCCCTCACTGTGTACAGTGAGTAGGGGGTGTGGGTGATGTTCCTCACTGTGTTCAGTGAGTAGGGGGTGTTCGGTGATGTTCCTCACTGTGTTCAGTGAGTAGGGGGTGTTGGGTGATGTTCCACACTGTGTACAGTGAGTCGGGGGTGTTGGGTGATGTTCCTCACTGTGTTCAGTGAGTAGGGTGTGTTGGGTGATGTCCCTCACTGTGTGCAGTGAGTAGGGGGTGTTGGGTGATGTCCCTCACTGTGTACAGTGAGTAGGGGTGTTGGGTGATGTCCCTCACTGTGTACAGTGAGTAGGGGGTGTTGGGTGATGTTCCCTCACTGTGTACAGTGAGTAGGGGGTGTTGGGTGATGTCCCTCACTGTGTACAGTGAGTAGGGGGTGTTGGGTGATGTTCCTCACTGTGTACAGTGAGTAGGGGGTGTTGGGTGATGTTCCTCACTGTGTACAGTGAGTAGGGGGTGTTGGGTGATGTTCCTCACTGTGTACAGTGAGTAGGGGGTGTTGGGTGATGTTCCTCACTGTGTACAGTGAGTAGGGGGTGTTGGGTGATGTTCCTCACTGTGTACAGTGAGTAGGGGGTGTTGGGTGATGTTCCTCACTGTGTTCAGTGAGTAGGGGGTGTTGGGTGATGTTCCTCACTGTGTACAGTGAGTAGGGGTGTTGGGTGATGTTCCTCACTGTGTACAGTGAGTAGGGGGTGTTGGGTGATGTTCCTCACTGTGTACAGTGAGTAGGGGGTGTTGGGTGATGTTCCTCACTGTGTACAGTGAGTAGGGGGTGTTGGGTGATGTTCCTCACTGTGTACAGTGAGTAGGGGGTGTTGGGTGATGTCCTCACTGTGTACAGTGAGTAGGGGGTGTTGGGTGATGTCCCTCACTGTGTACAGTGAGTAGGGGGTGTTGGGTGATGTCCCTCACTGTGTACAGTGAGTAGGGGGTGTTGGGTGATGTTCCTCACTGTGTACAGTGAGTAGGGGGTGTTGGGTGATGTTCCTCACTGTGTACAGTGAGTAGGGGGTGTTGGGTGATGTTCCTCACTGTGTACAGTGAGTAGGGGGTGTTGGGTGATGTTCCTCACTGTGTACAGTGAGTAGGGGGTGTTGGGTGATGTTCCTCACTGTGTACAGTGAGTAGGGGGTGTTGGGTGATGTTCCTCACTGTGTACAGTGAGTAGGGGGTGTTGGGTGATGTCCCTCACTGTGTACAGTGAGTAGGGGGTGTTGGGTGATGTTCCTCACTGTGTACAGTGAGTAGGGGGTGTTGGGTGATGTCCCTCACTGTGTACAGTGAGTAGGGGGTGTTGGGTGATGTTCCTCACTGTGTACAGTGAGTAGGGGGTGTTGGGTGATGTTCCTCACTGTGTACAGTGAGTCGGGGGTGTTGGGTGATGTTCCTCACTGTGTACAGTGAGTAGGGGGTGTTGGGTGATGTTCCTCACTGTGTACAGTGAGTAGGGGGTGTTGGGTGATGTTCCTCACTGTGTACAGTGAGTAGGGGGTGTTGGGTGATGTTCCTCACTGTGTACAGTGAGTAGGGGGTGTTGGGTGATGTCCTCACTGTGTACAGTGAGTAGGGGGTGTTGGGTGATGTCCCTCACTGTGTACAGTGAGTAGGGGGTGTTGGGTGATGTTCCTCACTGTGTACAGTGAGTAGGGGGTGTTGGGTGATGTTCCTCACTGTGTACAGTGAGTAGGGGGTGTTGGGTGATGTTCCTCACTGTGTACAGTGAGTAGGGGGTGTTGGGTGATGTTCCTCACTGTGTACAGTGAGTAGGGGGTGTTGGGTGATGTTCCTCACTGTGTACAGTGAGTAGGGGGTGTTGGGTGATGTTCCTCACTGTGTACAGTGAGTAGGGGGTGTTGGGTGATGTCCTCACTGTGTACAGTGAGTAGGGGGTGTTGGGTGATGTCCTCACTGTGTACAGTGAGTAGGGGGTGTTGGGTGATGTTCCTCACTGTGTACAGTGAGTAGGGGGTGTTGGGTGATGTTCCTCACTGTGTACAGTGAGTAGGGGGTGTTGGGTGATGTTCCTCACTGTGTACAGTGAGTAGGGGGTGTTGGGTGATGTCCCTCACTGTGTACAGTGAGTAGGGGGTGTTGGGTGATGTTCCTCACTGTGTACAGTGAGTAGGGGGTGTTGGGTGATGTTCCTCACTGTGTACAGTGAGTAGGGGGTGTTGGGTGATGTTCCTCACTGTGTACAGTGAGTAGGGGGTGTTGGGTGATGTTCCTCACTGTGTACAGTGAGTAGGGGGTGTTGGGTGATGTTCCTCACTGTGTACAGTGAGTAGGGGGTGTTGGGTGATGTTCCTCACTGTGTACAGTGAGTAGGGGGTGTTGGGTGATGTTCCTCACTGTGTACAGTGAGTAGGGGGTGTTGGGTGATGTTCCTCACTGTGTACAGTGAGTAGGGGGTGTTGGGTGATGTTCCTCACTGTGTACAGTGAGTAGGGGGTGTTGGGTGATGTTCCTCACTGTGTACAGTGAGTAGGGGGTGTTGGGTGATGTTCCTCACTGTGTACAGTGAGTAGGGGGTGTTGGGTGATGTTCCTCACTGTGTACAGTGAGTAGGGGGTGTTGGGTGATGTTCCTCACTGTGTACAGTGAGTAGGGGGTGTTGGGTGATGTTCCTCACTGTGTACAGTGAGTAGGGGGTGTTGGGTGATGTTCCTCACTGTGTACAGTGAGTAGGGGGTGTTGGGTGATGTTCCTCACTGTGTACAGTGAGTAGGGGGTGTTGGGTGATGTTCCTCACTGTGTACAGTGAGTAGGGGGTGTTGGGTGATGTCCCTCACTGTGTACAGTGAGTAGGGGGTGTTGGGTGATGTCCTCACTGTGTACAGTGAGTAGGGGGTGTTGGGTGATGTTCCTCACTGTGTACAGTGAGTAGGGGGTGTTGGGTGATGTCCCTCACTGTGTACAGTGAGTAGGGGGTGTTGGGTGATGTTCCTCACTGTGTACAGTGAGTAGGGGGTGTTGGGTGATGTTCCTCACTGTGTACAGTGAGTAGGGGGTGTTGGGTGATGTTCCTCACTGTGTACAGTGAGTAGGGGGTGTTGGGTGATGTTCCTCACTGTGTACAGTGAGTAGGGGGTGTTGGGTGATGTTCCTCACTGTGTACAGTGAGTAGGGGGTGTTGGGTGATGTTCCTCACTGTGTACAGTGAGTCGGGGGTGTTGGGTGATGTCCTCACTGTGTACAGTGAGTAGGGGGTGTTGGGTGATGTCCCTCACTGTGTACAGTGAGTAGGGGGTGTTGGGTGATGTCCCTCACTGTGTACAGTGAGTAGGGGGTGTTGGGTGATGTTCCTCACTGTGTACAGTGAGTAGGGGGTGTTGGGTGATGTTCCTCACTGTGTACAGTGAGTAGGGGGTGTTGGGTGATGTTCCTCACTGTGTGTTGTGAGTAGGGGGTGTTGGGTGATGTTTCTCACTGTGTACAGTGAGTAGGGGGTGTTGGGTGATGTCCCTCACTGTGTACAGTGAGTAGGGGGTGTTGGGTGATGTTCCTCACTGTGTACAGTGAGTAGGGGGTGTTGGGTGATGTCCCTCACTGTGTACAGTGAGTAGGGGGTGTTGGGTGATGTTCCTCACTGTGTACAGTGAGTAGGGGGTGTTGGGTGATGTCCTCACTGTGTACAGTGAGTAGGGGGTGTTGGGTGATGTTCCTCACTGTGTACAGTGAGTAGGGGGTGTTGGGTGATGTTCCTCACTGTGTACAGTGAGTAGGGGGTGTTGGGTGATGTTCCTCACTGTGTACAGTGAGTAGGGGGTGTTGGGTGATGTTCCTCACTGTGTACAGTGAGTAGGGGGTGTTGGGTGATGTTCCTCACTGTGTACAGTGAGTAGGGGGTGTTGGGTGATGTTCCTCACTGTGTACAGTGAGTAGGGGTGTTGGGTGATGTTCCTCACTGTGTACAGTGAGTAGGGGGTGTTGGGTGATGTTCCTCACTGTGTACAGTGAGTCGGGGTGTTGGGTGATGTTCCTCACTGTGTACAGTGAGTAGGGGGTGTTGGGTGATGTTCCTCACTGTGTACAGTGAGTAGGGGGTGTTGGGTGATGTTCCTCACTGTGTACAGTGAGTAGGGGGTGTTGGGTGATGTTCCTCACTGTGTACAGTGAGTAGGGGGTGTTGGGTGATGTTCCTCACTGTGTACAGTGAGTAGGGGGTGTTGGGTGATGTCCCTCACTGTGTACAGTGAGTAGGGGGTGTTGGGTGATGTCCCTCACTGTGTACAGTGAGTAGGGGGTGTTGGGTGATGTTCCTCACTGTGTACAGTGAGTAGGGGGTGTTGGGTGATGTTCCTCACTGTGTACAGTGAGTAGGGGGTGTTGGGTGATGTTCCTCACTGTGTACAGTGAGTAGGGGGTGTTGGGTGATGTTCCTCACTGTGTACAGTGAGTAGGGGGTGTTGGGTGATGTTCCTCACTGTGTACAGTGAGTAGGGGGTGTTGGGTGATGTTCCTCACTGTGTACAGTGAGTAGGGGGTGTTGGGTGATGTTCCTCACTGTGTACAGTGAGTAGGGGGTGTTGGGTGATGTTCCTCACTGTGTACAGTGAGTAGGGGGTGTTGGGTGATGTTCCTCACTGTGTACAGTGAGTAGGGGGTGTTGGGTGATGTCCCTCACTGTGTACAGTGAGTAGGGGGTGTTGGGTGATGTCCCTCACTGTGTACAGTGAGTAGGGGGTGTTGGGTGATGTTCCTCACTGTGTACAGTGAGTAGGGGGTGTTGGGTGATGTTCCTCACTGTGTACAGTGAGTAGGGGGTGTTGGGTGATGTTCCTCACTGTGTACAGTGAGTAGGGGGTGTTGGGTGATGTTCCTCACTGTGTACAGTGAGTAGGGGGTGTTGGGTGATGTTCCTCACTGTGTACAGTGAGTAGGGGGTGTTGGGTGATGTTCCTCACTGTGTACAGTGAGTAGGGGGTGTTGGGTGATGTTCCTCACTGTGTACAGTGAGTAGGGGGTGTTGGGTGATGTTCCTCACTGTGTTCAGTGAGTAGGGGGTGTTGGGTGATGTTCCTCACTGTGTACAGTGAGTAGGGGGTGTTGGGTGATGTTCCTCACTGTGTACAGTGAGTAGGGGGTGTTGGGTGATGTTCCTCACTGTGTACAGTGAGTAGGGGGTGTTGGGTGATGTTCCTCACTGTGTACAGTGAGTAGGGGGTGTTGGGTGATGTTCCTCACTGTGTACAGTGAGTAGGGGGTGTTGGGTGATGTTCCTCACTGTGTACAGTGAGTAGGGGGTGTTGGGTGATGTCCCTCACTGTGTACAGTGAGTAGGGGGTGTTGGGTGATGTTCCTCACTGTGTACAGTGAGTAGGGGGTGTTGGTGATGTTTCTCACTGTGTACAGTGAGTAGGGGGTGTTGGGTGATGTCCTCACTGTGTACAGTGAGTAGGGGGTGTTGGGTGATGTTCCTCACTGTGTACAGTGAGTAGGGGGTGTTGGGTGATGTTCCTCACTGTGTACAGTGAGTAGGGGGTGTTGGGTGATGTTCCTCACTGTGTGCAGTGAGTAGGGGGTGTTGGGTGATGTTCCTCACTGTGTGCAGTGAGTAGGGGGTGTTGGGTGATGTTCCTCACTGTGTACAGTGAGTAGGGGGTGTTGGGTGATGTTCCTCACTGTGTACAGTGAGTAGGGGGTGTCGGGTGATGTTCCTCACTGTGTACAGTGAGTAGGGGGTGTTGGGTGATGTTCATCACTGTGTACAGTGAGTAGGGGGTGTCGGGTGATGTTCCTCACTGTGTACAGTGAGTAGGGGGTGTTGGGTGATGTTCCTCACTGTGTACAGTGAGTAGGGGGTGTTGGGTGATGTCCCTCACTGTGTACAGTGAGTAGGGGGTGTGGGGTGATGTTTCTCACTGTGTACAGTGAGTAGGGGATGTTGGGCGATGTCCCTCACTGTGTACAGTGAGTAGGGGTTGTTGGGTGATGTCCCTCACTGTGTACAGTCCCTCACAGTGTTGGGCGATGTCCCTCACTGGGTACAGTCCCTCACGGTGTTGGGCGATGTCACTCACTGGATACAGTCCCTCACGGTGTTGGGCGATGTCCCTCACTGGGTACAGTCTCTCACGGTGTTGGGCGATGTCACTCACTGGGTACAGTCCCTCACGGTGTTGGGCGATGTCACTCACTGGGTACAGTCCCTCACGGTGTTGGGCGATGTCACTCACTGGATACAGTCCCTCACGGTGTTGGGCGATGTCCCTCACTGGGTACAGTCCCTCACGGTGTTGTGCGATGTCCCTCACTGGGTACAGTCCCTCACGGTGTTGGGCGATGTCACTCACTGGGTACAGTCCCTCACGGTGTTGGGCGATGTCCCTCACTGGGTACAGTCCCTCACGGTGTTGGGCGATGTCACTCACTGGGTACAGTCCCTCACGGTGTTGGGCGATGTCCCTCACTGGGTACAGTCTCTCACGGTGTTGGGCGATGTCACTCACTGGGTACAGTCCCTCACAGTGTTGGGCGATGTCCCTCACTGGGTACAGTCACTCACGGTGTTGGGCGATGTCACTCACTGTGTACAGTCCCTCACGGTGTTGGGCGATGTCACTCACTGGGTACAGTCCCTCACGGTGTTGGGTGATGTCCCTCACTGGGTACAGTCTCTCACGGTGTTGGGCGATGTCACTCACTGGGTACAGTCCCTCACGGTGTTGGGCGATGTCCCTCACTGGGTACAGTCCCTCACGGTGTTGGGCGATGTCCCTCACTGGGTACAGTCCCTCACGGTGTTGGGTGATGTCACTCACTGGGTACAGTCCCTCACGGTGTTGGGCGATGTCCCTCACTGGGTACAGTCCCTCACGGTGTTGGGTGATGTCACTCACTGGGTACAGTCCCTCACGGTGTTGGGCGATGTCCCTCACTGGGTACAGTCCCTCACGGTGTTGGGCGATGTCACTCACTGGGTACAGTCCCTCACGGTGTTGGGCGATGTCCCTCACTGTGTAGAGGGTATGGCGGTATTGGGTGATGTTCCCCATGATCCATTATCTCCTGGAATTAATTTTCAGGGTTCGGAGAGGAGGTTCCCAGAGTTCTTTTCCCCTGTTTGCCTGTCCCAGGAGATCATACGGCTGCTGGTTGATGGGGAGCGTGGGGTGTTGTGTTGCTTATTTGCGTTGGGCTGACACAATGGAGCACCTGATCTTCTTTGTCCATTTTTCCATATGCTGGTAATATTTCTGTTTGAAGAGAAAGCCTGTGGCCTGGTTTGTAGCAGTTCCTGATCTCGACTACACACAAGAGTGGGATAAACACACACACAACTAGCTCCCACCAAAGGCACCCAATTGTGGCACCCCCACTGCTGCCCCGGGTGAAAATTGAGCCTAAGCCCTTCTGGTCTGTATAGCTAGTACGACACTAGGCAAAGTGTTTATCCACTGAACCACTGACACAGTCATGTGTCCTCCAGTGGCCTGAGCAGCTCACTGGCAAATTCACAGCAAGAGCAGACCCAACCAATGGAGTGGCAGGGGAAGGCAGGCAACTGTCTGGATCGTTCAAAAGCAGTTTCTCAAATCAATGCGAGTAGTGAGGCTGGCTCTATAACACGGCACGCAGTGGGCTGGACTCCTCTACCAAAAGGTGATAGGGTTTGATCACATTGCCCTGGAAAATAGAGAGATGGTTTATTGAGATTCCACAGTGAAAGGCCAAGGCCCATAGTCCAGGATACTACCAAGAATGTCGTAATTTAGGTGATGCTGAGCTTGGATTCTGCAAAACCGAAGATTGTAGGAAGAGGGAGGATCTCCTGCTCTTTCTTCACCACCATAACTTTGCCCTACACCACGTTTATCGCATGACTGGGGTTTCTGCCACACTTATGGTGAAGTTACGCTGGCGGACTGGGAAATGCCCGGCCGTGGCGTCAAACTGTTGCAGAACCATTCTAATTTGTTAGTGAAATGAAGATCAATGCCCCAGCAATAATGGTGATAGTTGCTTACCACCATGTCTTCACAGCAGGCTGTGGATGCATCCTTTCTGCTCATCCCCAGAAACACATCCTCTGTGCCAACTCGCTGTTTGAACAGAATCTCATACCTAAAGACAACAGGAACCAGTAACTCTCACAAACACTGATATGCGTGAAAAATAAGAGCACAAGTGCAAGAGATACTCAAAATATAGGGTTCACTCTTTCAATACACACGGCTGTCCTAGTGAAGGCGATCCTGGAAATCGACGACAAGAGGCCACAAGCTCGACATATAAAGAGGGAGGTTAGACAAAACCTTTCTCATGCAAAGAGTTAACATGCACGTGGAATACTTTAACATGTGGTCATGCTAAATCCATGATAGTATACAAAAAGGTACTGGAAAAATGACTGAAATAATAATACAATATATACAGGGAGGGAACAAGGAATATGAGAGAACATTTTAGGATATGAAGGAGAAGGCTTTTCAATATTTTAGGGAGGTTGTTTTTGGAAATGAGAGAAAAGGCTTTAGGATAGTAAGAAGATATGGAAATGCTGATCCATTTTAAATAAACTGGTTATAGGAGACAGATAAATGTCACAGGAATGCTTTGAATGCTGGGTGGTAATATTGACTGAATATTGTGCGTGATATGGAGCATATTGTGTCCTCTGTATCACATCGAAATCCACAGCTTAAATGCCTTCGTCACTTACTCAGGCTGTTGTCTTGGATCCCAGATATCCTCAAACTCTGACCCCTCGGGCACGTCATCTTCTGCCCAGATCATTTTGGTGTCTGTAGACTGCACGGGGCTCGAATCTGATTAAGGAGAATGTAAAGACAATTGGGAAATACATGTTTTTCTTTCCCCCATTTTAAGAGCTGGAATTTGTAAAGGTTTACAATCTGTTGCACTCCATTTTTCTCAGCATGTGTTACACCTCCTCTCCTGAAGGTGTTGCGTCTTTACTGGGACTCCAATCTCCAGTTCCTCACCCAACTGACCATTACTCTTGCATCAGTCTTGGAAGTGAATATTGGCAGTGCACCACAATACAGTCCATCCTGTCCTCACCTGACATCTACACTTGCATTTTCCAGCAGTATCACTGGACAGTGATCGCTCCTTCACCCAGGCCACCCCTGCTGCTGCCGTGGTTTACATCAGGTAACTTAGAACAGACTAGGGATCAGACATGGGACTCCACTGGTCTGTACAACTCAGGTACTCCAGTGGGCATAGGGATTGCACTATGTAAAGATGTTTGGCGACAGAACTACACAATCTTCCCACGGTGTAGGGTATTAGTGTTGGAGAATGGAGCACTGGTCCTCCTAAGTACACCCACCAACATCATTCCTCAAACCAATCCAGAAAAAGCACCTCACGCTACAGTTCCATATTCCACATTGGGAAACCCATGTTTGAGATGGCTAATTTAGCAGCAGTTCATGGAAACTTGTTTGCAATTTTCACCTGAAGGGGTTCACTCGCTCACAGGCACCAGCTGTCCTTCAGTGCCTTAGCCTACTGAGCTGGGAGTTGCAGGTGATGGTGTTCCCATGAGCATGTCGCTTTTGTTATTCTGGGTGGGAGAGGTTGGAGGAGAGGGAGGTGCTGTGAACGTAGCATCCTGTAGACTGGAGGGGGTGAATATTGAGTTCAGGGAAAGGGAAGCCAATCAAGACAATTGCTCTGTCCTGGATAGTGTTAAAGGGTCAAAAGAAAGTGTGGGGGCGGGGGGCGGGGGGTTGTGAACAGAAGTCCTGAATCAGAGAAGTACTTTGGGGTGGGGTTATGAGCTTGGAGAGCCTTGTAGAGGTGGGGAGGAGGTAAGACCAGGGACGGATTTATAGATAAACGCAAGGATTTTAAATGTAACATGTGTTGGGGGATGGGGAGCCAGTGAAAGTCAGCGAGGAATTAAAGATAGTGCAACACAGGAGACAAGTGACTGAGATTAGCATAGGGGAGTTCATGAGGGGAGAAGAATTTGAGGCCAGTGAGCAGGGTGTTGGGACAGTCGAGTCTGTAAATGACAAAGACATGTACAGGAAACTCTTTATTAACCGGCACCGACGGGACCGGCGTGGTGCCGGTTAATCAAAAAGTCCGGATAACGGAGAGTTATATCTCCCAACGTACGAGAGCCCCGTACACACTGACATGCGCCTGCATTCGGAGCTCCGTCTCCCCGGGGACCGCCAGCTGACCATCGTGTCCGCTGCCTACCCGGGCTGCACATTCCCCTCCCAATCTACACGCTCCGATACAAGGCAAACGCCTCGGGGTTTTTTTAAAAGTTATTTTTAAAGGAGAGATGAAGGAAAACCCCGGTTACCTACTCAAGAATTTTGCCGGTTAAGAGAGATTTCCGGTTATTTGGGTGCCGGTTAAAAGAGAGTTTCCTGTACAAGAGTTTCAGTGATGGTGGGGGAGGGCGGGGTGGGGGAGGTAGGTAGGGGCAGAGGTGGGTGATGTTGTGGAGGTAGAAATAAACCATCTTGGTGATGGATAGAATATGGGGCTTAAATCTTAGCTTAGGATCGAATATTACACCAAGACTACAAACACTGGTTCAGCCTGGCAGAGTGGCCACAGGTGGCAATAGAATCAGTGGAAGGGTGGGGAGGCTGGGTCGGGAGGGAAAGACATTGGCCGGATTTTGTGTTAAGAATAACAGTGAAGCTATTGGCACTCACCGTTATTATGGAGTAAATCGGACAGCAACTTCTGCAGTCTGCACAAGCACAGCTAAACGCAGAAATCCAGAAGTTGAGGTCCAAGTTGCCCTGCTCCTCCACAAGCTTCACTACACCGGTACCTCGCCAAGAGACTCGGCATTGAAACACATGAAGGGCGTCAAGTTCCGATACTTCCCCACTAAACACGGCAGTTAAAGTTAGGGCTGATGCATTCAGGTGTAAGTGAACTTTCAACGGCATGATAAGTGATAATTACTGCCTAACAACCTCTCATTCCCTCAGAATTTAATTATTGTTGGAGATTTTTTTTTTAAATTAAAAAAAATATATTTTTCTTTGTCTCTTGTATCTCTCTCTCTCTTAATCCCATCTTTCTATCCCTCTCTTTATTTTGTTTTCTGTACCTGACTTTACATTGAATTAAATATCCTAACTGACACTTCCTGGTTTAGACGCTGCGTGTCTCAGTGAGGTTTCTTTAATCGGATTGGTTAAAGAGACACGCTGTTGCTTTTCCTGCTCACACATGCCACACATCCCCTGTTGTAGGCGCCGCACTGAAAAGGATCTCTAAGTTGCCGCTCAAAAGCCCACAGAAAGTCACTGGGCATCTGTAAGCGTGATGAACAACGAGTGCTGTTCCTTCGGTGCTGACTGCAGAATCTGGGCCAATGACTTTGGTCATCCTTATGTTGAGCTGCAGAAAATTGTGGCTCATCAAGGATTTGGCGTCAAACAAGCTGTCTGACAGCACGCAAGTGAGGGGTCGAAGGACATGTTGGGGAGGAAGAGTTGGCAGTATGTGTAACCTGACCCCTGCCTGCAATGATGTTGCCAAGGGGGCAGTGCATATATTGATGTAACCTTCATAATCACATATACATTCATACAAAAGCAAAATACTGCAGATGCTGGAAATCTGAAATAAAAACAGGAAATGCTGGAAATACTAAGCAGGTCAGGCAGCATCTGTGAGGCGAGAAACAGGGTAACGTTTCAGGTCGATGACCTTTCATCAGAACCCGAAAGTCATCGACCTGAAACGTTAACTCTGTTGCACATATACATTCATATAGGTGTAAGTGTCTACACATAACGTGTGCACGGAATGTTTACCTGTTACACACAGATGTGTAGATTGCCACATGTAATGAGTACCCTTGTCAGCTTCTTCGGCAGCACCTCCCAAACCCGCGACCTCTTCCACCTAGAAGGACAAGGGCAGCAGGCGCATGGGAACACCGCCACCTCCAAGTTCCCCTCCAAGTCACACATCATCCTGCCGTTCCTTCATCGTCACTGGGTCAAAATCCTGGAACTCCCTCCCTAACAGCACTGTGGGAGCACCATCACCACACGGACTGCAGCGGTTCAAGGCGGCGGCTCACCACCACCTTCTCAAGGGCAATTAGGGATGGGCAATAAATGCTGGCCTTGTCAGCGACGCCCACATCCCATGAACGAATAATAAAAAAAAGAGATCCACCTGTGACACTCATCCTCTATTTGATATTGACCATGAAAAATGGCGTTGTGTCAGGAAAGCACAGGGGTAATAGTTTCTCTGTGATGTCACAGTAACTGCTCTGATGTCACACCAACTTCCTCATTAATATAATAAAACATTGCACCAGTGAAATAAAAACTCAGGCAAAGCAAATCTTGAATAGTTCTACATCTCACAGTCATAGACTCGCACCACTCACTGGAAGGTAAGAACTTTCTTAGAACCGTGGATTAAAGCAGTTCAGTGTTTACTATTCAAGTCAACGTTATGTTATGAAACCACTTCTGTACTGTGCTGGGGCGATGGAACCTGACTGAAAGTCCAGGGCCCAGGGCCCATAGTGCAGGTGGAAACAAGGGAAAAGACAAGGTAAATCAGCCAGTAGGGATTAGGTGCTGCCATGCATATCTTTAAATGCCTGATATTGAAGTTGTATCTGGCCTTGGTGCTATGTTTTGGTCTCCATATTATAGGAAAGATGTAGAATTTTGGAAGGAGCCCAGAAGTGGGCTATGAGGCTGATTCCTGAACTTTGTGGCCTCACCAAGGCCAGATCTAATTCCAACATCTTTCCTCCCCTTTTCCTGAAGACGCTGACTTATGTTGTGTATGGGTTCCACACACATTCACTATTCTCCATGTGAGAGCGCCAGCAGCCTACCCAGCCACGCATGACGTCACATCTGAGCCCAATAGTGATCAGAAGTGGGAATGTTGGCTGATCTGTTCTCGCTCTGGCCAACTGTGCTGCCCTCACCATCCTAGCTGAGATCAGCTAACTCAGCACAGGACCTGCCGGGTTTTTGTTGGAAATCAAGGACAGAGAGGCAGTCAGTGCCCGCTGGAAGGAGCACTTCGAAGATCTCCTTAACCGAGACTCTGTCTTCGACGCGAGTGTCCTCAACTCCATCCCGCAGCATGCTACCCGCCACCACCTCAGCACAACCCCAGCCCAGCATCAGGTTGAAAAGGCCATCCGACAACTGAAGAACAACAAGGCCTCAGGAGCAGATGGAATCCCCGCCGAGGCACTGAAGCATGGCAGAGAAGCACTACTGGCGCGAATTCATGAACTCATTTCTCTTATCTGGAAGGAGGAGAGCATGCCAGGGGATCTCAGAGATGCCGTAATTATGACCATCTTCAAGAAAGGTGACAAGTCCGAATGTGGTAATTACTGAGGAGTTTCCCTGCTGTCTGCCACAGGGAATGTCATCGCAAGAATCCTCCTCAATCGCCTTCTCCCAGTGGCTGAAGAGCTCCTCCCAGAGTCGCAATGCGGATTCCGCCCACTAAGGGGCACAATGGACATGATCTTCACCACGCGTCAATTACAAGAGAAATGCAGGGAACAGCACCAACCGCTGTACATGGCCTTCTTTGAGCTCACAAAGGCCTTCAACACTGTCAACCGTGAGGGATTATGGAGGGTCCTCCTCAAATTCGGCTGCCCTCAAAAGTTTGTCACCATCCTCCGCCTGCTTCACGACGACATGCGAGCCATGATCCTGACCAACGGTTCCACCACAGACCCAATTCACGTACGGACTGGGGTCAAGCAAGGCTGTGTCATCGCACCAACGCTCTTCTCGATCTTCCTTACTGCAATACTCCATCTCACCCTCAATAAGCTCCCCGCTGGAGTGGAGCTAATTTACAGAACAAACGGGAAACTGTTCTACCTCCGTCGCCTCCAGTCCAGATCCAAGGTCGTCCCATCCTCTGTCGTCGAATTACAGTTTGCAGACGACGCTTGCGTCTACGCTCACTTGGAGCATGGGCCTTACACTAAACATCCGTAAGACAAAGGTCCTCTACCAACCTGCCCCCGCCACATAGTACTGCCCCCCAATTATCAAAATCCATGACAAGGCCTTGGACAACATGGACCACTTTCCATACCTCGGGAGCCTACTGTCAACAAGGGCAGACGTCGATGACGAAGTCCAACACCGCCTTCAGTGTGCCAGTGCAGCCTTCAGTCGCCTGAGGAAGAGAGTGTTTGAAGACCAGGACCTCAAACCCGGCACTAAGCTCATGGTCTACGGAGCAGCAGTGATACCCGCCCTGCTGTATGCCTCGGCGACATGGACCATGTACAGCAGGCACCTCAAAGCACTGCAGAGGTACCCCCAAAGCTGCCTCCGCAAGATCCTGCAAATCCATTGGCAGGATAGGCGCACCAACATCAGTGTTCTCGCTCAGGCCAACATCCCCAGCATCGAAGCTTTGACCACGCTCGATCAGCTCCGATGGACGGGTCACATCGTCCGCATGCCCGATACGAGACTCCCAAAACAAGCGCTCTACTCGGAGCTCCGACACGGCAAGAGAGCCCCAGGTGGGCAGAGGAAATGCTTCAAGGACACCCTCAAAGCCTCCTTGAAAACATGCAACATCCCCACCGACACCTGGGAATCCCTGGACCAAGACCACACAAAGTGAAGGAGAAGCATCCGGAAAGGCGCCGAACACCTCGAGTCTCTTCGCCGGGAGCAACCGGAAGCCAAGCGCAAGCAGCGCAAGGAGCACACGTCAACCCAAGCACCCCACCCAACCGCCCCCTTCAACCACCGTCTGCCCCACCTGTGACAGAGACTGTAGGTCCCACATTGGACTCATCAGTCACCTGAGAACTCATTTTTAGTGTGGAAGCAAGTCATCCTCGGTTCCGAGGGACTGCCTAAGAGAGAAGAGTTGGTCCACACTACTACCAGCTCAAACTAGAACGTTATAGCTACAAGAATAAGAGCGCAGTGTAAGAAAGTGGTTGTGTGTTTAAAGGTAAACCTGCAATACATCAGCATATAGGGGGTGTGATTAGTCTTGGGCATTAGTGCAGTGGAAGTCAATGGGAAAGTAATTCGGGTGGCAGATTTATTATGGCTCAAGATCACTTTCACCCCCATAGTCTCCTCAATCTGTTTAGCACTTCATGCCCCGATGTATAATTAGTATTACTGATCCAGAAATAAAATCTAATCAGATTTAATTAGTCAAGTAGAATATTTTTTCCAAAATTTGGTAGGATATTCTAAAATAAAAATATATAAATGATGCGGGTCGCTGCACTCTATACACGTTCCTCAGCTGTCATGTGTACAACAGGACCAGCTATCTTGTGACTCTGAACAACACGAGTTTGGGTTGGGCTCCATTTGTAATCCATCAGACTGAAAATTGTGAAAAAGAACAAATTATGCACATTTCAGACTTTCTTCATCCTTCTCAACAAACGCGAGTTAAAAGGAGTGTCCTGCACTATAGCAAATGTCTCTTCGCGTCGTGCCTTTCTATTTTTGGTTGGTAAATATCAAATGTTCTTGTTATTGACAATAACCCATCCATTATGTGCTGTGTTATTTCAAGATGGTGGCGGCAGTGAAAAGGGTGAGAAAGAGATTGGGGAGGATGGTGACGTTTGTTAACAAAATAAAACAGACAGTGCCTCTGGGCAAGGAAACAGGCAATCTGCTGATCTGCATGCTCAAGAAAAGACCCAGGCGGATGGCAGTATTTGTCGGCATAAGGGGATCCCGAGGCATGGCGGTGTTTGTGGGTACAAGGAGGCTGAGGAGGACAAAAAAGTTTATGGACAAGAGGAGGCAGCGGAGGATAGCAACAATTGTGGGCACGAAGAGGCAGCGGAGGACAGCTTCTATGGTGAAGAACAAAAACGCAATTGCAGCTTGTATGTGGAAGTGTGGATCAGGTAGGACATAGGCAGAATAAACAGCAGACATGTACTTTGTCTGTTTAGATTTGAAGATGTCACAAACTCCTAGAAGAGTTCAATATATTTACAGTAAATATCAGACTTGGCAGTCACTAAAATAATGTACAACAGAACTCACTCTATATAACCACCATTGGTGCAATACTATTCTACTGAAGGCTGTTCAAGCCCTTCTGCAGGACTTGCGCATGGAATCTATGCTGACACTTCTTTTATAGTACAAAAGCTAAATACTGCGGATGATGGAAATCTGAAATAAAAACCGAAAATGCTGGAAATACTCAGCAGGTCAGGCAGCATCT
This sequence comes from Squalus acanthias, assembly GCA_030390025.1. Lineage (NCBI taxonomy): Eukaryota > Metazoa > Chordata > Chondrichthyes > Squaliformes > Squalidae > Squalus > Squalus acanthias. Next base: position 77,867,695 of record CM059430.1, on the reverse strand, counting down.
GTGGAGAGGGATACAGAGTTAACGTTTCAGCTCAATGACCTCTTTTAAAGTCCTCCTCGCTGTTTGCCAGACCTCTGACTATTGTGCCATCAGGAAATTTTAGCATTGTGCTCCTTTGCCTAAGCTCAAATCATCTGTTGTCGGGAAATTACTCGATTAAGGAGAGAGTTTTTTTTTTAATTAATTCACATGATGTGGGCGTCGCCGGCAAGGCCAGCATTTATTGCCCATCCCTAATTGCCCTCAAAGCTGGTGAGCCTCCTTCTTGAATAAGTGGCTTGCTGGGCCATTTCAGAGGGTAGTTAAGAGTCATCACTCCACATTGCTGTGGGTCTGGAGTCACATATAGGCCAGACCAGGTAAGGACGGCATATTTCCTTCCCTAAAGGACATTAAAAAAGAAAGAAAGACTTGCATTTCTATAGCGCCTTTCACGACCACCGGACATCTCAAAGCGCTTTACAGCCAATGAAGTACTTTTGGAGTGTAGTTACTGTTGTAATGTGGGAAACGCGGCAGCCAATTTGCAAACCAGATGGGTTTTTATGACAATCCGGTAGTTTCATGGTTACCATTACTGATACTAGCTTTTTATTCCAGATTTATTTAATTAACTGAATTTAAATTCAGTTTTAGTCCAGGCCTCTGGATTACTAGTCCAGTAACATAACCACTGTGCTACCGTACCCCAAGGAAACTTGAACATTTTCAGCTGATCAGAGAGAGCCAGCATGGATTTGTGAAAGGTAGGTCGTGCCTGACGAACCTGATTGAATTTTTTGAAGAGGTGGCTGAAGTAGTGGACAGGGGAATGTCTATGGATGTTATTTATATGGACTTCCAGAAGGCATTTGATAAAGTCCCTTAGTTCTGTGTATGCTACTTCCGCTGTTTAGCATGCATGTAGTCCTGTGTTGTTGCTTCACCAGATTGCCACCGCAGCTTCAGATGCTGCTCCTGGCATGCTATTCTACACTCGTCATTGAACCAGTGTTGGTTCCCTGGCTTGATGGTAATAGTAGAGTGAGGGACATGCCGGGCCATGAGGTTACAGAATGTGGTGAAATGCTGCTGCTGATGGCCCACAGCGCCTCATGGATGCCCAGTTTTGAGCTGCTAGATCTGTTCTGAATCTATCCCATTTAACACGGTGGTAGTGCCACACAACACGATGGAGGGTGTCCTCAGTGTGAAGACGGGACTTCGTCTCCACAAGGACTGTGCGGTGTTCACTCCGACCAATACTGTCATGGACAGATGCATCTGCGACAGGTATATTGGTGAGGACGAGGCCAACTAGGTTTATCCCTCGTGTTGGTTCTCTCACCACCTGCCGCAAACCCAATTTGGCAGCTGTGTCCGACATGGCCAGTAGTGGTGCTATCGAGCCACTCTTGGTGAATGATATCTTGCTGATGGCACTTGCTATTCAGTACTTCTTCCAAGTGGTGTTCAACATGGAGGAGTACTGATTCATCAGCTGAGGGAGGGCGGTAGGTGGTAATCAGCAGGAGGTTTCCTTGCCCATGTTTGACCTGATGCCATGAGACCTCATGGGGTCCAGAGTCAATGTTGAGGCCACTCCCTCTGAACTGTATCCCACTGTGCCGCCCCCTCTGGTGGGTCTGTCCTGCCGGTGGGATAGGACATACCCAGGGATAGTGATGGAGGAGTCTGGGACGTTGGCTGAAAGTTATGATTCTGAGAGTATGTCAGGCTGTTGCTTGACTAGTCTGTGGGACAGCTCTCCCAATTTTGGCACAAGTCCCCAGATGTTAGTGAGGAGGACTTTGCAGGGTCGACTGGGCTGGGTGTGTCTTTGTCGTGTCCAAATCCGGTGCCTAGGTCTCTGCCGAGTGGTCCGTCCAGTTTTATTCTCATTGGCCCAAAAATTCGTGAGGAAGCCTTCGTGCGAGGGTAAGGCCTCCCCGCGATCTCTCACTGCGCGTTGGCTTTTTCAGTTCCAGCTCGCACGAACTTGATGTTCTGGACAGCTGCTGTGCTGGGCTTGCGTATCCCACAGGCGTAGTTAATTCGTGCGAGCTGTGGGATCACGTGACTCAGTTAGAGCCAATGGCAGCACACCATCTTCCATTCATAACTTTCACATAAGTGCTGTGAAAGCTATGAATACTATAGCCCCCCAAAAGAACCGCTAAACCTCAATTAAATTTTTTTTAAAAATCACATTAATAAAATAAGTATAGTTAAATAAATTAACCATTTTAAATAAAAAATTAAATTTTTGAAAAAATTTAAAATCTTTTAAAAAGTTATAAAAATAAACTTACCTGTCTTTAAAGTCTCTAAAAAAGATATACCTGTTAAAAAAAATTCAAAATAATACTTAATTCACTACTTACCTTGTTAAAAGTGGGTCTTACTCCTCCTTTTTTTATGTGTAGAATCTTCCGTACTTACCTGCGCGTTGAAACCACTAAGTGCACTGTGTGCGCGCAGCCTGTAGCGCGCACGCGGTTCACCTAGGACCCGCCCCCTTTTCCATTCACCAAGTGCCGGTTTTCAGCGCATGCGCAGTGCATGCAGAAAACCGGCAATTGGAGACAGAATACGCGAGAGTACGCAGTGCGTACTCTCGCGTAGCGGCACTAATTTTTGGGCCATTATAGTTTTTCGTAGCGGTTTGATACAACAGAGTGGCTTGCTGGGCCATTTCAGAGGGCAGTTAAGAGTCAACCACATTGCTGTGGGTCTGGAGTCACATATAGTCCAGACCAGGTAAGGATGTGCGGGTTAGGTTGATTTGGCTATGACAAATTGACCCTTAGTGTTAGGGGGGATTAAATACGTGGGGTTACAGGGATAGGGTGGGATATGTGTCGGTGCAGGCTCGATGGGCCGAAATGGCCTCTATCTGCACTGTGGGAATTCTGTGATTCTGTGACGGCAGATTTTCTTCCCTAAAGAACATTAGTGAACCAGATGGGTTTTCACGGCAATCCTGTAGTTTCATTACTGATTCTAGTTTCTTATTCCATATTTATTTAATTAACTAATTAACTGCCGTGGTGGGATTTGAACTCATGTCTCCAGATTATTAGTCCAGGTCTCTGGATTACTAGTCCAGTAACATAACCACTTTGCTACCATACCTAGCTTCCACGCCCTTTCAGGCAGTGCATTCCAGATCTCAACAACTTGCTGTGTAAAAAAATGTCTCCTCATCTCGCCTCTGGTTCTTTTGCCAATCACCTTAAAATCTGTGTCCTCTGGTTACCGACCCTTCTGTCACTGGAAACAATTTCTCCTTATTTACTCTATCAAAATTATTCACGATTTTGAACACTTCTATAAAATCTCCTCGTAAGCTTCTCTGTTATAAGAACAACCCCAGCTTCTCCAGTCTATCCTCATAACTGAAGTCACTGATCCCTGGAACCATTCAATAAATCTCCTCTGCACCCTCTCCAAAGTCTTCACATCCTTCCTAAAGTGCGGTGCCCAGAATTGAACACAATACTCCAGCTGGGGCCGAACTAGTGTTTTATAAAGGTTGAGCATAACTCTCTTGTTTTTGTACTCTATTCCTCTGTTATTAAAGCCAAGGGTCTCGTATGTTTTTTAACAGCCTTCTCAACTTGTCCTGCCACCTTCAATGATTTGTGTATCTACACCCCCGGGTCTCTCTGTTCCAGCACCACCTTTAAAATTGCACCATTTAGTTTATATTGCCTCTCCTCATTCTTCTTACCAAAATGTATCACTTCACACTTCTCTGTGTTAAATTTCATCTACCCTGTGTCTGCCCATTTCACCAGTCTGTCTCTGTCCTCCTGAAGTCTGTTACTATCCTCCTCATTGTTTACTACATTTTCGAGTTTCGTATCATCTGCAGACTTTGAAATGATGCCCTGTACACCCAAGTCCAGGTCATTATATCAAAAAGAGCAGTGGTCTTAATACCGAACCCTGGGGAACACCACTGTGTACTTCCCTCCAGTCTGAACAACAACCATTCACCACTACTCTCTGCTTTCTACCCCTGAGACAATTTTGTATCTATGCTGCCACTGTCCCTTTAATCCCATGGGCTTCAATTTTTCTAACAAGTCTATTATGCAGTACTTTGTCAAATGCCTTTTGAAAGTCCATATACACATAAACCGCATTACCCTCATCAACCCTCCCCATTACTTCATCAAAGAACTCAATCAAGTCAGTCAAACACGATTTGCCTTTAACAAATCTGTGCTATTAGCCCATACTTTCCAAGTGACAATTAATTTTGTCCCGAATTATTGTCTCCAAAAGTTTCCCCACCACTGACGTCTGGCTGTCTGGCCTGCAATTGCCAGATTTATCCCTCTCCACTTTTTTGAAAAGGGTGTAACATTTGCAATGCTCCAGTCCTCTGGCACCACCCTCATATCCAAGGAGGATTGGAAGATTTTGGCCAGAGGATCCGTAATTTCTACCCTTACTTCCCTCAGTAACCTAGGATGCATCCCATCCAGACCGGGTGACTTTTCTACTTTGAGGACTGCCAACCTTTAAAGTACCTCCTCTTTATCTATTTTTATCCTATCCAATATCGCGACTGCCTCCTCCTTTACTGCAACATTGGCAGAATCCTCTTCTCCAGTGAAGACAGATGTAAAGCACTCATTCAGTACCTCAGAGGAAAGGAGAGAAAATAAGACAGAGACAGAAACAAAACAGGAGAGGTAGAAACATAAATAGAGAGGTGTAGAACATCAGACATGCTGCGCTGCGTAATACAAAGACCGAACCCCCCCCAGCCATCGAGTCATCATGGGCAAGGGCACTGGTTCTAAAACATCACCTTCTCCATTGCACCATGTGCTCACAACACTTAAGCAATGCTAACCTGGCTAATCAAATCCAGATTTTGGGTGTTAACGTTTACAACTATCTGTTGGGTTCTTTACCTGTGGCATTCGATCCTTTCGGTGGCCCAATATGCCCAGGCTCCAGGGCACAGGCTCCACGGGCAGGCTGTAAACAGACACAGTCCATGGTCATTATATATGATCAATAGTCAGCTCATTCGCTGAGACCTTTCAATATGGCTGGACAAAAATTGGAAATGCACATCACTGTTATTCCTCTCTACTTTTTACAATGCACATCAATATCGACTCTGTCCACCCTCCCTACTCTGTCCACCCTCCCTACTCTGTCCACCCTCCCTACTTCATCCCATGGATTATTTCTGGGCTGGGAGGGCAGCAGACCTGCATGGTCTCTACAAAATCACCGACTGGCTGCCAGGAGGTGGAATTAATGGGTACGGTAGCATAATGGTTATCTTATTGGACTAATACTCCAGGCCTGGACTAATGATCCAGAGACATGAGTTCGAATCCCACCGCGGCAGCTGGGGAATTTTAATTCAATTAAATAAATCTGGAATAAAAAGCTAGTATCAGTAATGGTGACCGTGAGGCTACTGGATTGTTGTAAAAACCCATCTGGTTCACTAATGTCCTTCAGGGAAGGGAATCTGCCGTCCTTACCTGGTCTGGGCTATATGTGACTCCAGACCCACAGCAATGTGGTTGACTCTTACCAGCTCTCTGAAATGGCCCAGCAAGTCACTCAGTTGTCTGCAAAAAGGCAGCTCACCACCACTTTCGAGGGCAATTAGGGATAGGCAATGAATGCTGACCGTGAATGAATTAAAAAAAGCTTTTTCCCCCAATCTTATCGTTTCCATTCTTGAAGGTGCTGACTCTCCCCCTCCCCTGAAGGTGCTGACTCTCCCCCCTCCCCTGAAGGTGCGGACTCTCTCCCCCTCCCCTGAAGGTGCTGACTCTCTCCCCCTCCCCTGAAGGTGCTGACTCTCTCCCCCCTCCCCTGAAGGTGCTGACTCTCTCCCTTCCCCTGAAGGTGCTGACTATCTCCCCCCTCCCCTGAAGGTGCTGACTCTCCCCCCTTCCCGTTGAAGTTGCTGACTCTCTCCCCCTCCCCTGAAGGTGCTGACTCTCTCCCCCTCCCCTGAAGGTGCTGACTATCTCCCCCCTCCCCTGAAGGTGCTGACTCTCTCCCCCCTCCCCTGAAGGTGCTGACACTCTCCCCCTCCCCTGAAGGTGCTGACTCTCTCCCCCTCCCCTGAAGGTGCTGACTCTCTCCCCCTCCCCTGAAGGTGCTGACTCTCTCCCCCTCCCCTGAAGGTGCTGACTCTCTCCCCCTCCCCTGAAGGTGCTGACTCTCTCCCCCCTCCCCTGAAGGTGCTGACTATCTCCCCCCTCCCCTGAAGGTGCTGACTATCTCCCCCCTCCCCTGAAGGTGCTGACTCTCTCCCCCTCCCCTGAAGGTGCTGACTCTCTCCCCCTCCCCTGAAGGTGCTGACTATCTCCCCCCTCCCCTGAAGGTGCTGACTCTCTCCCCCCTCCCCTGAAGGTGCTGACTATCTCCCCCCTCCCCTGAAGGTGCTGACTCTCTCCCCCTCCCCTGAAGGCGCTGACTCTCTCCCCCCTACCCTGAAGGTGCTGACTCTCTCCCCCCTCCCCTGAAGGTGCTGACTCTCTCCCCCCTCCCCTGAAGGTGCTGACTCTCTCCCCCCTCCCCTGAAGGTGCTGACTCTCTCCCCCCTCCCCTGAAGGTGCTGACACTCTCAACAACAAGTTGCATTGATATAGCGCCTTTAACGTTATAAAATGTCCCAAGGTGCTTCAAAGGAGCTTTATCAAACAAAATTTGACATTGAGCTACAGAGATCGATAAATTTTTGGATATTAAGGGATATGGGGATAGTGCGGGAAGGTGGAGTTGAGGTAGAAGAATCAGCCATGACCTTATTGAATGGTGGAGCAGGCTCGAAGGGCCGAATGGCCTACTCCAGCTCCTATTTCTTACGTTCTTATATGGAGATATCAGGGCTGGTGACCAGAAGCTTGGTCAAAGAGGTTTTAAGGAGCGTCTTAATGGGGGAAAGAGAGACGGAGAGGTTTTGGGAGGCAATTCCAGAGCTTAGGGCCTTGGCAGCTGAAAGCACGGCCGCCAATGGTGGAGCGATTAAAATCGGGATGCTCAAGAGGCCAGAATTGGAGGCTCGCAGAGGTCTTGGAGGGTTGTAGGGGATAACAGAGGTATGGAGGGGCGAGGCCATGGAAGGATTTGGAAACAAGGATGAGAATTTTAAAATCGAGGTGTTGCTTAACCGGGAGCCAATGTAGGTCAGCGAGCACAGGGGTGATGGGCGAACTGGACTTGGTGCGAGTTAGGGCACGGGCAGCAGAATTTTGGATGACCTGAAGTTTACGGAGGGTGGAACGTGGGAGGCCAGCCAGGAGTGCATTGGAATAGTCAAGTGTAGAGATAACAAAGGCATGGTTGAGGGTTTCATCATATGAGCGAAGTTGGGCGATGTTACGGAGGTGGAAATAGTGATGGCGCAGATATGTGGTCGGAAACTCATCTCAGGGTCAAATATGACACCAAGGTTGTGAACAGTCTCCCCTCCCCTGAAGGTGCTGTATTGACCCCAGCTGAGTTCAACCAGCCAAGCCCAAACTGGGAGTTCAACCTGCAGCCACTGGTTTGCATGGCCTGATTCTGCACCATCTGGTGCCTTCAGACACCAGGTCAAGCCCACTGAGGTTCTGTCCTTTTCCTTGCCATATGTATAGACTCTACTCAGCACTCTCCCAGAGAACAGTAAGCAAAACAAACTCCTGTCTGCTTGGCAAAAGTGGGTATGGATTATGATGGGATTTCATACTCTCAAGTCCTTTAGACAGTGTCAAAGCTTTGGGGCTTTATTATAGCTATAGTCCCACCTTGTAGGCCAACCTACAAGGGCTACAAAGGGTCCAAAAACAGGGAAGCCAAGGTAATATTAGGGGGATTAAGTCAGGTGGAACCTTTTGCATCCAAAGAATAATAGAGCTGTGGCATAGGTTACCAGGGAAAGACACTGAAGTGTCTCTGGGTCAGAAGGTTGTGGGTTCAAGCCTCACTCCTGGACTTGAGCACACAGTCTAGGCTGACACTCCAATACAATCAAGAGATCTGTCTTTCAGATGAGGCTAAACTGAGGTGCTCTCTGCCTGTAATTCATTGTACATGAGGTGTTATGTAAAGGTAAGTCTCACAGTGTGTGTTTCTGGAGAAAGGAGATTGAGTGGTATGGCAAAAAGGGAGGTGAGCTAAATCTAAATAAGACAGGTTTGTGGGGCTGTGACTTTCTCCTGTCTCTAAAGGTTTTCATGTTTTTGAGAAACTAAGTGAGTTATGCAATTGGGAGTTTCGATTTACAAAAAAATAATGGGAGACAAATTGGTATTTTACACTTTCAGACAATTTATAGTCAGTTATAAATTTCAGTGGGAGGTTCTATAAACTGTGAGAGCTATTGATTCCCATCCTGTAATTTCAATGTAAAGTCTGTCAAACACTTGAAAAATGTCACTGGTCCTTTGAGAGGTGGAACCAAATGTTCAAAGTCTAAATAAAATCCACTGACCCCTGATGTCCTGTCTAGCAACCCTGTCAGAGGTTCTGGTAATGTTTAGAATTACCTGCTCTTCCAGCTCATCCTCCTCTTGCTCTGTGGGTGTCAGCAGGTTTGACAAAGCTTGCAGTTGGTTAAAAGAGAAGGTGGAATCCATCCGGTTACCTCGTCAGTCCTGTACAAATGTCCCTGTTTGGAGCAGAAAGGATCTTCATAGAATCAGAGAAACCTACAGCACAGGGGGCCATTCGGCCCATCGTGCCTGTGCTGGCTCTTTGAAAGAGCAGTTGGGTTTTATCCCACATCCCCGCTTTCTGTCTAACCCTGTGAGCTCCTCATCCTCAAGTACCTGTCCAACTCCCTTTTAAAATTATTGTTGGAATCCGCTTGCACCACCTTTTCAGGATGAGCGTTCCAGATTCCGACAACTCTCAGTGAAAACATTTCTCCTCATCTCCCCCTCGATCTTTAGCCAATGATTTTGAATCTATGACCTCGAGTTATTGACCCACTCGCCAGAGGGAATAATTCTTCCCTATTTACTCGATCAAAACCTCTCACCACCTTGAAAACCTCGATTAGCTCACCTCTTGACATTCTCTGTTCCAAGGAGAACCTGTCCTCACAACTGAAGTCCCTCATCCCTGGTAACATCCTGGTAAACCTCCTCTGCACCGTTTCTAAGGCCTTTACATCTTTCCTGAAGTGTGGGGCCCAGAATTGTCCACAATGCTCCAGCTGAGGCCTAACCAGTGATTTGTACAATTCTAGCATGATCTCTTTACTTTTATATTCTATTCCTCTATTTATAAAACCAAGTAACCCATATGCTTTTTTCACCACCTTGTCAACTTGCCCTGCCATCTAGTACACTATCTTTCCATATTAGTCCTCCCAAAGGTCATCACTTCACACTTCTCTGCAATGACCTCCATGTGCCATGCTTCTGACCATTTCACCATCCTGTCTATGTCAGCCTGAAGCCTATAACTATCCTCATCATGATCTACTACTTTGCCAAGATTCGTATCATCTGCAAACTTTATAATGCTGCTCCCTACACCCGCGTCGAGATCGTTTATAAAAACTGCAGAGTAATGGACTCAAAACTGACCCGTGAGGAATACCACTGCAAACCACCTCCCATCCACCACCACCCTCTGCCTCCTGTCACTGAGCCAATTTCATCTTACCACCACTTTCCCCTTAATTCCATGGGCTTCCATCTTCTTAAAAAACCTGTGTGGCACTTTGGCAAAGGCCTTCCGAAAGCCCATATATTTAGCACCGACTACACTAGCTTCTCTGTTAACTCAAAGTATTCAATCAAGTTAGTCAGACACAATTTACCTTTAAAAAATCCATGCTGGCTCTTCCTTTTTCTCTGTTTTTCTCCCCCGACTCTCTCTCTTACCTCCACTCGCTTCCTGTCCCCACTTCATACAATCATAGAAAGTTACAGCACAGAAGGAGGCCATTCAGCCCATTTTGTCCATGCCGGCCGAAAAAGAGCTATCCAGCCTAATCCCACTTTCCAGCACTTGGTCCGTAGCCCTGTAGGTTACGGCACTTCAAGTGCATATCCAAGTACTTTCTAAATGTGATGAGGGTCTCTGCCTCTACCACCC
>CM059430.1:77845130-77850130 GCA_030390025.1 Squalus acanthias | reverse complement strand
TGAACTCGATATTGAGTCCAGAGGGCTGTAGCGTGCCTAAACGAAAGATGAGGTGCTGTTCCTCGAGCTTACGCTGCGCTTCCGTGGAACAGTGTAATAGGCCGAGGACGGTGAGGTCAGAGTGGGAGTGAAGCGGTGAATTAAAGTGACAGGCCACCGGGAGCTCGGGGTCCCCCTTACGGACTGAACGGAGGTGTTCCGCAAAGCGGTCACCCAATCTGCGTTTGGTCTCCCCAATGTAGAGGAGTCCACATCGTGAGCAGCGAATACAGTATACTAAATTGCAGGAAGTACAAGTAAATCGCTGTTTCACCTGGAAGGGGTGTTTGGGGCCCTGGACAGTGGGAAGAGGGGAGGTATAAGGGCATGTGTTGCATCTCCTGCGCGTGCACGGGAAGGTGCCGGGCGAAGGGGAAGGGGTGCTGGGGGTGGTAGAGGAGTAGACTAGGGTGTCGCGGAGGGAGCGGTCCCTACGGAATGCTGAAAGGGGAGGTGAGGGGAAGATGTGTTTGGTGGTGGGATCACGCTGGAGGTGGCGGAAATGGCGGAGGATGATCCGTTGAATGTGGAGGCTGGTGGGGTGAAAGGTGAGGACAAGGGGAACCCTATCGTGGTTCCGGGAGGGAGGGGCAGGGGTGAGGGCAGAAGTGCGGGAGATAGAACGGACACGGTCGAGGGCCGTGTCGACCACGGTAGAGGGGAATCCTCGGTTGAGGAAAAAGGAAGACATGTCAGAAGCACTGGTATGGAAGGTGGCATCATCAGAGCAGATGCGGCGGAGACGGAGAAACTGGGAGAATGGAATAGAGTCCTTACAGGAGGCGGGGTGGGAGGAAGTGTAGTCCAGGTAGCTGTGGGAGTCAGTGGGCTTGTAGTGAATGTTAGTCAATAACCTATCCCCAGAGATGGAGATGGAGAAGTCGAGGAAGGGAAGGGAAGAGTCGGAGATGGACCATGTGAAGGTGAGGGAAGGGTGGAAATTGGAAGCATAGTGAATGAAATGTTCTAGTTCAGGGCGAGAGCAGGAGACGGCACCGATACAGTCATCAATGTACCGGAAAAAGTTTTTTCTTACATCGCCTTTGGTTCTTTTGCCAATCACCTTAAATCTGTGTCCTCTGGTTCTCGACCCTTCTGCCAATGGGAACAGTTTCTCTCTATCTACTCTGTCCAGACCCCTCATGATTCTGAACACCTCTATCAAATCTCCTCTGAATCTTCTCTGCTCCAAGGAGAACAACCCCAGCTTCTCCAGTCTATCAACGTAACTGAAGTCCCTCATTCCTGGAATCATTCTCGTAAATCTTTTCTGCACCCTATCTAAGATCCTTCCTAAAGTGTGTCATCTTTTTCTTACTCTTGCTTCTACGAGGTGCTACCCCTGTGGCTTCAGCAGAGGTAGAGGCAGCCTGCTCACTTCCCTGCTGCGACTGCTTAGACACTCTTGGCGGTCGTCCTCTGGGTTTTGGAGCCTCTGATGGCCCCGTCAAAGTCTGTTCCTCCTGCAACTGTGCAGGGGTAGACTCGGCCATCACTGTCCAAGCAGCCATCTGTGGCTCTGACTGAGGGGGTGGCAATGGGGGAGAAGTAGAAGCACTTTGAGAGGAGCCCACACTTCCATGTCCCCTCTCACCATCGTCCCTCTCATGGGCCACCCGCACTTCCCTGCTAGCAAGGAGCTGGAGAGCACCTTGCTGCACAGCAGTGGGGCCATGAGGACCCATGTCTACGCTGACATCCGTCCTAGAGAGGAGGTCTATGAGCCTCTGCCATCGATTCTCCATAGATTCCATGTGCTCCTGTGAGTGGCACATCAGCTGCTCTATGCAGGTGGCCATCCTTTCCATGGAGGAGCTGACAGTCGGCATCACCTGCGACACAGTGGTGCTCAAGTTGGAGATGGACTCCTCCATTCACTGAACATTTGCTGACATCGCGGTCGCAAAACCTGTCAGAGCCTCCTGCACTCTTCCTGTACCTCCAGGATCGCCCACTTTCTAGATGGCCCCCCCGAGGGGATGTGATAATGTAGACAGAGAGAAAGGGATGGGGATGTGCAAGGTATGGTGGTGTAAGTAATGATGTGCACGAGTAGGGTTGGGAAAGCAGAGTGATGGGGATGGGATGAGAGGCACAGCAGGATGAATTTGAGTGTGGTTTTGTACTCACCTTTCTTGATCTAATGAGATCATTGAAACATTCTGGCACTGCACCCAGGTCTACCTGACCACATCCCTGCTGTTGACTTCTGCAATTTGGAGCCAGGCTCTCTTTGTCTCCTGGGGAGGTCTCTTCTGCCCATCGGAAGGGAAGAGGACCTCCCTGCATGCTCTGGCTCCCTCCACAAGCATATGGAGGAAGTCATTGGAGAACCTGGGTGCAGCCCTCTGCCTCTGTGCAGTCATGTTTGGAACAATCAAAAGCTCCAGTGCAGTGACTGTACACTCCTAGATGAACCTTCAAATGCAATATGGCCATGGCTCCTTTAAATATCCCGGCTGAAAACGCGTCATTGGTGACGTCACAGACCCGCACCATTTAATTGGGCCGGGTAACGCACAGGGCGGGCTTAATAGGCCCCATTGACAAAAAGTCATTTTTTGCATCGGGATGGAAGCAGCAACGGGGTCACGACCCGCCACGCCGACCGCCTACACGTGACCCACCCAGGTGCAGAAAATTCCAGCCACTCTCTCACACGCACACTCTCTCTCACTCTCTGTCTCTCTCATTCTCTTCCTCCCTCTCTCTCTCCCTCTGTCTAGCTCTCTCTCTCCCTCTCCCTCTGTCTCGCTCTCTCTCTCCCTCCATCTTGCTCTCTCTCTCCCTCCGTCTCGCTCTCTCTCTCCCTCCGTCTCGCTCTCTCTCTCCCTCCGTCTCGCTCTCTCTCTCCCTCTGTCTCGCACTCTCTCTCCCTCTGTCTCGCTCTGGCTCCCTCTGTCTCCCTCCCTCTCCGTCTCGCTCCCTCTCTCCCTCACTCACCCTCTCCCTCCGTCTCGCCCTCTCCCTCCGTCTCGTCCTCTCCCTCTCCCTCTGTCTCGCCTTCTCTCTCCCTCTCCCTCTGTCTCGCTCTCTCTCTCCCCCCTCACTGTCTCGCTCTCCCTGTCCCTCGCTCCCTCTCCGTCTCGCTCTCTCTGTCTCCCTCTCTCTCTCCCTCTGTCTCGCTCTCTCTCCCCCTGTCTCGCTCTCTCTCCCCCTGTCTCGCTCTCTCTCCCCCTCCGTCTCGCTCTCTCTCTCTCTCCCCCTCTCCCTCTGTCTCGCTCTCTCCCTGTCTCGCTCTCTCTCTCCCTCTGTCTCGCTCTCTCTCTCCCTCTGTCTCTCCCTCTCTCTGTCTCCCTCTCTCTCTCCCTCTCCCTCTCCCTGTCTCACTCTCCCTCTGTCTCGCTCTCTCTCTCCCTCTGTCTCGCTCTCTCTCTCCCTCTCCCTCTCCCTCGCTCTCTCTCTCCCTCCCTCTCTCTCTCTCTCTGGAACAGTTCCCATGGATTGGAGGGTAGCTAATGTAACCCCACTATTTAAAAAAGGTGGTAGAGAAAAAATGGGGAATTATAGACCGGTAAGCCTGACATCGGTAGTGGGCAAAATGCTAGAGTCCATTATAAAAGATGTAATAGCAGAGCACTTGGAAAACAGTGACAGGATCGGACAAAGTCAACATGGATTTACAAAAGGTAAAACATGCCTGACTAGTCTACTGGAATTTTTTGAGGATGTAACTGGTAGAATAGATAAGGGAGAACCAGTGGATGTGGTGTATTTGGACTTTCAGAAGGCTTTCGATAAGGTCCTGCATAAGAGATTAGCGTGCAAAGTTAAAGCACATGGGATTGGGGGTAAGGTACTGATTTGGATAGAGAACTGGTTGGCAGACAGGAAGCAAAGAGTTGGAATAAACTGGTCTTTTTCCGAGTGGCAGGCAGTGACTAGTGGGGTACCACAGGGATCGGTGCTAGGACCCCAGTTATTCACAAGATATATTAATGATCTGGTCGAGGGAACTAGATGTAATATCTCTAAGTTTGCAGACGACACAAAGCTGGGTGGGCGTGTGTGCTGTGAGGAGGATGCAGAGAAACTCCAGTATGATTTGGACAGGTTGGGTGATTGGGCAGATGCATGGCAGATGCAGTATAATGTGGATAAATGCGAGGTTATCCACTTTGGTGGCAAAAACAGGAAGACAGATTATTATCTGAACGGCAATAGATTGGGAAAAGGGGACGTGCAACGAGACCTGGGTGTCCTTGTGCACCAGTCGCTGAAGGTAAGCATGCAGGTGCAGCAGGCGGTTAAGAAGGCAAGTGGTATGTTGGCCTTCATAGCGAGAGGATTCGAGTACAGGAGCAAGGATGTCTTGCTGCAGTTGTACAGGGCCTTGGTGAGACCACACCTTGAGTATTGTGTGCAGTTTTGGTCGCCTTATCTGAGGAAGGATGTTCTTGCCATGGAGGGAGTGCAGCGAAGATTTACCAGACTGATACCTGGGATGGCAGGAATGACGTATGAAGAGAGATTGGGTCAATTAGGCTTATATTCGCTAGAGTTTAGAAGAATGAGAGGGGATCTCATTGAAACTTATAAAATTCTAACAGGACTAGACAGACTAGATGCAGGAAGGATGTTCCCGATGGTGGGGGAGTCCAGAATCAGGGGTCACAGTCTAAGGATAAGGGGTAAGCCATTTAGGACTGAGATGAGGAGGAATTTCGTCACCCAGAAAGTGGTGAACCTGTGGAATTCTCGACCACAGAAGGCAGTTGAGGCCAATTCATTAAATATATTCAAGAAGGAGATAGATATATTTCTTAAGGCTAAAGGGATCAAGGGATATGGAGAGAAAGCAGGGACAGGGTACTGAATTTGGATGATCAGCCACGATCTCATTAAATGGTGGAGCAGGCTCGAGGGGCCGAATGGCCTGTTCCTGCTCCTGCTCCTGCTCCTATCTTCTATGCTCTCTCTCTCTCTCTCTCTCTCTCTCCCCCCCCAGTCCACCCTCTCTC
>CM059430.1:77762248-77844630 GCA_030390025.1 Squalus acanthias | reverse complement strand
CTATCACCATGACAACTGCAAACACCGGGGAAATGGCGGGCCCGCTGATTGACAGTTGCTGCAGCCAATCAGCTGTAGTCAGCCAGTGACCATGTCACGGGGACGCTAAATTAAGCTGCCGCCCCGGGTCCCTGCCTCGGCCAATCAGTGGCGGCTCCTGGATTTGGTGCGGGCTGTCGGGTTTCGGCTGGTTAGGCGCTGCCGCCGCACATCGACCCGCTTCTTGGGGCTGAGAAAGTATTGTGTTCGCCGCCGGACCTGCGAATTGACCGAGCGGCCGAGTGTGGCGGAGATCAGACAGGCGCACCCAGGGCAACCGTGCCGGGGGCCTTCCGGCTGGGCCCGCGCTCTGACGCAGCGAGACCGAGAGAGAGAGAGAGAGAGAGAGAGTGAGTATATAGACTGAGAGAGTGAGGCCCCGAGAGAGAGAGACAGACAGAGTGAGTATATAGACTGAGAGAGTGAGGCCCCGAGAGAGACAGAGTGAGTATATAGACTGAGAGAGTGAGGCCCCGAGAGAGAGAGAGAGAGAGAGAGTGAGTATATAGACTGAGAGAGTGAGGCCCCGAGAGAGAGAGACAGACAGAGTGAGTATATAGACTGAGAGAGTGAGGCCCCGAGAGAGAGAGAGAGACAGAGTGAGTATATAGACTGAGAGAGTGAGGCCCCGAGAGAGAGAGACAGACAGAGTGAGTATATAGACTGAGAGAGTGAGGCCCCGAGAGAGAGAGAGTGAGTATATAGACTGAGAGAGTGAGGCCCCGAGAGAGAGAGAGACAGAGTGAGTATATAGACTGAGAGAGTGAGGCCCCGAGAGAGAGAGAGACAGAGTGAGTATATAGACTGAGAGAGTGAGGCCCCGAGAGAGAGAGAGTGAGTATATAGACTGAGAGAGTGAGGCCCCGAGAGACAGAGAGTGAGTATATAGACTGAGAGAGTGAGGCCCCGAGAGAGAGAGAGACAGAGTGAGTATATAGACTGAGAGAGTGAGGCCCCCGAGAGAGAGAGAGACAGAGTGAGTATATAGACTGAGAGAGTGAGGCCCCGAGAGAGAGAGAGACAGAGTGAGTATATAGACTGAGAGTGAGGCCCCGAGAGAGAGAGAGAGAGAGTGAGTATATAGACTGAGAGAGTGAGGCCCCGAGAGAGAGAGAGAGACAGAGTGAGTATATAGACTGAGAGAGTGAGGCCCCGAGAGAGAGAGAGAGTGAGTATATAGACTGAGAGAGTGAGGCCCCGAGAGAGAGAGAGACAGAGTGAGTATATAGACTGAGAGAGTGAGGCCCCGAGAGAGAGAGAGTGAGTATATAGACTGATGAGAGTGAGGCCCCGAGAGAGAGAGAGACAGAGTGAGTATATAGACCTGAGAGAGTGAGGCCCCGAGAGAGAGAGAGACAGAGTGAGTATATAGACTGAGAGAGTGAGGCCCCGAGAGAGAGAGAGAGAGAGAGAGTGAGTATATAGACTGAGAGAGTGAGGCCCCGAAGAGAGAGAGAGAGACAGAGTGAGTATATAGACTGAAGAGTGAGGCCCCGAGAGAGAGAGAGACAGAGTGAGTATATAGACTGAGAGAGTGAGGCCCCGAGAGAGAGAGAGACAGAGTGAGTATATAGACTGAGAGAGTGAGGCCCCGAGAGAGAGAGAGTGAGTATATAGACTGAGAGAGTGAGGCCCCGAGAGAGAGAGGAGTGAGTATATAGACTGAGAGAGTGAGCCCCGAGAGAGAGAGAGAGCAGAGTGAGTATATAGACTGAGAGAGTGAGGCCCCGAGAGAGAGAGAGACAGAGTGAGTATATAGACTGAGAGAGTGCGGCCCCGAGAGAGAGAGAGAAGAGTGAGTATATAGACTGAGAGAGTGAGGCCCCGAGAGAGAGACAGAGTGAGTATATAGACTGAGAGAGAGAGGCCCCGAGAGAGAGAGATACAGAGTGAGAATATAGACTGAAGAGTGAGGCCCCGAGAGAGAGAGAGACAGAGTGAGTATATAGACTGAGAGAGTGAGTATATAGACTGAGAGAGTGAGGCCCCGAGAGAGACAGAGTGAGTATATAGACTGAGAGAGTGAGGCCCCGAGAGAGAGACAGAGTGAGTATATAGACTGAGAGAGTGAGGCCCCGAGAGAGAGAGAGCAGAGTGAGTATATAGACTGAGAGAGTGAGGCCCCGAGAGAGAGAGAGTGAGTATATAGACTGAGAGAGTGAGGCCCCGAGAGAGAGAGAGAGTGAGTATCTAGACTGAGAGAGTGAGGCCCCGAGAGAGAGCGACAGAGTGAGTATATAGACTGAGAGAGTGAGGCCCCGAGAGAGAGAGAGACAGAGTGAGTAGTATATAGACTGAGAGAGTGAGGCCCCGAGAGAGAGAGAGACAGAGTGAGTATATAGACTGAGAGAGTGAGGCCCCGAGAGAGAGAGAGACAGAGTGAGTATATAGACTGAGAGAGTGAGGCCCCGAGAGAGAGAGAGACAGAGTGAGTATATAGACTGAGAGAGTGAGGCCCCGAGAGAGAGAGAGACAGAGTGAGTATATAGACTGAGAGAGTGAGGCCCCGAGAGAGAGAGAGACAGAGTGAGTATATAGACTGAGAGAGTGAGGCCCCGAGAGAGAGAGAGACAGAGTGAGTATATAGACTGAGAGAGTGAGGCCCCGAGAGAGAGAGAGACAGAGTGAGTATATAGACTGAGAGAGTGAGGCCCCGAGAGAGAGAGAGACAGAGTGAGTATATAGACTGAGAGAGTGAGGCCCCGAGAGAGAGAGAGACAGAGTGAGTATATAGACTGAGAGAGTGAGGCCCCGAGAGAGAGAGAGACAGAGTGAGTATATAGACTGAGAGAGTGAGGCCCCGAGAGAGAGAGAGACAGAGTGAGTATATAGACTGAGAGAGTGAGGCCCCGAGAGAGAGAGAGACAGAGTGAGTATATAGACTGAGAGAGTGAGGCCCCGAGAGAGAGAGAGACAGAGTGAGTATATAGACTGAGAGAGTGAGGCCCCGAGAGAGAGAGAGAGAGTGAGTATATAGACTGAGAGAGTGAGGCCCCGAGAGAGAGAGAGACAGAGTGAGTATATAGACTGAGAGAGTGAGGCCCCGAGAGAGAGAGAGACAGAGTGAGTATATAGACTGAGAGAGTGAGGCCCCGAGAGAGAGAGAGACAGAGTGAGTATATAGACTGAGAGAGTGAGGCCCCGAGAGAGAGAGAGACAGAGTGAGTATATAGACTGAGAGAGTGAGGCCCCGAGAGAGAGAGAGACAGAGTGAGTATATAGACTGAGAGAGTGAGGCCCCGAGAGAGAGAGAGACAGAGTGAGTATATAGACTGAGAGAGTGAGGCCCCGAGAGAGAGAGAGACAGAGTGAGTATATAGACTGAGAGAGTGAGGCCCCGAGAGAGAGAGAGACAGAGTGAGTATATAGACTGAGAGAGTGAGGCCCCGAGAGAGAGAGAGACAGAGTGAGTATATAGACTGAGAGAGTGAGGCCCCGAGAGAGAGAGAGACAGAGTGAGTATATAGACTGAGAGAGTGAGGCCCCGAGAGAGAGAGAGAGAGTGAGTATATAGACTGAGAGAGTGAGGCCCCGAGAGAGAGAGAGAGTGAGTATATAGACTGAGAGAGTGAGGCCCCGAGAGAGAGAGAGAGAGTGAGTATATAGACTGAGAGAGTGAGGCCCCGAGAGAGAGAGAGAGTGAGTATATAGACTGAGAGAGTGAGGCCCCGAGAGAGAGAGAGAGTGAGTATATAGACTGAGAGAGTGAGGCCCCGAGAGAGAGAGAGAGAGTGAGTATATAGACTGAGAGAGTGAGGCCCCGAGAGAGAGAGAGACAGAGTGAGTATATAGACTGAGAGAGTGAGGCCCCGAGAGAGAGAGAGAGTGAGTATATAGACTGAGAGAGTGAGGCCCCGAGAGAGACAGAGTGAGTATATAGACTGAGCGAGTGAGGCCCCGAGAGAGAGAGAGACAGAGTGAGTATATAGACTGAGAGAGTGAGGCCCCGAGAGAGACAGAGTGAGTATATAGACTGAGAGTGAGGCCCCGAGAGAGAGAGTGAGTATATAGACTGAGAGAGTGAGGCCCCGAGAGAGAGAGAGACAGAGTGAGTATATAGACTGAGAGAGTGAGGCCCCGAGAGAGAGAGAGACAGAGTGAGTATATAGACTGAGAGAGTGAGGCCCAGAGAGAGAGAGAGACAGAGTGAGTATATAGACTGAGAGAGTGAGGCCCCGAGAGAGAGAGAGTGAGTATATAGACTGAGAGAGTGAGGCCCCGAGAGAGAGAGAGTGAGTATATAGACTGAGAGAGTGAGGCCCCGAGAGACAGAGAGAGAGTGAGTATATAGACTGAGAGAGTGAGGCCCCGAGAGAGAGAGAGAGTGAGTATATAGACTGAGAGAGTGAGGCCCCGAGAGACAGAGTGAGTATATAGACTGAGAGAGTGAGGCCCCGAGAGAGAGAGAGAGTGAGTATATAGACTGAGAGTGAGGCCCCGAGAGAGAGAGAGAGAGTGAGTATATAGACTGAGAGAGTGAGGCCCGAGAGAGAGAGAGAGAGAGTGATATAGACTGAGAGAGTGAGGCCCCGAGAGAGAGAGAGTGAGGCCCCGCGAGAGAGAGTGAGTATATAGACTGAGAGAGTGAGTCCCCGAGAGAGAGAGAGAGTGAGTATATAGACTGAGAGAGTGAGTATATAGACTGAGAGAGTGAGTATATAGACTGAGAGAGTGAGTACATAGACTGAGAGAGTGAGTATATAGACTGAGAGAGTGAGGCCCCGAGAGAGAGAGAGACAGAGTGAGTATATAGACTGAGAGAGTGAGGCCCCGAGAGAGAGAGAGACAGAGTGAGTATATAGACTGAGAGAGTGAGGCCCCGAGAGAGAGAGAGACAGAGTGAGTATATAGACTGAGAGAGTGAGGCCCCGAGAGAGAGAGAGACAGAGTGAGTATATAGACTGAGAGAGTGAGGCCCCGAGAGAGAGAGTGAGTATATAGACTGAGAGTGAGGCCCCGAGAGAGAGACAGAGTGAGTATATAGACTGAGAGAGTGAGGCCCCGAGAGAGAGAGAGTGAGTATATAGACTGAGAGAGTGAGGCCCCGAGAGAGAGAGAGAGAGTGAGTATATAGACTGAGAGTGAGTATATAGACTGAGAGTGAGTATATAGACTGAGAGTGAGGCCCAGAGAGAGAGAGAGAGAGTGAGTATATAGACTGAGAGAGTGAGGCCCCGAGAGAGAGAGAGTGAGTATATAGACTGAGAGAGTGAGGCCCCGAGAGACAGAGTGAGTATATAGACTGAGAGTGAGGCCCCGAGAGAGAGAGAGTGAGTATATAGACTGAGAGAGTGAGGCCCCGAGAGAGAGAGAGAGTGAGTATATAGACTGAGAGAGTGAGGCCCCGAGAGAGAGTGAGTATATAGACTGAGAGAGTGAGGCCCCGAGAGAGAGTGAGTATATAGACTGAGAGAGTGAGGCCCCGAGAGAGAGAGAGAGAGAGTGAGTATATAGACAGAGAGAGAGAGAGAGTGAGGCCCCGAGAGAGAGAGAGTGAGGCCCCGCGAGAGAGAGAGAGAGAGAGAGAGAGAGTTAGTATATAGATTGAGAGAGTGAGGCCCCGAGAGAGAGAGAGAGAGAGTGAGTATATAGACTGAGAGAGTGAGGCCCCGAGAGAGAGACAGAGTGAGTATATAGACTGAGAGAGTGAGGCCCCGAGAGAGAGAGAGACAGAGTGAGTATATAGACTGAGAGAGTGAGGCCCCGAGAGAGACAGAGTGAGTATATAGATTGAGAGAGTGAGTATATGGACTGAGAGAGTGAGGCCCCGAGAGAGAGAGAGAGAGAGAGAGAGAGAGAGAGTGAGGCCCCGAGAGAGAGAGAGAGTGAGTATATAGACTGAGAGAGTGAGGCCCCGAGAGAGAGAGACAGAGTGAGTATATAGACTGAGAGTGAGGCCCCGAGAGAGAGAGAGAGAGAGAGAGAGAGAGAGTGAGGCCCCGAGAGAGAGAGAGTGAGTATATAGACTGAGAGAGTGAGGCCCCGAGAGAGAGAGAGAGTGAGTATATAGACTGAGAGAGTGAGGCCCCGAGAGAGAGAGAGTGAGTATATAGACTGAGAGAGTGAGGCCCCGAGAGAGAGAGAGAGAGAGAGAGAGAGTGAGGCCCCGAGAGAGAGAGAGAGTGAGTATATAGACTGAGAGAGTGAGGCCCCGAGAGAGAGAGAGTGAGTATATAGACTGAGAGAGTGAGGCCCCGAGAGAGAGAGAGAGAGAGAGAGAGAGAGAGTGAGGCCCCGAGAGAGAGAGAGAGTGAGTATATAGACTGAGAGAGTGAGGCCCCGAGAGAGAGAGAGTGAGTATATAGACTGAGAGAGTGAGGCCCCGAGAGAGAGAGAGAGAGAGAGAGAGAGAGAGAGTGAGTATATAGACTGAGAGAGTGAGGCCCCGAGAGAGAGAGAGTGAGGCCCCGCGAGAGAGAGAGAGAGAGAGAGAGAGAGTGAGTATATAGACTGAGAGAGTGAGGCCCCGAGAGAGAGAGAGTGAGGCCCCGCGAGAGAGAGAGAGAGAGAGAGAGAGAGAGAGAGTGAGTATATAGATTGAGAGAGTGAGGCCCCGAGAGAGTGAGGCCCCGCGAGAGAGAGAGAGAGAGAGTGAGTATATAGATTGAGAGAGTGAGGCCCCGAGAGAGAGAGAGAGAGAGAGTGAGTATATAGACTGAGAGAGTGAGGCCCCGAGAGAGACAGAGTGAGTATATAGACTGAGAGTGAGGCCCCGAGAGAGAGTGAGTATATAGACTGAGAGTGAGGCCCCGAGAGAGAGAGAGAGAGAGAGAGTGAGGCCCCGAGAGAGAGAGAGAGAGAGAGAGAGTGAGTATATAGACTGAGAGAGTGAGGCACCGAGAGAGAGAGAGAGAGTGAGTATATAGACTGAGTGAGGCCCCGAGAGAGGGAGAGTTTATAGACTGAGAGAGTGAGGCCCAGAGAGAGAGAGAGTGAGTATATAGCCTGAGAGTGAGGCCCCGAGAGAGAGAGAGTGAGTATATAGCCTGAGAGTGAGGCCCCGAGAGAGAGAGAGTGAGTATATAGACAGAGAGCGAGGCCCCGAGAGAGAGACAGTGAGTATATAGACTGAGAGAGAGGCCCAGAGAGAGAGAGTGAGTATATCGACTGAGAGTGAGACAGAGTGAGGCCCCGAGAGAGAGAGAGAGTGAGTATATAGACTGAGAGAGTGAGGCCCCGAGAGAGAGAGAGTGAGTATATAGACTGAGAGAGTGAGGCCCCGAGAGACAGAGTGAGTATATAGACTGAGAGTGAGGCCCCGAGAGAGAGAGAGTGAGTATATAGACTGAGAGAGTGAGGCCCCGAGAGAGAGAGAGAGAGAGTGAGTATATAGACTGAGAGAGTGAGGCCCCGAGAGAGAGTGAGTATATAGACTGAGAGAGTGAGGCCCCGAGAGAGAGTGAGTATATAGACTGAGAGAGTGAGGCCCCGAGAGAGAGAGTGAGTATATAGACAGAGAGAGAGAGTGAGGCCCCGAGAGAGAGAGAGTGAGGCCCCGCGAGAGAGAGAGAGAGAGAGAGAGAGAGTGAGTATATAGATTGAGAGAGTGAGGCCCCGAGAGAGAGAGAGAGTGAGTATATAGACTGAGAGAGTGAGGCCCCGAGAGAGAGACAGAGTGAGTATATAGACTGAGAGAGTGAGGCCCCGAGAGAGAGAGAGACAGAGTGAGTATATAGACTGAGAGAGTGAGGCCCCGAGAGAGACAGAGTGAGTATATAGATTGAGAGAGTGAGTATATAGACTGAGAGAGTGAGGCCCCGAGAGAGAGAGAGAGACAGAGTGAGTATATAGACTGAGAGTGAGGCCCCGAGAGAGAGAGTGAGTATATCGACTGAGAGAGTGAGGCCCCGAGAGAGAGAGACAGAGTGAGTATATAGACTGAGAGAGTGAGGCCCCGAGAGAGAGAGTGAGTATATAGACTGAGAGTGAGGCCCCGAGAGAGAGAGACAGAGTGAGTATATAGACTGAGAGTGAGGCCCCGAGAGAGAGAGTGAGTATATAGACTGAGAGAGTGAGGCCCCGAGAGAGAGAGACAGAGTGAGTATATAGACTGAGAGAGTGAGGCCCCGAGAGAGAGAGAGAGAGAGAGAGAGAGAGTGAGGCCCCGAGAGAGAGAGAGTGAGTATATAGACTGAGAGAGTGAGGCCCCGAGAGAGAGAGAGAGAGTGAGTATATAGACTGAGAGTGAGGCCCCGAGAGAGAGAGAGTGAGTATATAGACTGAGAGAGTGAGGCCCCGAGAGAGAGAGAGAGAGAGAGAGAGAGAGAGTGAGGCCCCGAGAGAGAGAGAGAGTGAGTATATAGACTGAGAGAGTGAGGCCCCGAGAGAGAGAGAGTGAGTATATAGACTGAGAGAGTGAGGCCCCGAGAGAGAGAGAGAGAGAGAGAGAGTGAGTATATAGACTGAGAGAGTGAGGCCCCGAGAGAGAGAGAGTGAGGCCCCGCGAGAGAGAGAGAGAGAGAGAGAGAGAGAGTGAGTATATAGATTGAGAGAGTGAGGCCCCGAGAGAGTGAGGCCCCGCGAGAGAGAGAGAGAGAGAGAGAGAGAGAGTGAGTATATAGATTGAGAGAGTGAGGCCCCGAGAGAGAGAGAGAGAGAGAGTGAGTATATAGACTGAGAGAGTGAGGCCCCGAGAGAGACAGAGTGAGTATATAGACTGAGAGTGAGGCCCCGAGAGAGAGTGAGTATATAGACTGAGAGTGAGGCCCCGAGAGAGAGAGAGAGAGAGAGAGAGAGAGAGAGAGAGAGAGGCCCCAGGGAGAGAGAGAGAGAGTGAGTATATAGACTGAGTGAGGCCCCGAGAGAGGGAGAGTTTATAGACTGAGAGAGTGAGGCCCAGAGAGAGAGAGAGTGAGTATATAGCCTGAGAGTGAGGCCCCGAGAGAGAGAGAGAGTGAGTATATAGCCTGAGAGTGAGGCCCCGAGAGAGAGAGAGTGAGTATATAGACAGAGAGCGAGGCCCCGAGAGAGAGAGAGAGAGAGAGAGAGAGAGAGAGAGAGAGGCCCCGAGAGAGAGAGAGAGAGAGAGAGAGTGAGTATATAGACTGAGAGAGTGAGGCACCGAGAGAGAGAGAGAGAGTGAGTATATAGACTGAGTGAGGCCCCGAGAGAGGGAGAGTTTATAGACTGAGAGAGTGAGGCCCAGAGAGAGAGAGAGTGAGTATATAGCCTGAGAGTGAGGCCCCGAGAGAGAGAGAGAGTGAGTATATAGCCTGAGAGTGAGGCCCCGAGAGAGAGACAGTGAGTATATAGACTGAGAGAGAGGCCCAGAGAGAGAGAGTGAGTATATCGACTGAGAGTGAGACAGAGTGAGGCCCCGAGAGAGAGAGAGTGAGTATATAGACAGAGAGTGAGGCCCAGAGAGAGACAGTGAGTACAGGAAACTTTTGTTTATCTGGCACCCAAATATCCGGAATTCTCGCTTAACCAGCAAAAATCATCCTCCGAAAACACCTCTCAAATAACTGGCAATGTTGCCGAGTCGCAGTCGAGTCTCCGCGAACGCAGAGTACTCCGAAAACTCCTCAAATAACCGGCAATGTTGCCGATCCCGAGTCCGAGTCCGAGTCCCCGAACACCGATTTAGTCAGTAGTGGTAATTTTCAAAAGTGCCACTACTCGGCCTCCGGGCGCTGTCGGAAGTCCGAAACACTGCAGTAGCAGGAGTTGATTCTCCCGCGCTGCCTGGAGTCTCTTTGTTAAAAATAGCCTCGGTAGATATAACTCTCCGTTATCCGGTACTTTCGATAAACCGGCACCACGCTGGTCCCGTCGGTGCCAGTTAATAAAGAGTTTCCTGTATATAGACAGAGAGTAACATGTTGATTTCAGTTTTTGGTCTTTTTTTCCACAGGATTCAGAATGAGCTTTAATTTCGGGAGTCCAGCTGGGGGCAGCGGCTTCTCGTTCGCAACTCCCAAGACCACCGCAGGAACGCCGGGTGGATTTTCCTTTGGCAGCAATGCTGGTGGCTCCCAAGGAGGCTTTGGCTTTGGAACACCACAGCAGGCACCAGCGGCTGCTGCAGCCACCACCTCAGCGCCCAATGCCAGCTTGTTCTCGTTCACCACTCCTGCTGCCGGGACAGCACCTGCCACTGGATTTTGCCTGCCAGTGCAGCCAGCAGCAACCTCCACTGCTGGAGGCTTCTCACTCGGGTAGGTCGCACTGGCAGTCCATGCACCAATCCTCAATATACACAGGTTTCTTCAAGGTGTACTGGGATGGGCGGGACGGCGGCAGGGGTGATGATGAATATAGGGGATGTACTGGGGCAGATATGTTGCGGGACGTAGGGAGATGTTAGTGCTGTTGGGGAGGGTTTAAACTAGCTTAGCACGGGAATGGGCACCAGCATGTAGGAGTAGAAAAGAGGAATAAGGTGCATAAAAGAGTGAGTGTGTTGGATAGTACTAGAGAAGAAAGTAC
Source organism: Squalus acanthias (assembly GCA_030390025.1). Classification (NCBI taxonomy): domain Eukaryota; kingdom Metazoa; phylum Chordata; class Chondrichthyes; order Squaliformes; family Squalidae; genus Squalus; species Squalus acanthias. The sequence continues at coordinate 77,834,163 of CM059430.1, read as the reverse complement.
TCCTAGAGGTGGAAGTAGTGCCGTATTAGATAGCAGACTAAGAAAGACTATGAAAAATTCAAAAATGGGTTTAGAATGCATGTACATAAACGCACAAAGTGTGGTGAATAAGGTTGGTGAGCTACAAGCACAATTAGTTGTGTGGCAATATGATGTGGCAATAACGGAAACGTGGCTTAAAAACTTAATATTCAAGGGTACAAGGTGTTCAGAAACGATAGGGAAGGAAGAAAGGGAGGTGGGGTGGCAGTGCTGATTAAGGAAGACATTGTAGTGTTCGAAAGGCAGGATGTTCGGGGACAAGGACAGAATCCATTTGGTTAGAGTTGAGGAGCAAAAAGGGTATGATCAAGCTATTGGGGGTATTCTACAGGCCTCCAAATAGTGAGAGGGAGTTAGAGGAGCAAATCTGCAGGGAAATTGCAGAGACATGCAAGAGCTATAGAGTGGTGATATTGGGGGACTTTAATTACCCAAATATCAATTGGGATAATGCTAGGGTAAAGGGAAAGGAGGCGGAGGAATTTCTGAAATGTGTTCAGGAGAATTTCCTTGACCAGTATGTTCTTGGCCCAACTAGGAAGGAGGCATTGCTGGATCTGGTGCTGGGGAATGAGGTGGGCCAGGTCAACCAAGTGTCTGTGGGAGAACACTTGGGTACGAGTAATCATCGCATTATAAGATTTAGTTTAGCAATGGAGAGAAGCAAAGAACAATCTAGAGTGGAACTTCTAAACTGGAATAGGGCTAATTTCAATGGGATGCGAAAGGATCTAGCCAGGGTAAAATGGAACCAAAGACTGACAGGAAAAACTGTAATGGAACAATGGGTGATCTTTTAAGGAGGAGATGTTCCAAGTACAGGCTAGGTACATTCCAACAAGAGGGAAGGGTAAGGGAACCAAAGCAAGGGCTCCTTGGATGACGAGGGAGATAGAGAAGATGATGAAACAAAAAAAGAGGGTGTATGATGCATGTCAGGTGAACTCTTCAAGGGAGAACCAGACCAAATACAATAAGTTGAGTGGGGAAGTGAAGATGAAAATAAGATTGGCAATGAGAGTAGAATGGCAGTTAACATAAAAGGGAACCCAAAAATCTTCTACCGGCATGTAAACAGTAAGCGGGTAGTAAGAGGTGGGTTGGGGCCTATTAGGGACAATGCGGTTGATATATGCTTCGAGGCGCAGGTCAAGGCTAGAATATTCTGAGTACTTTGTATCGGTGTTTACTCAGGAGGTGGATGCTGACAAAATATTGGTAGAATTGGAAAAGATAGAAGCAATGGAAGGGGTGAAAATTGATACAGGGGGGATGTGAGGAAAAACTTTTTTACGCAGCAAGTGGTGATGACCTGGAATTCGCTGCCGACGGAAGTGCTGGAAGCAGAGAGACAATGTTTTCAAGGGGAGACTGGATAGGCACTTGAGGGAAATAAACTTTCAGGACTACGGGGATAGAGCGGGGGAATGGGACTGACTGGATTGTTCTCCAGAGAGCCGGCACGGACTCGATGGGCCGAATGGCCTCCTTCTGTGCTGTTCTGACTCTGTACTGCGGGGAATGTTTATTGCTGTAGTTTAGCTGCTGATACTGCCTTGCATGTGTGGTATGTCTGGTTCACTGCACTATAGGAGGGGCGGGAGGCCGGTTTATCTTTACCTGGCTCTAGTTCCACCCAGTGAGTGAGAGGTTTTTAACCAAAACTTGTGTTTTTTTCTGCAGGATGAATAAAGCGAGTTTAGGGTTTGGTAGCCCGGCAGCCCAGCCGGTCTCTGGCTTCTCCTTCGGTAACGTGCCTGCTGCCAACACTGCGGCCACAGCCACCACCACCAACACCACCTCGTGCTTCTCGCTGACCTCTGGATCAACGGCCCAGACCGCAGCTCCAGCAGCCTTCAGTTTCGGCACTGTCCCAGCACAGCCGGCTGCGGGGGGCTTTGCGCTCGGTGCCTGCTCCACAGCCCAGCCGGCAGCTTCCACCGGGTTTGGATTCACCGCGGCTCCGGCTGTCCCAACCCAGACCACTGCAGCCGGCAGCTTTGGCTTCAGCACGGCCACCAGCGCAACACCAACACCCACACTCACTGGCTTCAGCTTCGGCACTCCAGCGACCACAACAGCAGCCCCCAAACCAGCGGCACCACTCTCCCTCGGGGCTCAGGCTACAGGTAGGTACACCGCAGTGAGGGGATGTTTCATTTCTTCACTCTCCACACCTTCAAGTTCAGCTCTTGCTGGAAATGTCAGACGGGCCAGGAACTGTGGTGCCCTCCGTTACCAAAAAGCCTGAAGCTGTATAAGAACATAAGAAATAAGGAGCAGGAGTCGGCCATTCGGCCCTTCGAGCCTGCTCCGCCATTCAGTGAGATCATGGCTGATCGTCTGCCTCAGTTCCATTCACCGGCCCTATCGCCATATCCCTTGATGCCCTTACTAGTCAGAAACCTATCGACTTCTGTTTTGAATATACCCAATGACTGAGCCTCCACAGCCCTCTGGGGTAGAGAATTCCAAAGATTCACCACCCTCTGAAGAAATTTCTTCTCATCTCAGTCCTGAATGGCCTACCCTTTATCCTGAGCCTGCGGCCCCTGGTTCTAGACACTCCAGCCAAGGGAAACATTCTCCCAGCATCCACCCTATCAAGCCCTGTAATAATTTTGTATACTTCAATGAGATCCCCTCTCATTCTTCTGAATTCAAGAGAATACAGGCCTAGTTTACTCAATCTCTTCTCATAGGACAGTCCCGCCATCCCAGGAATCAATCTCGTGAACCTTCGTTGCACTCCCTCTATGGCAAGTACATCCATTCTTGGGTAAGGAGACCAAAATTGTACACAGTACTCCAGGTGTGGTCTCACCAAGGCCCTATATAGTTGGAGTAAGACTTCTTTATTCCTGTACTCAAATCCTCTTGTGATGAAGGCCAGCATACCATTTGCCTTCCTAATGGCTTGCTGCACCTGCACATTCAATTACAGTGACTCATGTACAAGGACACCCAGGTCCCTTTGAGCATCTGCATTCCCCAATCTTACACCATTTAGGAAATACTCTGCCTTTCTGTTTTTTCTACCAACATGGATAACTTCACATTTATCCACATTATATTCCATCTGCCATGTTCTCGCCCACTCACTGAGCCTGTCGAGATCCCCTTGAAGCCTCTTCGCAACTGACACTGCCACCTAGCTTTGTGTCATCAGCAAATTTGGAAATGTTACATTTAGTCCCCTCATCCAAATAATTTCTTTAAGTTCCTTATTCTCACCACATCCTTGGTTTTCTCGTATTTCTGGGAGGTTTTTTGTGTCTTCCTCCGTGAAGACAGAAACAAAGTATTTATTTAATTTTTCTGCCATTTCCTCATTCCCCATTATAAATTCTCCCGTCTCTGACTGTAAAGGACCTACATTTACCTTCGCCAGTCTTTTCCTTTTCACATACCTAAAGAAGCTTTTACAATCCGTTATTATATTTTTCGCTAGTTTGTGCTCTGATTCCATTTTCCCTTTCTGTATCAATTTCTTGGTCCCCCTTTGCTGATTTCTAAAAAGATCCCAATCCTCAGGCTGACTGCTTTTTCTGGCAACTTTATAAGCTTCCTTCTTTGACTTAATACTAGCTTTAATTTCTTTTGTTAGCCATGGTTGGATCACTTTTCCTTTTGGGTTTTTATGCCCTAGAGGAATATATGTTTGTTGCAAATTATGCATTATTTCCTTGAATGTTAGCCATTGTATATCAACCGTCATACCTTTTAGTGTAGTCTCCCAATCTACCATGGTCAACTTGTCCCTCATACCCTTGTAGTTTCCTCTGTTTAGATTGAAAACCTTAGTTTCAGATTGGACTACATCACTCAAACTTAATATAAAATTCAATCATATTATGGTCACTTAACCCTAAAGGCCCCTTTACCACAAGATTATTGATTAGCCCTTTCTCAATACACAGTACCAGATCCAGAATAGCCTGTTCCCTGGTTGGTTCCTCCACATACTGATCCAGGAAACCATCCCGCATACATTCCAAGAATTCGTCCTCCATACCATCAGTGGTAATTTGATTTGCCCAGTCAATATGTAGATTAAAGTCCCCCATGATTACCGTATTGCCCTTGTTGCATGCACGTCTAATCTCTTGATTGATACTGTGCCATAGAGTTATACAGTACAGAAAGAGGCCCTTCGGCCCATCGTGTCCGCGCCCACCATCAAGCCCTGTCTATTCTAATCCCATTTTCCAGCACTTGGTCCGTAGCCTTGTATGCTATGGCGTTTCAAGTGCTCCTCTAAATGCTTCTTGAATGTTGTGAGGGTCCCTGCCTCTACCACCCTTTCAGGCAGTGAGTTCCAGATTCCAACCACCCTTTTTGGGTGAAAAAGTTTTTCCTCAAATCCCCTCTAAACCTCCTGCCCCTTACCTTGAAACTATGCCCCCTGGTTATTGACCCCTCTACTAAGGGGAAAAGTTCCTTTCTATCTACCCTATCTATGCCCCTCATAATTTTGTACACCTCAATCAGATCCCCCCTCAGCCTTCTCTGCTCAAAGGAAAACAACCCCAGCCTGTCCAGTCTCTCTTCATAGCTGTAGCACTCCAGCCCAGGTAGCATCCTGGGGAATCTCCTCTGCACCCTCTCCAATGCAATCACACCCCTCCTATAGTGTGACAACCAGAACTGCACATAGTATTCCAGCTGTGACTTAGCTAGCGTTTTGTACAGCTCCATCATAACCTCCCTGTCTTGCCTTCATTAGCCGAGGCATAGAATATAAGTATCCCATATGCCTTTTTAACCACCTTATCTACCTGTCCTGCTGCCTTCAGGGATCTATGTACATGCACACCAAGGTCCCTCTGATCCTCTGTCCTTCCTAGGATCCTACCATTCATTGTGTATTCCCTTGCCTTGTTGGTCCTCCCAAAATGCATCACCTCACACTTTTCAGGGTTAAATTCCATTTGCCACTGTTCTGCCCTTCTAACCATCCCGTCTATATCGTCCTGTAGCCTTAGGCTTCCCTCCTCGCTATTTACCACTCCACCAATTTTCGTGTCATCTGTGAACTTACTGATCATACCTCCTACATTCATATCTAAATCATTAATGTACACTACAAACAGCAAAGGACCCAGCACTGATCCCTGCGGTACATCACTGGACACAGGCTTCCAGTCACAAAAACAACCTTCGACCATCACCCTCTGCCTCCTGCCACTAAGCCAATTTTGGATCCAATGTGCCAAATTGCCCTGGATCCCATGGGCTCTTACCTTCTTGACCAGTCTCATGCGAGACTTTGTCAAAAGCCTTACTGAAGTCCATGTAGACTACATCAACTGCACTACCCTCATCCACACACCTAGTCACCCCTCTCAAAATTCAATCAAATTGGTCAGACATGATCTCTCCCTGACTAAGCCATGCTGACTATCCCTGATTAATCCCTGACTCTCAAAGTGGAGACTAATTCTGTTTCAGAATTTTTTCCAATAATTTCCCTACCACTGATGTTAGGCTCACTGGCCTGTAATTCCCTGGTTTATCCCTACTACCCTTCTTGAACAGTGGTACTACATTAGCTGTTCTCCAGTCCTCTGGCACCTCCCCTGTGGCCAGAGAGGTTCTGAAAATTTGTGTCGGAGCCCCTGCAATCTCCTCCCTTGCCTCGCACAGCGGCCTGGGGATTTATCCACTTTTAAGCCCGCTAAAACCGCTAGTACCTCCTCCCTCTCAATACTAATTTGTTCAAGTACATCACAATCCCTCTGCCTGATTTCTATGCCTACATCACCCTTCTCCATAGTGAACACAGATGCAAAGTATTCATTTAAAACCTCCCCTACATCTTCCGGCTCTACACACAGATTGCCACTTTGGTCCCTAATGGGCCCTACTTTTTCCCTGGTTATCCTCTTGCCCTTAATATACTTATAAAACACCTTGGGATTTTCCTTTATTTTGCCCGCCAGTGTTTTTTCATGCCCCCTCTTCGCTCTCCTAATTTCTTTAAGTACCCCCCTACACTTTCTATACTCCTGTAGGGCTTCCATTGTTTTTCGTCCTATTTCTTTAGTGCCCTACATTACCACTACTGTTTTGTAGCCTATACACAACTCCCACCAATGTTTTCCGCCCGTTGCTGTTTCTTAGCTCCACCCAAACTGATTCCAGTTCTACATCACGATCTGCCAAGCCAAGATATTTTATCTCTACCATACCGATCTCATCCCTTATTAACAGCGCTACGCCACCTCCTTTTCCTTTTTGTCTGTCCTTCCTAAATGTTGAGTACCCTGGAACATTCAGTTCCCAGCTTTGGTTACCCTGCAAGCATATCTCTGCAATGGCAATTACATCATACCCATTTACTTCTATTAGTGCCATTAATTCATCCACCTTGTTGCGAATGCTGCGTGCATTTAGATAAAGTGCCTTCAACCTTGCCTGTTTAATATTTTTCTGCACTTTGACCCTCTTTACTGTTGGCCTTTGTTTCTGCTCCCTACTAGTTTTGCTGACGACTTTTCTAACTTGCACTTCCAGCTTTGTTTCTCTCTGTTCTGGGCCCACACTTGGGTTCCCAGCCCCCTGACAAACTAGTTTTAACTCCTTCCCAACAGCACTAGCAAACCCCCCCGTGAGGATATTGGTCCTGGTTCTGCCGAGGTGTAACCCGTCCAGCTTGTACAGGTCCCACCTCCCCCGGAACAGGTCCCAATGCCTCAGGAATTTAAATCCCTCCCTCCTATCTCTCCAGCCACACATTCATCTGGTCTGTTCTCCTATTTCTGCTCTCGCTAACATGTGGCACTGGGAGTAATCCTGAGATTACTACCTTTTGAGGTCCTGCTTTTTAACTTATTTCCCACCTCCCTATATTCTGCTTGCAGGACCTCGTCCCTCTTTCTACCTATGTCGTTGGTACTGATATGGACCACGACCTCTGGCTGTTCACCCGCCCCCTTCAGAATGTCCTGCAGCCGCTCAGTGACATCCTTGACCCTGGCACCAGGGAGACAACATACCATCCTGGAGTCACGTCTGCGACCACAGAAATGTCTATCTGTTCCCCTTACGATAGAATCCCCTATCACTATTGCTCTCCCACTCTTTTTCCGCCACTCGCAGTGCCACGGACTTGGCACTTGCTGCATTCCCCTGAGAAACCATCTCCCCCAGCAGTATCCAAAATGGAAAATCTGTTGGAGAGGGAGATGGACACAGGGTACTCCTGCACTACCTTCCTGGTTCTTTTACTCTGTCTGGTGGTCACCCATTTCCTGTATGCCTGTGCACTCCTTACCTGCGGTGTGACCACCTCGTTAAATGTGCTATCCACGAAGATCTCAGCCTCACGGATGCTCCACAGTGACTCCAGCTCCAGCTCCAAAATGCAGAATTCGAGTAGCTGCAGCTGGAGACACTTCCTGAACATGTGTTTGCCCTGGACACCGAAAGTGTCCCTGACTTCCCACATAGCGCAGGAGGAGCACGCCGAGCTGCCCTGCCATGTCCTAGCCTTAATTTACTCCCTTTACTTCCTCTAAATTAAAAAGCATTAAAAACACTAGGGACCTTACTTTTAAACACTACTCACTCTAAACTAAAGACCTTACTTTAACTTCAACGACTGGACTGTAGAAATACTCACCAGCTCCTACTTACCAATCCGCTCCTTCCCTGGTTGTGACGTCACTTTAGCGGTTTTGCAGTTGTTGTTATTTGACTGCTCCCACTCTCTGACTCTCTTCTGGGTGTAAAGTAAGAACCAAATCCTACAGATTGAAAAGTTAGGGAAAGCAAAGGCGAAGCAAGGGAGCTCCTCATTCCACTCCTCACTCACCCGAATCTCAGCACTCTGTTCAAACCGCACACAGTGCAGATCGCACTGCGAAGCCTGTTTTTATAGGCCTAGTTTCCCTACTTAACTGCCTTCAGCTACTCTGAATTATCCTCTGCCTTCTCCGGGGCTGCGACTCCTTTTCAGGTCCGCTGTCCTCAGCCTCCCGCGCTCTTTATCCTCTATTTGTTGTCGGGGTGTTGCAGCACTAGCAGGAGCTTCATGTACTGCCCATCCCTAGTTACCCTGGAAAGGAGGGAAACGGGTCCTTTGGTAGTGATTGCGTTTTTACAATTGAATGGCTCGCTTATCCGGTTGGGCCAGTGTTGAGAATCCGCTGTCGTGTGGGACTGCAGTCGCACCTCAGTCAGACTGTGTAGGGGTGGCATGTTTTTCCTTTGACAACCTGTAAGCTTTCTTGCTCTTTCTTTCCTAATGCCTGCTCATGAATTGACAGGTTTATCAAATTCACAAGTTATGGTGGGATTTGAACTCGAGACCTTTGGGCTGCTGGTCCAGTACCGGGACAGCCACACACTAACAAACCCAAGTACCTTGGGCTGATGCATAAGGGATGGCATTTGGCTGAGGTACCAGAGAATGATGGGTGCCCATGGTATGGTGTCCAGCAGGAGTCGCACCTTGCTGGCTACCATTCCACAGGCGCCATGACTGAGTGGAGGGCTATTGTTATCCTTGAGTGAATATTGACACCACTCAGCCAATGACTTGGAGGTGGGCGGGACTTGTGGCTCATGGCAGAAACTACAGCAGGATTAGTTCTCCAGCAAAATACAATGAGTGCAGTTAAAGTTGCATACAAATTACCTGCGGAAAAATCAATCCCAGTCTCTTCCAGGCATGATTGACAGGGAATTACCCAATCATCTCCATTCTGATCAGGACTTGTGGTTTTGCTATATGCAGCCTTTTTCTATAGCCAAGTATTGGCATGCTCATAGCAACCTTAAACACCATCAGAATCCACTGCCATCTTTCATCTTACTTAGCTTAACGTGTCATATCAATATGTATTGGGCACAGTTGCAATTAACTCAGTATACTTTAACAGGTCATGATTCTGGTGTAATACCCAATTCATAGCCTCCAGTGCTAGACCTGCACCCGAGTGTTGCACTGCTCAAACTGCTCTCTCCAGCCAACCCAAGTTTGGAAGAACAGAATCAAGGATTGTACTGCTGGAACTTTCTGCACTTCAAACAAAATTAAATTTCCCACCATTGCACCTCGCTGAGATCCTCAGAAAAAGGCTGCATATAGTGACACCGCAATTCCTGATCAGAATGGTGGTGATTGGGTAATTCCCCCGTCAATCATGTCTGGAGACCGCACTGCTGTAAGTGACTCAGATTGATTTTATGCACATCATTTGTAACTTTAACAGCATTTAGATGCAATTGCTGTGTGAAATAATTGCAGAGTTGTTGTCTCTGATGTGTGGCTGGTCCTGTTTGAAGCACGATATAGTTAGAAGCCTGTTTCTTTGAGGATGGTGTAGGTCCTTCTATTTGAAGAGTGTAAACCATGAATGCACTCTCCATGTTTCTGTGCTGCTATAACTATCTCAGGCTCCCTGTTGTTTTGACACCGTGCTGTTGCCTCTCTTTCAGGTTTTGCCTTTAGCCAATCTACGCCAGCGTCGTGTGCCACCACATCCGCTCCTGCAGCTCAAGGCTTTTCCTTCGGCTCAAAGCCAACAGGTGGGTGCCGAGTTTGAGCTCGTGAACGACTGATAATGGAGTGAGGTGAATGAACTAAGCCCTTTCAAACACACAATGAAAACTAGCAAGCTGTGCTGCTTCATCAATAAGTGATTACATTGGAATTTTGTTTCCCACCTCAGACCTGTGCAGGGGCACGGCACCGTGGGTGCTGGCTACCACCTACTGCCTCACCCACAACATGGGCCAGCAATGTTGAGCTGTGCCTACTGCTTCAGTCGGTAACCGTACCGTCCAGAATGCAACTGTTAACATCTCCCCTTGTGTGTGAGTAGAACATAGGAATGGCGAGACAAAAATACCATGGTCTAACTAGTTTGCCTCCTACCATCCTGGTAGTCACATGACACAACGATAATGGAGTTGGTGACTAATGGCTATCAATCTCTCTCAATGAGTCTACAACAGACCCAGACATGAGGCGAGGAAAACCCCATTGGTGGAGAGCTTTGGTCTAAAGTCACCTGTTCCTCCCAAGCAGTGACCAGAACTGGACACCGACCTCGAGGTGTGGTTTGACCGGCGCACTGCACAGTTTGATTGCAACTTCCTCTGACCTATTAAGTTCTCTTAATGTATTTTCACTTTCGACCTGAACTCGTTCCCCCTTCCTGTAGCATTAGGATCTATCTCTTTCTCTCTCTTTCCCCCCCCCCCCCCCAGAGTGATGTGATATGGATCCACCAGTGATTGGTTTATTAATTGCCCCGTTTACAGCAGAACCCGCAGTCACTGCTCTTATGCCAAGCTCCATCAGGGTTCTTTTGACCGTGCCCTGTGCTTAGCATTGTGGTTTAAGTGCTGTATCTGGGGCCATTGTCTGCCAGGTGCTGGTTTACATGGCCTTGTCACACCACACAGTTCCTCTTCAATAAGTCAAACTTTGACTTATCAACTTTAGTGCAGGGTGATTTCTGCTAAGTTATTATGTAACACTTGAGTCAGGACTGACCTGCCATTGAGTTAAATAGCAACAAACCTGCATTTAGCAGAGTTACTGCCCCAAGCAGAGTGCGACCCCCTGCGGATGGGGCCGACACTGGGGTAATGTAAATACACCCTTAAATGATAGAGCAGCTGCTTTGCCGGGTCGTCATCCTGGGAGACATTCCTCTTTAACGAATACAAAGACTAATGGATTCTTTCCCTGCAGGGTTGCCCACAGGAGGTTCGACTGGTGCACCTGCAGCAGGGCCAACTCTGTTTGCCTCGGTGGTGAGCTCGGTGCCTCCCGCCTCTTCCGTGACGCCCGGCTTTACACGTGAGTCATAAGCAGATACTTGGAACAGCAGCGATTTATAGAATCCTACACTTCCAAAATACAATCAATCTATCATATTCCACACACTGCACTGAACACAGACATTGCGTAAGTCCTGGCCTCTTGAGTTAGAGCACAGTGCCCTGGGGCCGGGTGAGTTACACTTTTCAGGAGGCTGCCAGAGTACCGTTTTTAACCTCTCTTGATCAGTCTGTAGCCTGAAATTGGGCGTTGCGCGCTTCTAGTTTGTTACTTCCCTTCTTGCTTACGGGTGAGGTTGGGAAAGGACGGGGTTCAGTCATTGGAATGACTCATCACGTGCCTGCTTCAAACAATGTTGTTATTGAAAACTTTCAGCGCATGCAAGGCCTGTATTGTTTTGGAAGAGACACTTAAGTTAAACTAGCCAATCTACTGTTTCCTTTTACTTTCCTTCTGACTAAACGTTTGTGGATTTTGCCCTGCTCTATATGGTTGGAGGTCAATCATCAGCATTCGTAATAAGTTGGATGAATTAGCTGCGCAAATAGATGTAAACCGATATGATATAATTGGGATTACGGAGACATGGCTCTAGGGTGACCAAGGCTGGGGATTCAACATCCAGGGGTATTCAATATTCAGGAAGGACAGGCAAAAAGGAAAAGGAGGTGGGGTAGCATTGCTGGTTAAAGAGGAGATTAACACAATAGTAAGGAAGGATATTAGCTCTGATGATGTGGAATCTTTATGGTTCGAGCGGAGAAATACCAAGGGGCAAAAAACGTTAGTGGGAGTTGTATACAGACCCCCAAACAGTAATGCTGAGGTTGGGGATGGCATTAAATGGCAAATTAGAGATGCGTGCAATAAGGACACAGCAGTTATCATGGGTGACTTTAATCTACATATAGATTGGGCTAACCATTTTTGTAACAATACTGTGAATTCCTAGAGTGTATACGGGATGGTTTCCTGGACCAATATGTCGAGGAACCAACTAGAGATCAGGCCATCTTAGACTGGGTATTATGTAATGAGAGAGGATTAATTAGCAATCTTGTTGTGAGGCCCCTTGGGGAGGAGCGATCATAATATGATAGAATTCTTCATTAAGATGGAGAGTGAAGTAGTAGTTGACTCAGAGACTAGGGTACTAAATTTAAATAAAGGAAACTACGATGGTATGAGGTGCGAGTTGGCTAGGATGGATTGGGGAATGTTACTTAAAGGGTTGACGGTGGATAGGCAATGGCAAACATTTAAAGATCGCATGGATGAACTACAGAATTTGTTCATCCCTGTTTGGCATAAAAATAAAGCAAAAAAGGTGACTCAACCGTGGCTAACAAGGGAAATTAGGGATAGCATAAGATCTAAGGAGAGGACATATAAATTGGCCAGAAAAAGCAGCAAACCTGAGGATTGGGAGCAGTTTAGGAAAAAGGGATTAATTAATAGGGGGAAAATAAGAGTGAGAGTAAGCTTGCAGGGAACATAAAAACCGACTGTAAAAGCTTCTATAGATATGTGAAGAGAAAAAGATTGGTGAAGTCAAACATAGGTCCCTTGCAGTCCGAATCAGGGGAATTTATAATGGGGAAACAAAGAAATGGCAGACCAATTAAATACATACTTTGGTTCTGTCTTCACAAAGGAGGACACAAATAAACTCCACGATGTCGGGGAACATCGGGTCTAATGAGGGAGGAACTGAATGAAATCAGTATTGTTAGGGAAATTGATGGGATTGAAGGCTGATAAATCCCCAGGGCCTGATAATCTACATCCTAGGGTACTTAAGGAAATGGCCCTAGAAATAGTCGATGCATTGCTGGTCATCTTCCAAAATTCTATAGACTCTGGAACAGTTCCCATGGATTGGAGGGTAGCTAATGTAACCCCACTATTTAAAAAAGGTGGTAGAGAGAAAACAGGGAATTATAGACTGGTAAGCCTGACATCAGTAGTGGGGAAAATGCTAGAGTCCATTATAAAAGATGTAATAGCAGAGCACTTGGCAAACGGTGACTGGATCGGACAAAGTCAACATGGATTTACAAAAGGTAAATCATGCTTGTCTAATCTACTGGAATTTTTTGAGGATGTAACTGGTAGAATAGATAAGGGAGAACCAGTGAATGTGGTGTATTTGGACTTTCAGAAGGCTTTCGATAAGGTGCAAGGTTAAAGCACATGGGATTGGGGGTAAGGTACTGACTTGGATAGAGAACTGGTTGGCAGACAGGAAGCAAAGAGTTGGAATAAACTGGTCTTTTTCTGAGTGGCACGCAGTGACTAGTGCGGTACCGCAGGGATCAGTCCTAGGACCCCAGCTATTCACAATATATATTAATGATCTAGACGAGGGAACTAGATGTAATATCTCCAAGTTTGCAGATGACACAAAGCTGGGTGGGCGTGTGTGCTGTGAGGAGGATGCAGAGAAACTCCAGTATGATTTGGACAGGTTGGGTGATTGGGCAGATGCATGGCAGATGCAATATAATGTGGATAAATGCGAGGTTATCCACTTTGGTGGCAAAAACAGGAAGGCAAATTCTTATCTGAACGGCAATAGATTGGGAAAAGGGGACGTGCAACGAGACCTGGGTGTCCTTGTGCACCAGTCGCTGAAGGTAAGCATGCAGGTGCAGCAGGCGGTTAAGAAGGCAAGTGGTATGTTGGCCTTCATAGCGAGCGGATTCGAGTACAGGAGCAAGGATGTCTTGCTGCAGTTGTACAGGGCCTTGGTGAGACCACACCTTGAGTATTGTGTGCAGTTTTGGTCGCCTTATCTGAGGAAGGATGTTCTTGCCATGGAGGGAGTGCAGTGAAGCTTCACCAGACTAATACCTGGGATGGCAGGAATGACGTATGAAGAGAGATTGGGTCGATTAGGCTTATATTCACTAGAGTTTAGAAGAATGAGGGGGGATCTCATTGAAACTTATAAAATTCTAACCGGACTAGACAGACTAGATGCAGGAAGGCTGTTCCCGATGGTGGGGGAGTCCAGAACCAGGGGTCACAGTCCAAGGATAAGGCGTAAGCCATTTCGGACTGAGATGAGGAGGAATTTCTTCACCCAGAGAGTGGTGAACCTGTGGAATTCTCTACCACAGAAGGCAGTTGAGGCCAATTCATTAAATATATTCAAGAAGGAGTTCGATATATTTAAGGCTAAAGGGATCAAGGGATATGGGGAGAAAGCAGGGACAGGGTACTGAATTTGGATGATCAGCCATGATCACATTGAATGGCGGAGCAGGCTCCAGGGGCCGAATGGCCTGCTCCTATCTTCTATGTTTCTATCACAGCCCCAGGGCATCGCTGCAGGAGTTCCTCAGGGCAGTGTCCTAGGCCCAACCATCTTCAGCTGCTTCATCAATGACCTTCCCTCCATCATAAGGTCAGAAATGGGGATGTTCGCTGATGACTGCACAGTGTTCAGCACCATTCACAACTCCACAGATAATGAAGCAGTCCAAGTGGCAGGTAACATTCGCGCCACAAGTGCCAGGCAATGACTATCTCCAACAAGAGAAAGTATAACCACCGCCCCTTAACTTTCAACAGCATTACCATCACCGAATCCCCCACCATCAACATCCTGGGGGGGGGGGGTCACCATTGACCAGAAACTTAACTGGACCAGCCATATAAATACTGTGGCAACAAGAGCAGGTCAGAGGCTGGGTATTCTGCAGCGAGTGTCTCACCTCCTGACTCCCCAAAGCCTTTCCACCATCTACAAGGCACAAATCAGGAGTGTGATGGAATACTCTTCACTTGCCTGGATGAGTGCAGCTCCAACAACACTCAAGAAGCTTGACACCATCCAAGACACAGCAGCCCACTTGATTGGCACCCCATCCACCACCTTAAACATTCACTCCCTCCACCACCGGCACACCATGGCTGCAGTGTGTACCATCTACAAGATGCACTGCAGCAACTCGCCAAGGTTTCTTCGGCAGTACCTCCCAAACCCACGACCTCTTCCACCTAGAAAGACAAGGGCAGCAGGCACATGGGAACACCACCACCTCCAAGTTCCCCATCAAGTCTCACACCATCCTGACTTGGAAATATATCGCCGATCCTTCATCGTCGCTGGGTCAAAATCCTGGAACTCCCTCCCTAACAGCACTGTGGGAGTACCTTCACCACACGGACTGCAGCGGTTCAAGAAGGCAGCTCACCACCACCTTCTCGAGGACAATAAATGCTGGCCTTGCCTACGACACCCACATCCCATGAACAAATATTTTAAAAAAAGTTAGTTATTCAGGTGCTATTCCAGTGTTTCCAGTATTGAAGGTAAATGTTTGCTTGGGCCATGCTGCATACCCGGATACTTTGTATCAAGTCATGATTCAGATCCCAGCGAATGAATGCTCCTGTCTTGTCGCATAGAGGGTGCGGATGAGCCGATTTGAAGCAGAGTCTGTCAGGCAGGAGACAAAGAATCTTGATCGCACACATTTAGGGAGATAGCGAAAGTGGGACAAATGTTTGTGTATAATTATTTCCATGGAGATGTCTTGAGCATTATTGGGACATCACTGATGGACAGCATCTCAGTGAAGCAGAATGTGTAAAATGTTCCTAGTGTACTACTTGAGCTGAGCATTGAAAGCACCCATCAGGCCATGTTTGATAGTATGGCGTGTGCTTTACTCTGTATCTAACCCGTGCTGTACCTGTCCTGGGAGTGTTTGATGGGACAGTGTAGAGGGAGTTTTACTCTGTATCTAACCCGTGCTGTACCTGCCCTGGGGGTGTTTGTTGTTTACACTGGATACCTCAAGTGGAAAATGTTCCATTCCCTAGCACTAACATCCTTCACCTTGATGAGCACAAAATTCACAGACCATTAAGAAATCTTCAGCTGGAGAAGCTGCAGGCTGACATTGCACGTAGTCCATTTGAACCTAGTGTGGTTTAGCGACTTATTAACTAACTATAGGTTCATAACATTCAGGACTGATCTTTTGTTCTGAGCCTGTATATCTTCAGATTCCTCATTTAACTTGTTTGAAGTGCATCTTCCTGACCCAGTTTTGCTTGTATTTAGTGACCAGTTCTGCCGCTCCTGTTCCTGCTGCCTCTACAGCGTCTGCTCCGTTTGGGTTTAAGCCGACAGGTACAGCCTTGCCTGTCACCACAGCTACAACCTTGGGTATGTACTGGTACTATATTTGACCATACAATTACAGTCCTTCCATAATTGATGCAGTACAAGTCCTAGGAAGTTTAACAAATTACTTCTCAAATGTCTCATTCTATGGTAAAGCTGAAGATTAAAGGGGGAGTCTGTGTGCTCAGTTTAATTACAGGTCTTGCACGGTGCTTGCACCATTGTCTAGGTTACTAGACAGTGCCAGTTTGGCTCCGTTAGTAGTACTCCAGTCTGAGTCCGAAGGCTGTGGGTTAATGTGCCACTCCAGGAACTTGAGCACATATTCCGAGTGTGGGGCTGGGTGGTGCTAAGCTGGTCAGGAACGCCAGAGGAGCCTGGCAGTGACTTGCCGGAATCACCAATATACACACCACTGTCAGCAGCTGTAACAGTTGCGCATACACTTAACATTTATTCTACATGGTTGTTCCAGGCTGTCTCTGGGAGCCTCACTAAGATGCATTGCTTGGTCAAGCTAGCCATTTCATCTCCTTCCCCATGAATCACCAACACCAGAAGCTGCAGTAAAGAAAAATAGACTTTCATTTCTCCAGCGCCGTTCACAACCTCCGGACATTCCAAAGTGCTTTACAGCCAATGAAGTACTATTGAAGTGTAGTCAGTGTTGTAATGGAAATGCGGCAGCCAATTTGCAAAAAGCAAAAACCCACAACCAGCAATGGGATGATGACCAGATAATCTGTTTGTATTGATGTTGGTTGAGGGATAAATATTGGCCAGGACACCAGGGAGAACTCCCCTGCTCTTCTTCGAAATAGTGCCATAGGATCTTTTATGTCCACCAGAGAGGGCAGGCGGGGCCTCGGTTTAATGTCTCATCCGAAAGACGGTGCTTCTGACAGTGCAGCACTCCCTCAGTACTGCACTGGAATGTCAGCCTAGTTTTTTGTGCTTCAGTCCCTGTAGGACGTGAACCCACAACCTTGTGACTCAGACGAGAGTGCGATCCACTGAGTCACAGCTGACACGACAATGTTAGTGACAGAATTTCTGAAGGCCCACGAGGTCATAGATTCTAGCCACGTGACCTAACTCTCTCCCTTGCTCAGTGCCACAAGCTAAATCAACAAGAATGGATTTGTGCTATTTTATAAAGTGGTCCTGGAAGTCCTCAACATTGACTCCATGAAATCTCTATTTTAGTGTAATTGGACTGTTCTTTGTAACTAATATTGGAATATGGAACCAAATCCACAGCAGACTGCTCGAACTCCAGCACTACCACAGACTCAAAAATACTAGATTGCCATTTGTGCCCCTCACCCTCTGCTTCCCCACTACCTTGCTCTTGCTGGCCTGGTGTGCTCTGCTTCTTCTGCCTGACATGGTCCACTATTACCTGCTCCCTGCACCCCTTCTATCTCTGGCTTCGACTGACTCGTGCTGTTCAACTCCTGAGTGTCCTACTTCAGCCTTCTTCACAACGCATCCTTTTCGAAATCCTTCCGGGACTGGCACTTTGAGCTGCCCAGCTGAGTCTTCCTTGCGAAGAGGGTTTGGGTGGCAGCGGCTCACAGGCCGTGTGTTGCATACAGTCAGTGATCATCCTTCCTCACTACGCAAGCGATTGTAGTTCAAGCAGGAAGGAAAGTCGCTGCTGTTGCGGCAGAAGGTTACAGTCACTGCGTTTGTTTTGTAGCTTCCACCACTGCCGCCGCCACCAGCAGCACTGGGTTTTCTCTGGGCCTGAAGACACCAGCGAGTTTCTCCCTAACACCAGGACCGGCTGGGACAGCCACTAGTGTGAGTACTACGGCTGCTGCTACCACCACTGCTGTTTGCACCACTGCCGCCACCATCGCCACCACCAGTGCTGCTGCCACCACCAGTAGGTAAGAGAATCTTTCCGTCAGCCTGCTAGACAAGGAGGGGTAAGGTCGCTCCAAGGTGCTCGGGTCCCTGCTGTTGCTGCAATGTCTTCCCATCACTCCTTGTGCCACTAAGCAGCAGAATGGTTATTGGTCAGGCTGATTGAGGGGTGGGGGTAGTGGCCTCATGGCACAAGGAGCACGGGTATAGGGCACTCTGCACATCTTCAGGAGTGAATTTCGTGATGTACAGAAAACTGTACATCTTCAGAGCTTTCAGGCAATCCTTTTATTTTGCTGCAAAGACAGGTTGATTTGCAAAAAGTAAATTTTTCTACCTGCAGGGAGGCGCATAAGGTGGGGAAGCGGGGGGGTTTGGCGGGTGCGAGGCGGGGGGGGGTTGGGCGGGCGCGAGACGGGGGGGGTTGGACGGGCGCGAGACGGGGGGGGTTGGGCGGGTGGGGGAGTTTGGCGGGGGGGGTTGGGCGGGCGCGAGGCGGGGGGGGGTTGGACGGGCGCGAGGCGGGGGGGGGGTTGGACGGGCGCGAGGCGGGGGGGGGGTTGGACGGGCGCGAGGCGGGGGGGTTGGACGGGCGCGAGGCGGGGGGGTTGGGCGGGGGGGGGAGTTTGGTGGGTATGAGGCGGGGGAGTTTGGCGGACGGGGGAGTTTGGCGGGTATGAGGCGGGGGAATTTGGCGGGCGGGGGAGTTTGGCGGGTATGAGGCGGGGGAGTTTGGCGGACGGGGGAGTTTGGCGGGTATGAGGCGGGGGAGTTTGGCGGGCGGGGGAGTTTGGTGGGTATGAGGCGGGGGAGTTTGGCGGGTATAGAAACATAGAATCTAGGAGCAGGAGTAGGCCATTCGGCCCGTCGAGCCTGCTCCACCATTCAATACGATCATGGCTGATCATCCAAATCCAATACCCTGTCCCTGCTTTAATCCCCACAGTACACATATCCCACCCTATCCCCATAACCCCACATATTTAATCCCCCCCTAACACTAAGGGTCAATTTATCATAGCCAAATCAACCTAACCCGCACATTTTTGGACTGTGGGAGGAAACCGGAGCACCCGGAGGAAACCCACGCAGATACGGGGAGAATGTGCAAACTCCACACAGACAGTCACCCGAGGTCAGATTCGAACCCGGGTCCCTGGCGCTGTGAGGCACCAGTGCTAACCACTATGCCATCGTGTTGAGGCGGGGGAGTTTGGCGGGTATGAGGCAGGGGAGTTTGGAGGGCGGGGGAGTTTGGTGGGCGGGTGCTGGATGTGGCATAGATGGCTTGATGTTCAGGTGCCATAACTGACGACCTTGTGTTCCTTCTGAGGTTTCGCATCTCATTCCCACCCACCCACGTACATCCTTGTGCCTTCATATTATTACTTTTTTCTGCTATCTAAGCTCTTACTGGCCTGTTCACAGAGCATGCCTTTTGTGTTATGGGAATGGGAGGTCACATGCTTGATGAGAACATCACTGGTTCTCCATTTTTAATCCATGAGGCGCATCCACGCCGACTCCTGTCATGTGTCCATTCAAAGAATCTTCCGACAACTTCCTCCCCAAAAGAGAACCATCTGGAGAAGTGAATCTAATAGGAGGGTGAAGGACAGGTTCTGTCTGGGGCCAGTCACAACTGTGGAGGTTTTTGGAGCACTCCTTGTGTTGAAATGAGATTGGTATGGAATTGGGTTTTGGAGGTCTCCCCTGATTTGAAGCAGGTTTGACTGACGTCCATTCTGTTTGCAGTGCTCCTCCAGTTATGTCGTATGCTCAGCTGGAGAGTCTTATCAACAAGTGGAGTGTGGAGCTGGAGGATCAGGAGAAACAATTCCTGCACCAGGCCACACAGGTCAACGCCTGGGACCGGATGCTCATCGAAAATGGAGAGAAGGTGAGCAAGGTGCCATCCATCCAATTGTAGAAAACAGAATTGATACTGAGTGGCTCAGATTTGTCCAGAGGGACGCACTATCTAACAACATGGTTATTTGTCTCTTCTTCCTCCTCCCGTGCCCCCCCCCCCCCCCCCCCAATCTCCTAATTGATTTAAGTGGGGATTGGCTGGGCTTTAAGGTAGTTAATAGATAACTGACCAGGTAGCTGCCAGGACTGTCCTACAAGAGCGTCATGCCTCTCCTTTGTGAAGGATTTTGTTTGGGTTTGTGGTCCTCCTTGTTTCTGCTAATTGTTCTGTAATTCTAACCTTGAGGTTTTTACTGGATCAGCATCTGGAATGCCCCACCTAACACCACTGTGGGAACACTGTCACCACAAGGACTGTGGTGGTTCAAGGAGAAGGCCCACCACTACTTTCTCAGGGCAACAAATGCAACCTTCTCCATGTGGGCCATATCCCAAGGACAAATGTGTAATAATAAAAAACAAAACAAAGCCCCCATCACTGAACAAATGGCTAATCACACATTAAAGTATTGTTACAACAAGAGTTGATCCTTGGGGGGTGGGTGTAGGAACTGGTGTTGGCATGGGTTAAATGCTATCCTTTTACCTCTGGGACCTGAGTTCAAGAAGAGCTCAGTGATGGATGTTAAGTGTCTTCGCTTATGTCTGCTGGCTGGAAAGGTCCTGTGTGAAATGCGTTTGATTGGTCTGAACGCAGTTCCTCATGGGCATGAAACCACAGCTAGCCACTGCCTTGAAAATTCAGTAAATTGATCAGGATGGCTGGTGTGGGAGGTGGAAATTAATAACCCTGTGATCTTTTGAAGTAAAGGCTGAGCTACATTGGTGCATTGTAGACTGGACTCTACTCCGTATCTAACCATGGCACTGGCTACCTGAAATGGGAATGTGTTCTGGCAACCTTCAGCTTGAATACAAAAAATAGAGAGAGAGAGAAGATGGATTGAGAGTAAACTAGCAAGAAATATAATAACAGATAGTAAGAGCTTCTACAGGTATATAAAAAGGAAGAGAGTAGCTAAAGTAAACGTTGGTCCCTTAGAGGGAATTAATAATGGGGAACAGGGAAATGGCAGAGACTTTGAACAAATATTTTGTATCAGTCTTCACGGTAGAAGACATTAAAACCATCCCAATAACACATAATCAAGGGGCTATAGGGAGGGGGGAATCTTAAAACTATCACTAAAGAAAAGGTATTCGGTAAAATAATGGGACTAAAGGTGGACAAGTCCCCTGGACCTGATGGGACGGGCTACACCTGAACCATGCTGGGACCAGAGTTATAGCAAATCGAATAACTAGGGAGGTAGATAGGGCTTTAAACTAAATAAGGGGGGGGTCCCAGTGGAGAGAAATCTAGAATGCTAAAGAGAAAAGACAAGGCAGCAGTGCAGGAAAGTAATTGGGCTAAGGATAACCAGATTGTGTCAGGAAGGGAGAGAGCATACAAACAAAGGAGTGCACTAACAAATAGGGTCCGGGTAAGACAAATAGGGCCATAGTACAAAAAAATGTTAAGATGTTTAAAAATGTTAAGACAAATCTAAAGGCACTGTATCTGAATGCA
The DNA here is from genome assembly GCA_030390025.1 of Squalus acanthias. Lineage (NCBI taxonomy): Eukaryota > Metazoa > Chordata > Chondrichthyes > Squaliformes > Squalidae > Squalus > Squalus acanthias. The sequence continues at coordinate 77,812,809 of CM059430.1, read as the reverse complement.
CGAAACATTCGTAATAAGGTAGACGAATTAACAGCACAAATAGATGTAAACGGATACGATATAATTGCGATTACGGAGACATGGCTGCAGGGTGACCAAGGCTGGGAGCTGAATATCCAAGGATATTCGATATTTAGGAAGGACAGGCGAAAAGTAAAAGCAGGTGGGGTGGCTTTGTTACTAAAGGATGAAATCGGAGCAATAGTGAGGATATTGGCTCAGAAAATCAAGATGTAGAATCAGTCTGGGTGGAGCTAAGAAGCACCAAGGGGCAGAAAACATTGGTGGGAGTTGTCTATAGGCCTCCAAACAGTAGTGGTAATGTAGGGGATGGCATCAAACAGGAAATTAGAGGTGCATGTAACAAGGGTACTACAGTAATCATGGGAGACATTAATCTACATATAGACTGGCCAAACCAAATTAGCAATAATACTGTGGAGGATGAATTCCTGGAGTGTGTATGAGATGGGTTTTTTAGACCAGTACGTTGAGGAGCCAACTAGGGAACAGGCTATCCTAGATTGGGTATTGTGCAATGAGAAGGGCTTAATTTAATAATCTTGTTGTGCGGGGTCCTTTAGGGAAGAGTGACCATAACATGATAGAATTCTTCATTAAAATGGAAAGTGAAGAAGTCCAATCTGAAACTAGGGTCCTAAATCTAAACAAAAGAAACTACGATGGTATGAGGAGTGAGTTGGCTATGATAGATTGGGGAGCTTCATTAAAAGGCATGACGGTCGATAGGCAATGGCTAACATTTAAGGAACGAATGCATGAATTGCAACAGTTATACATTCCTTTCTGGCGCAAAAACACAGAAGGAAAAGCGGCCCAACCATGGCTAACAAAAGAAATTAAGGATAGTATTCGATCCAAAGAGGAGTCATATAACGTTGCCAGAAAAAGTAGCAAGCCTGAGGATTGGGAGCAGTTTAGAGTTCAGCAAAAAAGGACTGAGATTAATGAAGAGTGGAAAAATAGAGTATGAGAGTAAACTTGCAAGGAACATAAAAGCGGATTGTAAAAGCTTCTACAAGTATGTAAAAAGAAAAAGATTAGTGAAGACAAATGTAGGTCGCTTACAGTCAAACGGGAGAATTTATAATGGGGAACAAGGAAATGGCAGAGCAATTAAACAAATACTTTGGTTCTGTCTTCACAGAAAAGGACACAATAACTTCCCAGAAATGCTAGGGAACCAAGTGTCTAGTGAGAAGGAGGAATTAAAGGAAATTAGTATTAGTAAAAAAAAAAATAGTGCTGGAGAAACTAATGGGACTGAAAGCTGATAAATCCCCAGGGCCTGATAATCTGCATCCCAGAGTTTTAAAAGAGGTAGCCATGGAAATAGTGGATGCATTGGTTGTCATCTTCCAAAATTCTATAGATTATGGAACAGTTCCTGCAGATTGGAGGGTGGCAAATGTAACCCCACTATTTAAAAAAGGAGGGAGAGAGAAAATGGAACTACAGACCAGTTAGCCTAACATCAGTAGTAGGGAAAATGCTAGAGTCTATTATAAAGGATGTGATAACAGGACACTTAGAAAATATCAATGGGATTAGACAAAGTCAACATGGATTTATGAAAGGGAAATCGTGTTTGACAAACTGACACGAGTTTTTTGAGTGTAACTGGTAGAATAGATAAAGGAGAACCAGTGGATGTGGTGTCTTTGGATTTTCAGAAGGCCTTTGATAAAGTCCCACAAGAGGTTAGTGTGCAAAATTAAAGCACATGGGATTGGGGGTAATGTACTGGCACGGATTGACAATTGGTTAACAGACAGGAAACAGAGAAGGAATAAATGGGTCTTTTTCGGGGTGGCAGGCGGTGACTAGTGGGGTACCGCAGGGATCAGTGCTTGGGCCCCAGCTATTCACAATATATATCAATGATTTGGATGAGGGAACCAAATGTAATATTTCCAAGTTTGCTGATGACACAAAACTAGGTGGGGCTGTGAGGAGGATGCAGAGAGGCTTCAAGGTGATTTAGACAAGTTGAGTGAGTGGGCAAATACATGGCAGATGCAGTATAACTTGGATAAATGTGAAGTTATCCACTTCGGTAGGAAAAACAGAAAGGCAGAGTATTATTTAAATGGTGATAGATTGGGAAATGCTGATGTACAAAGGGACCTGGGTGTCCTTGTACACCAGTCACTGAAAGCAAACATACAGGTGCAGCAAGCAGTTAGGAAGGCAAATGGTATGTTGGCCTTCATTGCAAGGGGATTTGAGTACAGGATAAAGGATGTCTTACTACAGATACACAGGGCCTTGGGGAGACCACACCTGGAGTACTGTGTGCAGTTTTGGTCTCCTTACCTAAGAAAGGATATACTTGCCATAGAGGGAGTGCAGCAAAGGTTCACCAGACTGATTCCTGGGATGGCAGGACTGTCGTATGAGGAGAGATTGGGTCGACTAGGCCTGTATTCACTAGAGTTTAGAAGAATGAGAGGGGATCTCATTGAAACGTATAAAATTCTGACAGGGCTAGACAGACTGGATGCAAGGAGGATGTTTCCCCTGGCTGGGGGGTCTAGAATGAGGGTCACAGTCTCCGGATACAGGGTCGGACATTTAGGACTGAGATGAGGAGAAATGTCTTCACTCAGAGGGTGGTGAACCTGTGGAATTCTCTACCACAGAAGGCTGTGGAGGCCTTGTCACTGAATATATTTAAGAAGGAGATAGATAGATTTATAGACAAAAAAGACATCCAGGGGTATGGGGCGAGAGCGGGAATATGGTATTGAGATAGAGGATCAGCCATGATATTGAATGGCGGCGCAGGCTCGAAGGGTCGAATTTTTCTATGTTTCTAAGCATCCTCGGGTCTTAAAAGAAGTGGCTGCAGAGATAGTGGATGCATTGTTTGCAATCTACCAAAATTCCCTGGATTCTGGTGAGGTCCCAGCAGATTGGAAAACAGCAAATGTAACGCCCCTATTTAAGAAGGGAGGGAGACAGAAGGCAGGAAACTATAGACCAGTTAGCCTAACATGTCATTGGGAAAATGCTGGAGTCCATTATTAAGGAAGTGGTAGCAGGACAATTAGAAAATCATAATATAGTCAAGCAGAGTCGGCGTGGTTTTATGAAAGGGAAATCATGTTTGACAAATTTGCTGGAGTTCTTTGAGGATGTAACGAGCAGGGTGGATAAAGGGAAACCAGTGGATGTGGTGTATTTGGATTTCCAGAAGGCATTCGATAAGGTGCCAGATAAAAGGTTACTGCGCAAGATACGAGCTCACGGGGTTGGGGGTAATATATTAGCATGGATAGAGGATTGGCTAACTAACAGAAAACAGAGTCGGGATAAATAGGTCATTTTCCGGTTGGCAAATGGTAACTAGTGGGGTGCCACAGGGATCAGTGCTGGGGCCTCAACTATTTACAATTTTTATATTAATGCCTTGGATGAAGGGACTGAGTATAATGTAGCCAAATTTGCTGATGATACAAAGATAGGTGGGAAAGCAAGTTGTGAAGAGGACACAGAGTCTACAAAGGTATATAGACAGACTAAGTGAGTGGGCAAACATTTGGCAGATGGAGTATAATGTGGGAAAGTGTGAGGTTATCCACTTTGGTAAGAAAAATAAAAAAGCTAATTATTATTTAAATGGAGAGATTGCAAAATGCTTCCAGTACAGAGGGACCTGGGGGTCCTTGTGCATGAAACACAAAGTTAGCATGCAGGTACAGCAAGTAATGAGGAAGGCAAATGGAATGTCGGCCTTTATTGAAAGCAGGCTGGAGTATAAAAGCAGGTAAGTCCTGCTACAACTGTACAGGGTATTGGTGAGACCACACCTGGAGTACTGCGTACAGTTTTGGTCTCCTTTAATTAAGGAAGGATATACTTGCATTGGAGGCAGTTCAGAGAAGGTTCACGAGGTTGATTCCGGAGATGAAGGGGTTGTCTTATGAAGAAAGGTTGAGCAGGTTGGGCCTATACTCACTGAGTTTAGAAGAATGAGAGGGGATCTTATTGAAACATATAAGATTCTGAAGGGGCTTGACAGGGTAGATGCAGAGAGGATGTTTCCTCTCGTGGGGGAATCTAGAACTAGGGGGCATAATTTCAGAATAAGGGGGCACCCTTTTAAAATGGAAATCAGAAATTTCTTCTCTGAGGGTAGTGAATCTTTGGAATTCTCTTCCCCAGAGAGCTGTGGAGGCTGGGTCATTGAATATATTTAAGCTGGAGTTGGACAGATTTTTGAATGGTAAGGGAGTCCAGGGTTATGGGGAACGGGCAGGGAAGTGGAGTTGAGGCCAAGATCAGATCAGCCATGGTCTTGAATGGCGGAGCAGGCTCGAGGGACCAAATGACCTACTCCTGCTCCTACGTCTTATGTTCTTATGACTTATGAAGAAAGGTTGGGCCTATACGCATTGGAGTTTAGAAGAATGAGAGGTGATCTTATTGAAACGTATAAGGTACTGAGGGGGCTCGACAAGGTAGATGCAGAGAGGATGTTTCCCCTCATGGGGAATCTAGAACTAGGGGGCATAGTTTCAGAATAAGGGGTCGCCCATTTAAAACTGAGATGAGGAGGAATTTCTTCTGAGGGTTGTAAATCTGTAGAATTCTCTGCCCCAGAGAGCTGTGGCGGCTGGGTCATTGAATATATTTAAGGTGGAGTTGGACAGATTTTTGAAGCCATGATCTCATTAAATGGCGGAGCAGGCTCGAGGGGCCAAATGGCCTACTCCTGCTCCTATTTCTTAGGTTCTGATGATGAAGTCCTGTCACAGTGCTGGATTCTAGAAATGGGCTCGCCAAAGATCCACCTTCTAGGTCGCTCTTAGAGACTTTATAATAGGACATGAATCTTGGATAGAATCTTATCTGTCTTCGAAGGTTGAGGGGTGATCTGATCGAAGTTTGTGGGATATTCAGGGGAACAGATAGGGTAGATAGAGAGAAACTATTTCCGCTGGTTGGGGTTTCTAGGACTAGGGGGCATAGTCTAAAAATTAGAGCCAGACATTTCAGGAGTGAAATTAGGAAACACTTCTACACACAAAGGGTGGTAGAAGTTTGGAACTCTCTTCCGCAATTGATGCTAGATCCATTGTTAATTTTAAATCGGAGATTGATAGCTTTTTGTTAACCAAAGGTATTAAGGGGTATTGGCCAAAGGCGGGTATATGGAGTTAGGCCGCAGATCAGTCGTGATCTCATTGAATGGCAGAACAGGCTCGAGGAGCTGAACGGCTCCTCCTGTTCCAATGTTCCACCTCCTTTTCAGTGTACCTTCTTTGTTTTAACTTGGAGATTTGCATTTGGTTTCTGTGTATCCCTTTTTTTTGAAAGAGTAGACTGCAAGCACGAAGTATGAATTGGCTTCTTGCAAAGGGCTGCTGGTGGGTTAAGGGGCGAATTTGGGATGGCTTCTACCCAACTCTCCTCTTGTTTTTTCCTCAGATCACTGCCTTGCACCGAGAAGCAGAGAAAGTAAAACTGGATCAGAAGAGGTAAGGCCATATTCAGTATTGTACCATTTTATCCACCTGGAGTCTGTCTTCCACAACCCCTTAGAATATCCTTGCGTTCTACCGCTGTGATCGAATCCTTCATTAATACTGCTGCTCCACCTGTCGGCACAAACAGCAATGAGATAAATGATGGGTAATCTGCTTTTGGTCGTATTTGAGTGTTGGCCAAGACACTGAGAACTCCCTCCTCTTCCAATCGTGCCAAAGGATCTTTTACATTCAGGCAAACAGGGCCTTGGTTTAATGCTTCATATGAAAGATGGCACCTCTGGTAGTGCAGCACTCCCTCAGTACTGCACTGAAGTGTCAGTAATAGGTCATGTGCTCATGTCCTGGAGTGGCACTTGAACCCACAACCTTCTGACTGACCTGAGAGTGCTACCACTGAGCCAAGCTGAAGCTTGATTTTCATGGAGTCAGTGCATTCTGTGTGATGGAACTAAGCCCATCCATCAGTTTCAGTCGTATTGTCACTGGGATTTCAGTAAAGTGTAATAGTGAGTGGGTGAAATGTTAATACTGTGTCCACTTGAACTGTGAACAAGACTCAGTATTATTGTTGGTGGGTACAGGTCTCTAAACAATCTGAATGGATGGAGCCAGGACCTGGAGAGCCTCTAGTAACGTTTTTTAAGTGTGTGCTCCCACCCATTATATTGTGTTGGTACCAGTACATGAACACCATTGGGAGCAAATCTGTCTGAGCAATTACTAACAAACAGATGAGTGGACCGTCCTCTTGAGTTGTCAGAAACTCCCGGGGAACACTCCAAGCTCGTCCCTGTGCTGCGGATGCGAGGTGGCCCAGTGTTTGCAGATCATGGAGTCTTGTGCTTTTACAAGGAATAGTCTTCAAAATATTTCTTTGGTCTGAGTTTTACCACTGCCTTGAATCCTAATTTAATGCAGTATTTGCACTAAGAGAAATGACAGGCTGGTGGCTGACCAGGTGGGTTGGTGAATTTCATTGGGTTGAGGCAGCAACAGATCTCTGCAGGGATTGAGGGTCTCTTCAGGAATCCGCCCAATTATAGAGGGCTGGGTAGGCAGGATAATGGCTTGCTGGAAGGGAAATTATATCCAGGTGTTTTCCCAAGTCCATGTGAAACTTGTGCATTACTTCCTTTCCATAGAATGTGTGGAACAGAAACTGACCATTTGACCCAACTGGTCCATGCTGGTCTTTATGTTCCACACGAGCCTCATCCCACGTGTGCTTGGTTTGCATTTTGTTACGGGGGGGGCCTATTGGATTTCTTCACAGCAGGAATACATCTGGCTACCAGGAGTCAAACCATGCAAGTGGACTGTGTTCCTTGCCCAGCTTAAAGCAGACTGTGCGTGTCGAGGCGAGCCTCGGGAGGTGGCTCGGGCATTCATGACGTGGTCTTGTAGACTGCCTCTTGGGTGGAGGCTAAGGGACATAGGAACAGGAGTCAGTCATTCAGCCTCTCGAATCTGTTGCACAGGAGGAGGCCCTTCAGCCCCTTGAGCCTATTCTGCCATTCAGTTAGAACATGGCTGATCTGTAACTTCACTCCTTTCAGTACAAGAAGTGCTCCGAACAATCTCTCAATCTCACTTTGACATTTTTAGTTGACCCCAAGCCTCAACAGCTTTTTGGAGGATCTCCAGATCTCTACTACCCTTTGTATGAAGAAGTGCTTCCTGACATTACCCCTGAACAACCTAGCTCTATTTTTAAGGTTATGACCCTTGTTCTGGACTCCCCCCCCCCCCCCCCCCCCCCCCCCCAGCCAGAGGAAATAGTTTCTCTATCTACCCTATCAACTCCTTTTAATCATCATAAACATCTCAATTAGATCAGCCCTCAATCTTCTATACTCCAGGGAATGCAAGCCTCGTCTCTGCAACCTGTCCTCATAATTTAACTCTCTTAGCCCTGGTATCATTCTGGTGAATCAGCTTTGCACACCCCTCCAATCCCAATATATTCTTCTGAGGTGCGGTGCCCAGAACTGAAGGCAGTACTCGAGCCAGAGCTTTATATAACTTTAATATAACATCCACCCTTTGTATTCCAGCCCTCTTGAGATAAAGGCCAACACTCCATTAGTATTTGTAATTATTTTTTGTACCTGTTCACTAGTTTTTAGTGATTTCTGTGCTTGGACTCCTAAATCTCTCGGCTCCTCCACAGTTCCCAGCTTCTCACCATTTAGAAAATATTCTGATTTATCTTTCTTAGGCCCAAAATGGATGACCTCACACTTCCCCACATTGAACTCCATTGGCCACAGTTTTGACCACTCACTTAATCTATCAATGTCACTTTGCAACTTTCTGCTCCTATCTATACTATACACCTAACTTGGTGTCATCAACACACTTGGATATATGTCTCTCTATTCCTTCATCTAACTTATAAATCCAGTGAAAAGCTGAGGCCCCAGTACAGATCCCTGGGGGACACCATGAGTCACATCCTGCCAATTTGAGTACATACCCATTATCCCTACTCTGTCTCCTACCTCCTAATCAATTTCCTACCCATGTCAATAGGTTGCCCCAATTCCATGCCTCCTTATTTTTGTTAACAGTCTCTTATGTGGAACCTTACCAAATGTCTTCTGGAAGTCCATATAAATAACATCCATAGACACTCCCTTATCTACCACATTAGTTACCTGCTCAAAAAATTCAACTAGGTTTGTTAGACATGACTTCCCCTTTACAAAGCCATGCTGACTCTCTCTGATCAGTTCATGTTTGTCCAAGTTCTCTGTCCCCAATAACAGATTCTAGTAACTTCCCACAACAGACGTTGGACCAAAAGGGTTAGAATTTCTGAATTTATCTCTTCTACCCTTCTTAAATAATGGACTGACAGTGGCAATTTTCCAATCTATGGGGCCAATTCCTGAATTGGAAGATCATGACTAGAGCATTTGCAATTTCCTCACCTACTTCTTTTAAGTTCCAGTACCTTTAGTTAACTTTTTAGTATCTCAGTCTTTGAGGTCAGTTTCTTGGAGTTTTATAGGTCAGTGTCTTAAATGTCAGTCTCTTAGATTTTGAGAGTTCAGTATTAAGTGTTTGTGGTCAGTGTCTCAGTGATTGAGGTCAGTGGATTGATTACCATGGCAGGCCAGCGAGGAATAGGAAGATAGTGCAGGTAAATGCATGGCTCGAAGTGGTGCAGGAGGGAGGGTTTCAGCTTCTAGAGGCACTGGGGGAAGGGGCACCTGTAAAAGATGGACGGGTTGCACCAGAACAAAGCCGGGACCAATATTCTCACTGAAGTGAACAAGTACTGTTGGGGAGGGTTTAAACTAATTTGGCAGGGGAAGGGGAATCAGAAAATAGCAGAAATGAGATCAGAGGACAGAGAGCGATAACAACAGTAAAATTAGAAATATAACAAATTTGCAGGGACCAGATTGAGGAAAATAGTAAAAGTGACGAAGGAGGTATTAAATTGTATCATGTCAATGTCGGTACTGTAACTAAACGTTGGTGAGCTGCAGGCACAAATTGCTGCATGGGATTATGACATGGTTACATTGACAGACATGGCTCAAACAAGGCCAGGAATGGGTTCTTAATATTCATGGTTAGCAAGCATTCCGGAACGATAGAGAAGGAAAAAGAGATGGGGGTGGCAGTATTGATTAAGGATGTCACGGTTCTAAATACAAAAGATATACTAGATGGTTGTTGGACTGAATCTATTTGGCTTGAGTTGAGGAACAGCGGGGGAGCTGTTACATTGCTGGCAGTATTTTATAGAGCTCCAAACAGTGAGGAGTTAGATGAGCAAATTTCAAAGACGTGCAACAAAAGTACATTCGTAATATTGGACTTTAATTGCCCAAATATAAACTTGGTAAAACATAGTGCTAAGGGTAGAGAAGGAGAGGAATTTCTGATGTGTACAGGAGAACTTTCTCAATCAGTATGTCTCCAGTCCAACAAGGAAGGAAGCCGTGTTGGATCTGGTTCTGGGAAATGAAGTAGGGCAAGTGGAGTGTGTTACAGTAGGAGATCATCGAGCTAACAGTGAACACAACATAATTCAGTTTGAAGTAATTATGGAAAGAGACCAGAAGATATCCAAGGTAAAAATGCTTAACTGGGGAAAAACGAATGTCATTGTTTTAAAGAAGGGGCCGAGCACAGCTAGATTGGAAAAGGTGATTGCAGGGTAAAGCAGTAACGGCGCAATGAGGGCGTTCAGGGAAGAGCTAATTCAAGTACAAACTAGGCAGATTCCTTTGAAGGGAAAAGGTAGAGCATCCAAAGCTAATGCACTCTGGATGACAAAGGAAATAAGTTAAAATAAAACAAAAAGGAGGCTTGTAACAAATATCAGGAGCAAGATTCAGTTAATAACCAGGAAGATTATGGAAAGTACAGGAGGGAATAGAAAAAGTTAATACGGGAGGCAAAGATAGGTTAAGAGAAAAGATTAGCTGGCAACATTAAATTGAACCCTAGAACATTTTATAAACATGTAAAGTGTAAGCGGTTAGCGAGGGGAAAAGTTGGGCCTATTAAGGACCCAAAGGGAAATCTTCTGTAGAGGCAGAGGACACGGCTAAAGTATTAAATGAATACTTTGCATCTGTCTTCACATAGGAAGCAGATGGTGTGAATGTTAAACTGAAAGAGGAGAGGGAAGGTATGGACAAGATAGTAATAGATAGAGAAGACGTACTAAAAATATTAGCATTACTGAAAGTTGGTAAGTCACCTGGCCTGGATGGAATGCATCCCATGTTACCAAAAGAAGCAAAGGTAGAAATAGCAGAGGCATTGGCCACAATCTTTCAATCCTCATTGGATACAGGAGTGGTGCTGGAGGGTTGCTAATGTTATACCACTATTCAAGAAAGGGGAGTGGGATAAACCAGCAACTCGTCAAGGCTTCTTTGGCAGCACCTCCCAAACCCTCTACCGCTTAGGACAAGGGCAGCAGGTGCATGGCAACACCACCACCTCCAAATCACACACCATCCTGACTTGGAAATATATCGCCATTCCTTCGTCATCGCTGGGTCAAAATTATGGAACTCCTGCCCTTACAGCACTGTGGGAGTACCTTCACCACACAGACTGCAGCGGTTCAAGAAGGTGGCTCACTGCCACCTTCTCAAGTGCCATTACGGATGGGCAATAAATGTTGGCCTTGCCAGTTACGCCCACATCCCAGGAACTATTAAAATACATTTCTGCCTCGTTCCTTCGAGGTCTGCATTACCTAAATTTAAAACCTTAGTTGATAACTCAAACCTAATATCGAATTCAATCATCTCTGTTAACTAGGTGTTCCCTTCCCATTGGATTGTTGACTCATTGCTAAATCTAGTGAGGCCTGTTCTCTTGGTTCAGAACATATTCTAGAAAACTGCCTTGGATACACACACAAAATGTGCTGCCTTTAGGACTCGAGTCGTCTGCTTCTCCCAGTCAGTGTGAAAATGGTGAGACTAAAGTGTGCGTCGGCCCTATCATAGAATCATACAGCACAGAAGGAGGCCATTTGGCCCATCGTGCCTGTGCCGGCTCTTTGAAAGAGCTATCCAACTAGTGCCACTCCCCTGCTCTTTCCCCATAGCCCTGCAAATCTTTCCCCTTCAAGGATATATCCAATTCCCTTTTGAAAGTTACTATTGAATCTGCTTCCACCACCCCCTCAGATGGTGCATTCCAGATCACAACTCACTGGGTAAATAAATTCTCATGTTGCCTCTGGTTCTTTTGCCAATTACCTTAAATCTGTGTCCTCTGGTTACTGACCCTCCTGCCAGTGGCATCAGTTTCTCCTTAATAATTTTGAACAACTCTATCAAATCTCTTAACCTCTGCTCTTAGAATAACCCCAGCTTCTCCAGTCTCTCCACGTAACTGAAGTCCCTCATCCCTGGTCTCATTCTAGTAAATCTCCTCTGCCTATGTCCTCCATTCCACCAGCAACCAGTTGGATGTAAGTTCGAGTTTGTGTGATGGATAATTCTGAGTTGATTCACTCTCATTCTGCTGCAGGTGGAGGTCACAAGGGTCAGTCTCGGGGCCTCATTACTGTCTTACTGTGGGCAGATGGCCTGAGTTATTGTCCCAGGACCCACATTGATTTTCCATGTCTGCCATTGTATTGAATGGAGGCCTGAGATGTGTCTATGGTCGGCAGAGCAGTGTAGAGAGCAATTTCTAATGGGTTTGGTTTGTCTTGAATTTCATGGGTCAGCAAGATCTTGGAGGAAGTATTGGACTGGAGGTATCTCAAGTTCTGTCTCATTCTGAAAACTGAAGTCAACAAGAATCTGGCTTTAAACAGGACTGCTCTGAAGTCTGCCGTATATCTAAGTTTGCTGGTGGCACAGTAAATAGTGTAGATGGGAGCAGAAAGTTGCAAAGGGACACTGATTGATAGATTAAGTGAGTGGGCAAAACTGGCAGATGGAGTTCAATGTTGTAGGGGGTGGTGGTTTGTGTCAGCTTCACCTCTGACTTCTGAGCGGTTCGAATCGCTCCCGCTCCCTTGGTTCTAGACCTTGGACTTATTTGGGGGTTGTGACAAAGTGCAGCAGACAACTGGGCTTGATGCAAGAACTTTGATCTTTATTCAAGAAAGTAAAGCACAACACAAACACTCTTAACACTCTAAAAGTGGGGAACACTTCGGTACAAGTGAGGGAAATAACATTAGAATACTTCACCCCTCCCAATCCCACTTCACTAGCTAAGTTGGGCTGTAGAGGACCAGGGATAATGCTCACCAAACGAATCCTTGACAGTTGAGCTGGTTCGCGGTTTTGGGATTCGCTGGATTGGATCGGGTGAGTACCCACTTTTCTTTGGTTAGAGGTAGGGTTTAGAGTCCTTTTTAAGTAAAAGTTTCGTAAGGCCCTTGTTGCCGCGAGGTGTCCGATGGTCACTGAGGCGGTCGCTTTGGTCTCTTCTTGCGTGTAGGCCTACTTCTGGAGCTGCTGGCCGCCTTTGTTGAACTTCTTTCTGTTGCCCCCTCACCTTGTTGAACTGTCTTCAGAGCTGTGGAACTGCCTTCTTGCAGAACTGTGGAACTGCCTTCTGCCGGACTGCTTGCTGAACTCTCTGCTGCTTGCTGTAACTGTGTAACTGCTCTACCCTTGAACTTGTTTCTGTTGAACTGTGTACCTGTACTGGAGAACTCTAACTTGAACTGTTGAGAACGGGCCTTTAATTATACCCATTGAAGCTTCTTCACAGAATCCCCACAGTGCAGATAGAGGCCATTTCGGCCCATCGAGCCTGCACCGACACCTATCCCACCCTTATCCCCGTAACCCCACGTATTTAATCCCCCTAACACTAAGGGTCAATTTATCATAGCCAAATCAACCTAACCTGCATATCTTTATCTGCACCAAATCAAATCCTGGTCATTGTAAGATTTTGGAGGGCTCGTTAACAGTAACTGGTTTGTAAATGTGTGAAGTGCTTTCGGGATAGCTCCATCCTGTCGATCTGTTGTTTAATCGGAGTTTGATTGTTATGTTTTGGGTTTTCTTGGCTGGGCCTATGAATTTCTATAGAGTAGGCCAAAGTAAATCTGTTTTATGCATGTCTTTAATGGGTTCTGTAAATTGGGTGGGGGCCGCTCTTCCATGGGTTTATTGTTAGGATGCTAATGTCTGATAGGGGCCGATTTAAACTTCCAGTGAGATCATACGGTTCCCCAGACAGTTCCCATTCGCTCCAATACCCAAACTGTCTTTACAGAGGCTGATCCCACCTTCCTTCACAGCCTTTTCTCCCTTACAAGCCCAGACATGTTTTAAAAATACCAAAATCTTGGTTTTTGCTCAAAGTCCTTCGGTTAGGCCCAATGCACTTCACCACCCTGTAATAGCTAGAAAAGAGTCCAAAGTCTCTTTCCTTAGGGGTTTTCTCAGAGTTTAGGGGGATCTGTGAATTTTGAGAATCTTACAATGTGGGGAAGTGTGAGGTCTGCACTTTGGACCTAAGAAAAATAAATCAGAATATTTTCTAAATGGTGAGAAGCTGGGAACTGTGGAGGAGCCGAGAGATTTAGGAGTCCAAGCACAGAAATCACTCGAAGCAAGTGAACAGGTCCAAAAATAAATTAAAAGGCTAATGGGATGTTGGCCTTTATCTCGAGGGGGCTGGAATACCGTGGGGAGGAAGTTATGCTCAGGTGTACCGAGCTCTGGTCAGAGCCCATCTGGACACTGCTCCGTTCTGGGCCCCGCCCCTCAGGAAGGATATATTGCCCTTGCAGGAGGAGCAGCGCAGATTCACCAGAATGACACCGGGGCTAAAAGGGCTACATTATAAAGGCAGGTTGAATAGACTAGGCTTGTATTCCCTCGAGTATAGAAGATTAAGGGGTGATATAATTGAGGTGTTTAAGATAATTAAAGGTGTTTGATAGGGTAGATAGAGAAACTTTCTTCTGGTGGAGGGAGTCCAGAGCCAGGCTGTTCAGGGGTGATGTTTGGAAACACCACTTCACACAAAGGGTAGTGGAGATCTGGAACTATCTCCCAAAAAAAACTGTTGAGACTAGGTCAATTGAAAATTTCAAAACGCAGGCAAAGTTATTAAGAGATATGGAACCAAGGCAGGTAAATGGAGTTAAGATACAGATCAGCAGTGATCTAATTGAATGGCAGAACAGGCTCGAGGGGCTGAATGGCCTCCTCCTGTTCCTATGTACAATGGCATTTGTCAAAACATTTGAGGCCGAGCTGCAGATTCTGCTCCTGGGTTCTGTCTCTGAGCGAGAGCACACGTGAGTATCAGGTGTGTGTCTGATACCTTGTCGATCAGTGTGCTGTTTCTGCCGTTGCCTCTCCTGTAAGGAATAGAGGTGAATCTCAGAACAACAGGGTGGAGGGGATAGCATTACTGTAATGTGGTGTCAGCATTTCCTGCATTTGGATGGTTGTAAAAGCTTCTATAGGTATGTAAAAAGGAAGAGAAAGTAAACGTGGGTCCCTTGTAGGCAGATACAGGAAAAATTATGAGGAATAAGGAAATGGCAGAGACATCAAACTAATACTTTGTATCTGTCTTCACGGAAGAAGACACAAACATTCTGGAAATAGTGGGGAGCCAAGGGTCCAGTGAGTGGTTAGGATCAGGAATGCACTGCCTGAAAGGGTCGTGGAGGCAGATTCAATCACTGCTTTCAAAAGGAAGTTGGATAAGTACCTGAAGGAAAAAAATTTGCAGGGCTAAGGGGAAAGGGTGAGGGAGTGGGACTAGCTGAAGTTCTCTTGCAGAGAGCAGGCACAGGCTCGACGGGCCGAATGGCCGCCTTCCGTGCTAGAATCATAGATTGGTTGCATGATAGTGAGTATGAGGAACTTAAAGAAATTAGCATTAGTAAAGAAATAGTACTGGAGAAATTAATGGGATTAAAAGCTGACAAATCCCCTGGACCTGATGGCCTACATCCTAGGGTTTTGAAAGAGGTGGCTATAGAGATGGTGGATGTATTGGTTTTGATCTTCCAGAATTCCCTACATTCTAGAACAGTCCCAGCGGATTGGAAGGTAGCAAATATAATCCCACTATTCAAGAAAGGAGAGAGAAACGGGACTATCGACCAGATGGTCTGACATCAGTAATAGGGAAAATGCTAGAACCTATTATTAGGGACGTGATGACAGGACACTTAGAAAATCATAATATGATTGGGCAGAGTCAACACAGATTTATGAAAGAGAAATCGTGTTTGACAAATTGCTACTTTTTGAGGTTGTAACTAGCAGGGTAGATAAAGGGGGACCAGTGGATGTAGTGTATTTAGATTTTCAACAAGCATTCAATAAGGTGCCACACAAAAGGTTATTACACAAAATTAGGGCTCATGGGGTTGGGGGTAATCTATTAGAAACATAGAATCTAGGAGCAGGAGTAGGCCATTCGGCCCGTCGAGCCTGCTCCACCATTCAATACGATCATGGCTGATCATCCAAATCCAGTACCCTGTCCCCTGCTTTAATCCCCACAGTACACATATCCCACCCTACCCCCGTAACCCCAAGTATTTAATTCCCCCTAACATATCCCATCCTATCCCCATAACCCCACATATTTAATCCCCCCCTAACACTAAGGGTCAATTTATCATAGCCAAATCAACCTAACCCGCACATTTTTGGACTGTGGGAGGAAACCGGAGCACCCGGAGGAAACCCACGCAGACACGGGGAGAATGTGCAAACTCCACACAGACAGTCACCCGAGGTCAGATTCGAACCCGGGTCCCTGGCGCTGTGAAGCACCAGTGCTAACCACTATGCCACCGTGTTGCGTGGATTGAGGATTGATTAACGGACAGAAAACAGTATGAATAAACTGGTCATTTTCGGATTGGCACGCTGTAACTAGTGGGGTGCCACAAGGATCAGTGCTTGGGCCTCAGCTATTTACAATCCATATTAATGACTTGGATGAGGGGAGTTTGCTGACTATACAAAACAAGGTGAGAAAGTAAGTTATGAGGAGGACACAGAGGTTGCAAAGGGCTATAGACAGGTTAAGTGAGTGGGCAAGAACATGGCAGATGGAATATAATGTGGAGAAATGTGAAGTTATCCACTTTGATGGGAAAAATAGAAAAGCAGAGTATTTTTTAAATGAGATTGGGAAATGTTGGGTGTCCTTGTACACGAGTCACAAAGTTAACATGCAGGTACAGCAAGCAATTAAGAAAGCAAATGGCATATTAGGCTTTATTACAAAAGGATTGGAGCAGTAGAAGAGTAAAAAAGTCTTACTGCAATTGGATAGGTCCTGGGTGAGACCACACCTGGAGTACTGTGTACAGTTTTGGTCTCCTTACCTAAGGAAGGATATACTTGCCTCAGGGAGTGCAATAAAGGTTCACCAGACTGGTTCCTGGGATGGGAGGATTGTCCTAATGAGGAGAGATTGAGTAGACTAGGCCTAAATTCTCTAGAGATTAGAAGAATGAGAGGTGATCTCATTGAAATGTATAAAATTATTAAGGGGATTGACAGGGTAGATGCAGGGAGGATGTTTCCCCTGGCTGGGGAGTCGAGAACCAGTCTCGGTCTCCGTCTCAAGCACAGTCTCAGAATAAGGGCGCGGCCTTAAGATTGAGATGAGGAGAAATTTCTTCAGAGGGTGGTGAATCTTTGGAATTCTCTACCCCAGAGGGCTGTGGAGGCTCAGTCACTGAGTATATTCAAGACTGAGATCGATAGATTTTTGCTTACTATGGGAATAGTGTGGGAAGGTGGAATTGAGGTAGATCAGCCATGATCTTATTGAATCATGGAAAAGGCCCGAAGTGCCGATTCCTGCTCCTATTTCTGATGTGCTTATGTTATGATTTGCCTGTTCTAATGTATTTCGATTTCCGTACGTAAACAAAGAAAGAGGACAAGCAGATCATCCCTGGTCTCCTTGATTTTAAACTTGTAAACATGTAATGAGAGAATGGAACTTCTAATTTCATGTGAACATATCTCTCTCGTAGACTGGACCAAGAGCTTGACTTCATCCTGTCGCAGCAAAAGGAGCTGGAAGACCTGCTGGCACCACTGGAGGAATCGGTCAGGGACCAGCATGGCACCATTTACCTGCAGCATGCAGATGAAGAGCGAGAGCACACGTGAGTGTCTGGTGTTTTTGTCCAGGGCTCTGTATTTCACAGGGTTAGATACAGAGTAAAGCTCCCTCTACACTGTCCCATCATACACTCCCAGGGCAGGTACAGCACGGGTTAGATACAGAGTAAAGCTCCCTCTACACTGTCCCATCATACACTCCCAGGGCAGGTACAGCACGGGTTAGATACAGAGTAAAGCTCCCTCTACACTGTCCCATCAAACACTCCCAGGGCAGGTACAGCACGGGTTAGATACAGAGTAAAGCTCCCTCTACGCTGTCTCATCAGACACTCCCAGGGCAGGGTACAGCACAGGGTTAGATAAAACTATAATTATATTTAAATAGCACCTTTTTAATGTAAAAAAAAAAAAATGTCCAGAAGCTTGGCCAAAGGGGTTGTTTTATTCCTTTTATCCCTTAAGGAATAAAAACCCCACGGGAAAAATTGTCCAACTGTGGCTAACGAGAATTTAAAGATCGTATTAGATTAAAGGAAGAGGCTTATAATGTTGCCAAAACAAGTAGTAAGCCTGAGGATTGGGAGGATTTTAGAATTCAGCAAAGGAGGATCAAGAAAAGGAAAATAAAATTTGAGTAAACTAGCGCGAGACATAAAAACAGACAGTAAAAGCTTCTATAGGTATGTAAAAAGGAAGACACTAGTGAAAGTAAACATGGCTCCCTTACAGGCTGAGACAGGAGAAATTATAATGGGGAATAACAAAATGGCAGAGAAATTAAACAAATGCTGTGTCTGTCTTCACGGAAGAAAACACAATAAACCTCCCGGAAATAGTGGAGAATCAAGGGTCTAGCGAGAATGAGAAACTGACGGAGGCATGGTTATACAGCACAGAAAGAGGCCCATGTTTGCACCGGCCATCAAGCCCTGTCTATTCTAATCCCATTTTCCAGCACTTGGTCTGTAGCCTTGTATGCTATGGCGTTTCAAGTGCTCATCTAAATGCTTCTTGAATGTTGTGAGGGTTCCTGCCTCTACCACCCTTTCAGGCAGTGAGTTCCAGATTCCAACCACCCTCTGGGTGGAAAAGTTTTTCTTCAAATCCCCTCTAAACCTCCTGCCCCTTACCTTGAAACTATTCCCCCTGGTTATTGACCCCTCTACTAAGGGGAAAAGTTCCTTTCTATCTACCCTATCTATGCCCCTCATAATTTTGTACACCTCAATCGGGTCCCCCCTCAGCCTTCTCTGCTCTAAGGAAAACAGCCCCAACCTGTCCAGTCTCTCTTCATGGCTGAAACGCTCCAGCCCAGGTAACATCCTGGTGAATCTCCTCTGCACCCTCTCTAATGCAATCACATCCTTCCTATAGTGTGGTGACCAGAACTGCACACAGTATTCCAGCTGTGGCCTAACTTGCATTTTGTACAGCTCCATCATAACCTCCCTGCTCTTGCCTTCATTAGCCGAGGCATAGAATATAAGTATCCCATATGCCTTCTTAACCACCTTATCTACCTGTCCTGCTGCCTTCAGAGATCTATGTACATGCACACCAAGGTCCCTCTGATCCTCTGTCCTTCCTAGGATCCTACCATTCATTGTGTATTCCCTTGCCTTGTTAGTCCTCCCAAAATGCATCACCTCACACTTTTCAGGGTTAAATTCCAATTGCCACTGTTCTGCCCATCTGACCAACCCATCTATCGTCCTGTAGCCTGAGGCTTCCCTCCTCGCTATTTACCACTCCACCAATTTTTGTCATCTGCGAACTTACTGATCATGCCTCCTACATTCATATCTAAATCATTAATATACACTACAAACAGCAAAGGACCCAGCACCAATCCCTGCGGTGCACCACTGGACACAGGCTTCCAGTCACAAAAACAACCTTCGACCATCACCCTCTGCCTCCTGCCACTAAGCCAATTTTGGATCCAATGTGCCAAGTTGCCCTGGATCCCATGGGCTCTTACCTTCTTGACCAATCTCCCATGTGGGACTTTGTCAAAAGCCTTACTGAAGTCCATGTAGACTACATCAACTGCACTACCCTCATCCACACACCTAGTCACCCCCTCTCAAAATTCAATCAAATTGGTCAGACATGATCTCCCCTGACACAGCCATGCTGACTATCCCTGATTAATCCCTGCCTCTCCAAGTGAAGACTAATTCTGTCCCTCAGAATTTTTCTAATAATTTCCCTACCACTGATGTTAGGCTCACTGGCCTGTAATTCCCTGGTTTATCCCTACTTCCCTTCTTGAATAATGGTACTACGTTAGCTGTCCTCCAGTCCTCTGGCACCTCCCCTGTAGTCGGAGAGGATCTGAAAATTTGTGTCAGAGCCCAAGCAATCTCCTCCCTTGAAAGAAATTAGTATTAGTTAAAAAAAATAGTTCTGGAGAAAATAATGGGACTGAAAGCCGATAGATACCCTGGACCTTATGGCCTACATCCTAGGGTTTTAAAAAAAGTGGCATTGGTTGTCATCTTCCAAAATTCCATTGATTCGAGAACAGTTCCTGCAGATTGGAAGGTAGCAATTGTAACCCCATTATTTTAGAAAGGAGGGAAGAGAGAAAACTGAGAACTACAAACCAGTTAGCCTGACATCAGTAGGCAAAATGCTAGAATCTATAATTAAGGATGTGGTAACAGGGCACTTAGAAAATAATAATGGGATTGAGCAGACTCAACGTGGATTTATGAAAGGGGAATCATGTTTGACGAATGTGTTAGAGTATTTTGAGGTTGTAATTAGTAGGATGGATAAGGGGGAATCAGTGGATGTGGTGTATTTGGATTTTCAGAAGGCATTTGATAAGGTGCCACACAAGAGGTTATTAAACAAAATTAGGGCTCATGGGATTGGTAATATCCTCGCATGGATTGGTTAATGGACAGAAAACAGAGTAGGAATAATCGGGTCATTTTCAGGTTGGCAGGCTGTAACTAGTGGGGGTACTGCAAGGATCAGTGCTTGGGCCTCAGCTATTCAATGATTTGGATGAGGGGACCAAATGTAATATATCCAAGTTTGCTGCTGATAGAAAGCTAAGTGGGAATGTAAGCTGGGAGGAGGATGCAAAGAGGCTTCAAGGGGATATAGACAGGCTAACTGAGTGGGCAAGAACATGGAAAATAATGTGGAGAAATGTGAAGTTATCCACTTCGGTAGCAAAAATAGAAAAGCAGAGTTTTTTAAATGAGATTGGGAAATGTTGGTGATCAGAAGGACCTGGGTGTCCTTGTACACTAATCACTGAAAGTTAACATGCAGTATCAGCAAGCAGTTTGGAAAGCAAATGGTATGTTGGCCTTTATTACAAGAGGATTTGAGTATGAGTAAAGGGCCCTGGTGCGATCACACCTGGCGTATTGTGTACAGTTTTGGTCTCCTGACCTAAGGAAGGATATACTTGCCATAGAGGGAATGCAACGAAGATTCACCAGACAGTTCCTGGGATGGGGGCATTGTCCTATGAGGAGAGATTGAGTAGACTAGGCGTATATTCTCTAGAGATCAGAAGAATGAGAGTTGATCTCATTGAAACATACAAAATTCTTAGCGGGCTTGGACAGGGTAGATGCAGGGAGGATGTTTCCCCTGGCTGGGGAGTCCAGAACCAGGGGTCACAGTCTCAGAATAAGGGGTCGGCCATTTAGGACTGAGATGAAACATAGAAACATAGAAACATAGAAACATAGAAACATAGAAACATAGAAACATAGAAACAAGGAGCAGGAGTAGGCCATTCGGCCCGTCGAGCCTGCTCCGCCATTCAATACGATCATGGCTGATCATCCAAATCCAGTACCCTGTCCCTGCTTTAATCCCCACAGTACACATATCCCACCCTACCCCCGTAACCCCACGTATTTAATTCCCCCTAACATATCCCATCCTATCCCCATAACCCCACATATTTAATCCCCCCTAACACTAAGGGTCAATTTATCATAGCCAAATCAACCTAACCCGCACATTTTTGGACGGTGGGAGGAAACCGGAGCACCCGGAGGAAACCCACGCAGACACGGGGAGAATGTGCAAACTCCACACAGACAGTCACCCGAGGTCAGATTCGAACCCGGGTCTCTGGCGCTGTGAGGCACCAGCGCTAACCACTATGCCACCGTGTTGCCCACATGAGAAATGTCTTCACTCAGAGGGTGGTGAATCTTTGGCATTCTCTACCCCAGAGGGCTGTGGAGGCTCAGTCATTGAGTATATTCAGGACAGAGATCGATAGATTTTTGGATATTAAGGGAATCCAGGGATATAGGGATGGTGCGGGGGGGGGGGGGGGTTGGAATTCCAGACGGTGAGGCATAAAGCTGGTAAAAGCACAGCCAGCAAAAGGGATTGGAGGAAGTGCACAAGCGGCCAGAGTCAGGAACAGAGAGTTTGGGAGGGTGATGGCTAAGCTAGGCAACTCCTCAGAAAATTAAGCAGTCCATACCCACAGGCAGCAAGATCTGGACCACATTTAGACTTAGGCTGATAAGTGGCAAATAACATTCGTGCCACACAAGCGCCAGGCAATGATTATCTCCAACAAGCAAGAGTCTAGCCACCGCCCCTTGACATTCAATGGCATTACCATCGCCGAATCCCCCACCATCAATATCCTGGGGCTCACCATTGAACAGAAACTCAACTGGACCAGCCACATAAATACTGCGGCCACAAGTGGGTCAGAGACTGGGTATTCTGCAGCGAATGTTTCACCACCTGATTCCCCAAAGCCTTTCCACCATCTACAAGGCACAAGTAAGGAGTGTGATGGAATACTCTCCACTTGCCTGGATGAGTGCAGCTCCAACAACACTGAAGAAACTCCACACCATTCAGGCCAAAGCAGCCCGCTTGATTGGCACCCCATCCACCACCTTAAACATTCACTCCCTCCACCACCGGCGCCCCATGGCTACAGTGTATACCATCTACAAGATGCACTGCAGCAACTCGCCAAGGCTTCTTTGACAGCACCTCCCAAACCCGCGACCTCTACCACCTAGAAGGACAAGGGCAGCAGGCGCGTGGGAACACCACCACCTCCAAGTTCCCCTCCAAGTCACACACCATCCTGACTTGGAAACATAGTGCCTGCCATTCCTTCATCACTGAATCCTGGAACTCCCTTCCAAAACCACACTGGGTATACCTTCAAGAACTACAGCGGTTCAAGAAGGCGGCTCACCGCCACCTTCTCCAGGGCAATAAATGCTGGCCTTGCTGGTGACACCCCCATCCCAGAGACTCCAGTGTGATATTTGTATCCACGGGCAGGACCAAACCATGCAAGTCAGGAGCTCCTCTTCTGATGAGGCCCTCCCTACAGTGCTGTTGGGCCGTAGGCCAGGTCCCACATTCAGGACTTTAGTTTATGGTGAGTGGCCAGCAGCTCTTTGTGTTATGCCACATGATGAGAAGGTTCCAAGTTCATTTCCTGGTCTCTGTTCTCTTAACTGATGCTGGGGTGGTGTTGGGGTGTTCGAATTGAGCTAGAGGGGAGGTCCTCCTGATCAGTGCTGCCCTCTTCTCCCCCTTGTGTACCCTGCTGAAAGTAAAGACAGAATGTGATTTTGTTCTGTGTTGCTGTCTAGCTATAAATTGGCAGAGAACATTGATGCCCAGCTGAAGAGGATGGCCCAGGATCTGAAGGAAATTATCCAACATCTCAACACCACCAACAGCTCCTCCGAGATCAGCGATCCTGTAAGTGGATGCAGTATTAGCTGGTATAGAATTTACAATCTAGTAATCTATTTAGCCCATCAGACCTAGCTCTTTGGCTGGAGCTGTTACTCCAGTCCGCTTTCCCTGCCCATTCCCTTTATCCTTTTATATTCCTTATGAAATACTTTAAATGACATTACAGTCTCTACCTCAACAGCTCCTTGTGGTGAAGCATTCCATGTTCTAATAAACCTCTGTGAAAGCATTCCTTCTAACAACCCCCTCCTGATAATCCTCAGTTTATGCTCCTTTCGTTAACAATTCACCAGCTGGTGGGAACTGTCTTTCACACCTTCCAACTCCAAAGCCAGGATGGCTCAGTTTTTGTGTTACCACTGATCTGATTATTTGATGGTGTGACTGGCCAATCCAGAATATCAGGATTCTCTCTATAGGGGACCACTCACTGTATAATGTCAGGATTCCCCCTCTCTCTAGGGGACCACTCACTGTGTATATAATGTCAGGATTCTCTCTCTGTAGGGGATCACTCACTGTATATAATGGCCCGATAATTAGACCTAATACGCGAGAGTATGCACTGTGTACTCTCGCGTTTTAGGTCTCCAATTGCCGGTTTCCAGCATGCACTGCGCATGCGCGGGAAACCGGCACTTTGTGAATTCAAAAAGGGGCGGTTCCTAAGTGAACTGCGTGCACGCTACAGGCTGCGCGCACGCAGTGCACTTAGTGCTTTGAATGCGCAGGTAAGCATGGAAGATTTTACACATAAAGAAAGGAGGCGTAAGACCCTCTTAACAAGGTAAGTAGTTAATTAAGTTTTTTTAAAAATTTCAACAGGTTTATCTTTTTTAGAGACTTTAAAGAAAGGTAAGTTTATTTTTATAACTTTTAAAAATTTTAAATTTTTTCAAAATTTAGATTTTTGTTTAAAATGGTTAATTTATTTAACTATACTTATTTTATTAATGTGATGGCTTTTTTTAAATTTAATTGAGGTTTAGCTGTTCTTTTGGGGGGGGTATAGTATTCATAGCTTTGACAGCCCTTGCTGTCAAAACTATGAATGAAAGATGGTGTGCTGCCATTGGCTCTAACTGAATCACGTGATCCCAGAGCTCGCACGAACTAATTGCGTCTCTGGGTCACGCAAGCACTGCACAGCTGCAGCCTTGAAACAAGTTCGTGTGGGCCCGGAGGAAAAAGGTAGGCGCGGAGTGAGATAGCGCAGGGAAGCCTTACCCCCGCGTGAACACTCAGTGTTTAATTTCTGGGCCATTGTCAGGATTCTCTCTCTATATGGAACCACTCACTGTGTATATAATGTCAGGATTCTCTCTCTCTCTAGGGGATCTCTCACTGTGTATATAATGTCAGGATTCCCTCTCTCTATAGGGGATCACTCACTGTATATAATGTCAGGATTCCCCCTCAATCGGGGTCCAGTCACACGGACATCTTCGGCAGGTAATGGTCCAAATGATGCCCCTGCCGTGTTTTTTTAAGAATCCCAATACCACCATTACATAGTATTACATAAATGGGGCATTTGGCCCAGCTGGTCTATGCCGGTGTTTATGCTCCACACGAGCCTCCTTTCTTCTTCTAAGCTCATCAGAATATCTTTCTATTGCTTTCTCCCTCATGTGCTTATCTCTTAGGCAGTCCCTCGCAACTGAGGATGACTTGCTTCCACATTGAAAATGAGTTCTCAGGTGACTGAGTCCAATGCGGGACCTACAGTCTCTGTCACAGGTGGGGCAGGCGGTGGTTGAAGGGGCGGTTGGGTGGGGTGCTTGGGGTGACGTGCGCTCCTTCCGCTGGTTGCGCTTGGCTTCTGCTTGCTCCTGGCGAAGAGACTCGGTGTTCGGCGCCTTCCCGGATGCTTCTCCTCCACTTTGTGCGGTCTTGGGTCAGGGATTCCCAGGTGTCAGTGGGGATGTTGCACTTTTTCAAGGAGGCTTTGAGGGTGTCCTTGAAGCGTTTCCTCTGCCCAGCTGGGGCTCTCTTGCCGTGTCGGAGCTCCGAGTAGAGCACCTGTTTTGGGGAGTCTCGTACTGGGGATGCGGCCCGTCCATCGGAGCTGATCGAGCGGTGGTCAATGTTGGCCTGAGCGAGAATATTGACGGTGCGCCTATCCCGCCAATGGATTTGCAGCATCTTGCGGAGGCAGCGTTGGTGGTACCTCTCCAGTGCTTTGAGGTGCCTGCTGTACATGGTCCATGTCGCTGAAGCATACAGGAGGGCAGGAATCACTACTGCTCTGTGGACCGTGAGCTTGGTGCCAGGTTTGAGGTCCTGGTCTTCAAACACACTCCCTCAGGCGACCAAAGGCTGCACTAGCACACTGAAGGACTTCGTCATCGACGTCTGCCCTTGTTGACGGTAGGTTCCCGAGGTATGGAAAGTGTCCAAGGCCTCGTCGTGGATTTTGATAATCGGGGGGCAGTACTGTGTGGCGGGGGCAGGTAGGTAGAGGACCTTTGTCTTACGGATATTTAGTGTAAGGCCCATGCTCTCATACACTTTGGTGCAGGTGTTGACGATGGTTTGGAGTTCGACCTCCGAGTGTGCGCAGACGCAAGCATCGTCTGCATACTGTAATTCGATGACCGAGGATGGGATGACCTTGGATCTGGACTGGAGGCGACGGAGGTTGAACAGTTTCTCGTTTGTTCTGTAGATTAGCTCCACTCCAGCGGGGAGCTTACTGAGGGTGAGATGGAGCATTGCAGCAAGGAAGAAAGAGAAGAGTGTTGGTGCGATGACACAGCCTTGCTTGACCCCGGTCCGTACGTGAATTGGGTCTGTGGTCGATCCGTTGGTCAGGATCACGGCTTGCATGTCGTCGTGTAGCAGGTGGAGGATGGTGACAAACTTTTGGGGGCAGCCGAATTTGAGGAGGACACTCCATAATCCCTCACAGTTGACAGTGTCAAAGAAGGCCATGTACAGCGGTTGGTGCTGTTCCCTGCATTTCTCTTGTAGTTGACACGCGGTGAAGATCATGTCCATTGCGCCCCTTAGTGGGCAGAATCCACATTGCGACTCGGAGGAGCTCTTCAGCCACTGGGAGAAGGCAATTGAGGAGGATTCTTGCGATGACTTTCCCTGTGGCAGACAGCAGGGAAACTCCTCTGTAATTACCGCAATCGGACTTGTCACCTTTCTTGAAGATGGTCACGATTACGGCGTCTGAGATCCCCTGGCATGCTCTCCTCCTTCCAAATAAGAGAAATTAGTTCATGTATTTGCGCAATAGTGCTTCTCTGCCATGCTTTAACGCCTCGGCGGGGATTCCATCTGCTCCTGAGGCCTTGTTGTTCTTCAGTTGTTGGCTGGCCTTTTCAACCTCATGCAGGGCTGGGGTTGTGCTGAGGTGCTGGCGGGTAGCATGCTGCGGGATGGAGTCGAGGACACTCTAGTCGAAGACACCGTCTCGGTTAAGGAGATCTTTGAAGTGCTCCTTCCAGCGGGCACTGACTGCCTCTCTGTCCTTGATGAGTACCTCTCCGTTCTTGGCCCGCAGTGGGATAGGGCCTTGGGTGCTTGGGCTGCAGGTGGTCATGTGCATGTGCTTATCTAGCTTCCCTTTAAATGCATCTATGCTATTCACCTCAACCACTCCCTGTGGTAGCAAGTTCCACATTCTCACCACTCTGGGTAAAGAAATTTCTCCTGAATTCCCTGTTAGGTTTATTAGTGATTAGATTTATGGCCCCCCAGTTCTAGTCTTTCCTGCAAGTGGAAACATCTTCTCTACGTCTACCCTCTCAAACCCTTTCATAATTTTCAAGACCTCTATCGGGTCACCCCTCAGTCTTTTTTCTAGAGAAAAGAGCCCCATCTTGATAGGTATATCCTCTCAGTTCTGGTATCATCCTAGTAATCTTTTTTGGACCTTCTCCAGTGCCTCGATATCCTTTTTATAATGTGAAGACCAGAACTGTGCACAGTACTCCAAGTGTGGTCTAACCAAAGTTCGATCCAAGTTTAACCTAACTCTCTGCTTTTCAGTTCTATCCCTCTCGATGAACCCCAGTGCTTTGTTTGCTTTTTTTAATGGCCTGATTAACCTGCGTTGCTACTTTGTGTATTTGTCCCCCCCCAGATCCTCTGCTCCTCTGCCCCATTTTAGACACTTATTTTCCCAGGAGTAAGTGGCCTCCTTATTCTTCCTACCAAAATGTACCCCCTCACACTTATCCATTTAGAAGTTCATTGCCATTTACATGCCCATTCTGCAGGTTTATTAATGTCTTCCTGTATTTTGTCACAGCCCTCCTCTGTATTAATTATACCCCCAATTTGATGGCGTCTGCAAATTTTGAAATTGTACCTCCGATTCCAGAGTCCAAATTGTTGATGTAAATGGTGAACAGCAGTGGTCCCAGCGCCATGTATGTGGACTGGAACTAAAATCAGTGGGCAATTTGTATCCCTGTAGATTCAGGGGTGCAGCAGAAGTGATGCTGACATGAATATTTGGGGTCATTGGGCGAAGATTGTAGAGCGACTGCTCTGCCGGGTCGCAGCAAATGATCATTTTAAAATCTATATTCCATTATTGCAGCCAGCCTAGCTCTCCAAAAAAACCTGATGAACTATTCTTTAAATGTCATGTCTTCAGGTTTAAGTTGGGTTACTTGAAGAATAAAATGTTCCTAGTTGACCCACTCTCCTGTTATTTGAAGTACTAATTGAACTGGAAACCTTTTCAGCATTCCCGTGCCGAGCCTCTTGAATACACCGCTGCCCTGTACTGCTTGGTGCCGTGTATGTGCAGCGCTGCCAGTCCAGGCTCCAGGCACCCGGCAGTGTTCAAAGTGCGAATGGTTTAAGTATGGCATTGTGTAGAGCAAGTGCTGCTAACATTGTCGGAATGGGTTACAAGATTTATTAAACAATCACATCACATTGGGTCGATTGGGCTTCTACTCGCTGGAGTTTAGAAGAATGAGAGGGGATCTCATTGAAACTTATAAAATTCTGACAGGACAGGACAAACTAGATGCAGGAAGGATGTTCCCGATGGTCGGGGAGTCAAGAACCAGGGGTCACAGTCTAAGGATAAGGGGTAAGCCATTTAGGACAGAAATGAGGAGGAATTTCTTCAGAGAGTGGTGAACCTGTGGAATTCTCTGCCACAGAAAGCAGTAAAGGCTAATTCATTAAATAGATTCAAGAAGGAGTTAGATATATTTCTTAAGGCTAAAGGGATATGGGGAGAAAGCAGGGACAGGGGACTGAATTTGGATGATCAGCCATGATCGCATTGAATGGCGGAGCAGGCTAGAGGGGCCGAATGGCCGCCTCCTATCTTCTATGATTCTACTTTCTCGTGTTCTGCTCTCTGACTTTCCTCTTTTTCAGCTGCAACAAATTTGCAAAATTCTCAATGCACACATGGATTCTCTGCAGTGGATCGACCAGAGCTCAGGTACTCATTACCGCTTTCTTGGGCTGCCTTTAAAAAGGCTTCAAATACAGTGGGGCAGAAATTCCGATCCCTACGGGTGTGTACGCGCTGGCATGTGCTGGAAACCGGCATTTCCGATCTGTCAAGAAAGCTCTTAACAGATCCTCCGGCTGCCCGGGAGAAGGGCCTCTGCGAGCGGACAGTTCCATTTTTTGGAGACCCTTTGCCCGCAGAAAACACTTACAATTCTTGCGCCTGGGCAAAGCAGGCATAAGGCCTGCTTTTACCAGGATAAGAGTTGAAAAAAGTTTAAAAAAAAATTAATTTCCAGTGATTTATCATTTTAAAATACTTTAAAGAAACTTAAGTTTATTTTTAGTCCTGTTAAAAACTTTAATTTTTTTCAAAAAATAAATTTTTTGTTTAAAATACTTAATTTATGGTAATTTAGTCATTTTAAAAATGTGATTTTTAAAATTTATTTAAAGTTTTGCTATGTTTTGGGGGTGATTTCTATTCATATATTTGACAGGTCTTCCTGTCAAATGTATGAAGGGAGATTCCCTTCTAATTGGCTCCCCATGGCCCACGTGACCCCAGGGACGCTGCAAACCGCCTGCGCCTCCGGGATACGTGGGCCCTGCGCACCGGCAGTTTGGAGAGGCCCAGCAGCGGAACTCTGCGCCTCCCAGGAGCCCTCCGGACAGGGCGCAGATTTTTCCAGATCGCAGCCCTCCGCCCGCAGGAGGCCTGTGATCGGAATTTCTGGGCCAGTATATTCAAAAGAGCTAGAAGCTCGAGTACTGCAGATGTGTATACTCAGACCCGGATGTGTCCCAGCTACTTCTGTCTGTTTTTCTTTAACTATCTGATTTTCAAAGTTCTCCCATTACCAAAGTTTCCTGTGAAACTCTCCACTGGAGTGTCCGTGTTGACTCAGTGGGCGGCACTCTCGCCTCTGAGTCAGAAGGTTATGGGTTTAAGTCCTACTCCAGAGACGTGAGCACATAATCCAGGCTGACACTCCCAGTGCAGTACCGAGGGAGTGCTGCACTGTTGGAGGTGCTGTCTTTTGGATGAGACGTTAAACCGAGGCCCCGTCTCAGGTGGATGTAAAAGATCCCATGGCACTATTTTGAAGAGCAAGATAGTTCTCACGGTCTCCTGGCCAATAATTTTCCCTCAACCAACATCACTAAACAGATACAATAGCAAAATACTGCGGATGCTGAAATCCGAAATTACAACCGAAAATGCTGGAAATACTCAGCAGGTCAGGCAGCATCGAGGAGAGAGAAACAGAGTTAACGTTTCAGGTTGAAGACCCTTCATCAGAACTGGAAAAGGTTAGAGAAGTAACAGATTTTTAAGCAACTGCAGGGGCAGGGAAAGGGAGGAGAGGAGGAAAGAACAAAAGGGAGGGACTGATTGGCTGGAATGCAGGAGAGATTGACTGACAAAAGGGATGATGGTGCAAGGCAACAGGAGAAGGTAATGGGACAAGTTAAGAAACAAAAGATGGCTCGAGATGAAGTGTAAATGGTGATGGCAGAATCATCAACTGCTACCATGTGAGGGAAAAAAGGGGGAAATATAGGGGCCGAGGTTATAGTCTGAAATTGTTGAACTCAATGTTGAGTCCAGAAGGCTGTAAAGTGCCGAATCGAAAGAAGAGGTGCTGTTCCTCGAGCTTACGTTGAGCTTCATTGGAACAATGTAAGAGACCGAGGACGGAGAGATCGGAGTGGAGCGGAGAATTAAAGTGACAGGCGACCAGAAGCTCGGGGTCACGCAATGGAGGTGTTTCGCAAAGCGGTCACCCAATCTGCGTTTGGTGGTCTCAATGTAGAGGAGGCTGCATTGTGAGCAGCGAATACAGTATACTAAATTGCAAGCAGTGGCGGCCATTTAAGGAGATATTTCATAACTCAACAAAAATATATTCCAGTGAGAGTTTACGAGAAGGGAGCACCATCCGTGGCTAACTAAGGAAGTAAAGGATGGTATCAAATTGAAAACGAAGGCATACAATGTTGCCAAGATTGGTGGGAGACCAGAGGATTGGGAATTTTTTTTTAAACCAGCAAAGGATGACTAAAAAAAAATAGAGAAGATGAATTATGAGAGTAAGCTGGCAAGAAACATTAAAACAGATAGTAAGAGCTTCTACAGGTATATTAAAAGGAAGAGAGTAGCTAAAGTAAGCGTTGGTCCCTTAGAGGATGAGACTGGGGAATTAATAATGGGGAACGTGGAAATGGCAGAGACTCTGAACAAATATTTTGTATCTGTCTTCACGGTAGAAGACACGAACAACATCCCAATAATGGATAATCAAGGGGCCACAGGGAGGGGGGAACTAAAGACAATCACTATCACTAAGGAAAAAGTCCTTGGTAAAATAATGGGACTAAAAGACAAGTCCCCTGGACCAGATGGCCTGCATCCCAGGGTCTTAAAAGAAGTGGCTGCAGAGATAGTGGATGCATTGGTTGCAATCTACCAAAATTCCCTGGACTCTGGAGAGGTCCCAGTGGATTGGAAAATCGCAAATGTAACACCCCTATTTAAGAAAGGAGGGAGACAGAAAGCAGGAAACTATAGACCAGTAAGCCTAACCTCTGTCGTTGGGAAAATGCTGGAGTCCTTCATTCAGGAAGCAGTAGCAGGGCATTTGGAAAATCATAATGCAGTTAAGCAGAGTCAGCATGGTTTTATGAAAGGGAAATGATGTTTAACAAACTTGCTGGAGTTCTTTGAGGATGTAACGAGCAGGGTAGACAAAGGTGAGCCAGTGGATGTGGTGTATTTAGATTTCCAGAAGGCATTCGATAAGGTGCCACATAAAAGGTGACTGCATAAGATAAGAGCTCACGGAGTTGGGGGTAATATATCAGCATAGATAGAGAATTGGCTAACTAACAGAAAGCAGAGAGTCGGGATAAATGGGTCATTTTCCGGTTGGCAAACGGTAACTAGTGGGGTGCCACAGGGATCGGTGCTGGGGCCTCAACTATTTACAATCTACATTAATGACTTGGATGAAGGGACAGAGTGTAATGTCGCCAAGTTTGCAGATGATACAAAGATGGGTGGGAAAGCAAGTTGTGCAGAGGACTCAAAGAATCTGCAAAGGGATATAGACAGGCTAAGTGAGTGGGCAAACATTTGGCAGATGGAGTATAATGTGGGAAAGTGTGAGCTTATACACTTCAGCAGGAAAAATAAAAAAGCAAATTATTGTTTAAATGGAGAGAGATTACAAAATGCTACAGTTCAGAGGGACCTGGGGGTCCTTGTGCATGAAACACAAAGTTAGCAAGTAATCAAAAAGGCAAATGGAATGTTGGCCTTTATTTCAAAGGGGTTGGAGTATAAAAGCAGGGCAGTCCTGCTACAACTGTACAAGATATTGGTGAGTTTTGGTCTCCTTATTTAAGGAAGGATATACTTGCATTGGAGGCAGTTCAGAGACGATTCACTTGGTTAATTCCAGAGATGAGGGGGTTGACTTATGAGGAAAGTTTGAGCAGGCTGGGCCTATACTCATTGGAATTTAGAAGAATGAGAGGGGATCTTATTGAAACATATAAGATACTGAGGGGGCTCGACAAGGTAGAGGCAGAGAGGATGTTTCCCCTTGTGGGGAAATCTAGAACGCGAGGGCACAGTTTCAGAATAAAGGGTCGCCCTTTTAGAACTGAGATGAGGAGGAATTTCTTCTGAGGGTCGTAAATCTGTGGAATTCTCTGCCCCAGAGAGTTGTGGAGGCTGGGTCATTAAATACATTTAAGGTGGAGATGGACAGATTTTTACAAGATAAGGGAGTGAAGGGTTATGGGGAGCAGGCAGGGAAGTGGCTTTGAGCCCAAGATCAGCCATGATCTTATTGAATGGCGGAGCAGGCTCGAGGGGCCAAGTGGCCTATTCCTGCTCCTATTTCTTATGTACAAGTAAATCGCTGTTTCACCTGGAAGGAGTGTTTGGGGCCCTGGACAGTGGGAAGGGAGGAGGTAAAAGGGCAGGTGTTGCATCTCCTGCGCTTGCATGGGAAGGTGCCAGGGGAAGGGGTGTTCGGGGTGATAGAGGAGTGGACCAGGGTGTTGTGGGGGGAGTGGTCCCTTCGGAATCCCGAAAGGGGAGGTGAGGGGAAGATGTGTTTGGTGGTGGGATCACGCTGGAGGTGGTGGAAATGACACAGGATCCGTTGAATGTGGAGGCTGGTGGGGTGAAAGGTGAGGACAAGGGGAACCCTATCATGGTGCTGGGAGGGAGGGGAAGGGGCGAGAGCAGAAGTGCGGGAAATGGAACGGACACGGTCAAGGGCCGTGTTAACCACGGTAGAGGGGAATTCTCGGTTGAGGAAAAAGGAAGACATACCGGAAGCACGAGTATGGAAGGTGGCATCGTCAGAGCAGATGTGGCGGAGACGGAGAAACTGGGAAAATGGAATAGATTTCTTGCAGGAAGTGGGGTGGGAGGAAGTGTAGTCCAGGTAGCTGTGGGAGTCAGTGGGCTTGTAGTGGATGTTGGTCGATAGCTTATCCCCAGAAACAGATTATCTGCTCATCATCACATTGCTGTTTGTGGGAGCTTGCTGTGCACAAATTGGCTGCTGTGTTTCCTACATTACAACAGTGACTACATTTCAAAAGTACTTCATTGGCTGTAAAGCGCTTTGGGAC
This sequence comes from Squalus acanthias, assembly GCA_030390025.1. Taxonomy (NCBI): domain Eukaryota; kingdom Metazoa; phylum Chordata; class Chondrichthyes; order Squaliformes; family Squalidae; genus Squalus; species Squalus acanthias. The sequence continues at coordinate 77,779,895 of CM059430.1, read as the reverse complement.
ATCCTGAGGCCCTGAAAGGTGCTGTAGAAATCCAAGTTCTTTCATCCTTTAACACAGAGCTGAGGGATTCAAACACTGCCTGCTCTTTCAAGTCCTTCAAACTTCTCCTGGGTTTGCTATTGGTCTAAGATCTGACTACTCGCACTGCCACCAGCTTTGGGTCAAGAGGAGTGGGGTTAGTGCAGGGGGTACTGCAGGGGATCATCTTTCCTTCACCCCTGTGCATTTGCTCTGCTATCCTGCAGAACCAGAAGGAATTGTCCTCAATTAGATTTGAGTTCCATTTACAGAGCTCCTGCAGGTTAAACTGGAGCACATGGGCGGGGGAGAGGAGGGCCCTGTCCTGACCGGAGGGAGGGGCGGGGAGAGGAGGGCCCTGTCCTGACCGGAGGGAGGGGCGGGGGAGAGGAGGGCCCTGTCCTGACCGGAGGGAGGGGAGGGGAGAGGAGGGCCGTGCCCGGAGGGAGGGGAGGGGAGAGGAGGGCCGTGCCCGGAGGGAGGGGAGGGAGAGGAGGGCCGTGCTCGGAGGGAGGGGAGAGGAGGGCCGTGCCCGGAGGGAGGGGAGGGGAGAGGAGGGCCGTGCCCGGAGGGAGGGGACGGGAGAGGAGGGCCGTGCCCGGAGGGAGGGGACGGGAGAGGAGGGCCGTGCCCGGAGGGAGGGGAGGGGCGAGGAGGGCCGTGCCCGGAGGGAGGGGAGGGGAGAGGAGGGCCGTGCCCGGAGGGAGGGGAGAGGAGGGCCGTGCCCGGAGGGAGGGGAGGGGAGAGGAGGGCCGTGCCCGGAGGGAGGGGAGGGGAGAGGAGGGCCGTGCCCGGAGGGAGGGGAGGGGAGAGGAGGGCCGTGCCCGGAGGGAGGGGAGAGGAGGGCCGTGCCCGGAGGGAGGGGAGGGGAGGGGAGAGGAGGGCCGTGCCCGGAGGGAGGGGAGGGGAGAGGAGGGCCGTGCCCGGAGGGAGGGGAGGGGAGAGGAGGGCCGTGCCCGGAGGGAGGGGAGGGGAGAGGAGGGCCGTGCCCGGAGGGAGGGGAGGGGAGAGGAGGGCCGTGCCCGGAGGGAGGGGAGGGGAGAGGAGGGCCGTGCCCAGAGGGAGGGGAGGGGAGAGGAGGGCCGTGCCCGGAGGGAGGGGAGGGGAGAGGAGGGTCGTGCCCGGAGGGGAGGGGAGAGGAGGGCCGGGGAGGGGAGGGGAGGGGAGGGGAGGGGAGAGGAGGGCCGTGCCCGGAGGGAGGGGAGGGGAGAGGAGGGCCGTGCCCGGAGGGAGGGAAGGGGAGGGGAGAGGAGGGCCGTGCCCGGAGGGAGGGAAGGGGAGGGGAGAGGAGGGCCGTGCCCGGAGGGAGGGAGGGAAGGGGAGGGGAGAGGAGGGCCGTGCCCGGAGGGAGGGGAGGGGGAGAGGAGGGCCGTGCCCGGAGGGAGGGAAGGGAGGGGAGAGGAGGGCCGTGCCCGGAGGGAGGGAAGGGGAGGGGAGAGGAGGGCCGTGCCCAGAGGGAGGGGAGGGGAGAGGAGAGGAGGGCCGTGCCCGGAGGGAGGAAGGGGAGAGGAGGGCCGTGCCCGGAGGGAGGGGAGGGGAGAGGAGGGTCGTGCCCGGAGGGGAGGGGAGAGGAGGGCCGTGCCCGGAGGGAGGGAAGGGGAGGGGAGGGGAGAGGAGGGCCGTGCCCGGAGGGAGGGGAGGGGGAGAGGAGGGCCGTGCCCGGAGGGAGGGAAGGGGAGGGGAGAGGAGGGCCGTGCCCGGAGGGAGGGAAGGGGAGGGGAGAGGAGGGCCGTGCCCGGAGGGAGGGAGGGAAGGGGAGGGGAGAGGAGGGCTGTGCCCGGAGGGAGGGGAGGGGAGAGGAGGGCCGTGCCCGGAGGGAGGGAAGGGGAGGGGAGAGGAGGGCCGTGCCGGAGGGAGGGAGGGGAGGGGAGAGGAGGGCCGTGCCCGGAGGGAGGGGAGGGGAGGGGAGGGCCGTGCCCGGAGGGAGGGAAGGGGAGGGGAGAGGAGGGCCGTGCCCGGAGGGAGGGAAGGGGAGGGGAGAGGAGGGCCGTGCCCGGAGGGAGGGGAGGGGAGAGGAGAGGAGGGCCGTGCCGGAGGGAGGGGAGGGGAGAGGAGGGCCGTGCCCGGAGGGAGGGGAGGGGAGAGGAGGGCCGTGCCCGGAGGGAGGGGAGGGGAGAGGAGGGCCGTGCCCGGAGGGAGGGGAGGGGAGAGGAGGGCCGTGCCCAGAGGGAGGGGAGGGGAGAGGAGGGCCGTGCCCGGAGGGAGGGGAGGGGAGAGGAGGGCCGTGCCCGGAGGGAGGGGAGGGGAGAGGAGGGCCGTGCCCGGAGGGAGGGGATGGGAGGGCCGTGCCCGGAGGGAGGGAAGGGGAGGGGAGAGGAGGGCCGTGCCCGGAGGGAGGGAGGGAAGGGGAGGGGAGAGGAGGGCCGTGCCCGGAGGGAGGGGAGGGGAGAGGAGGGCCGTGCCCGGAGGGAGGGAAGGGGAGGGGAGAGGAGGGCCGTGCCCGGAGGGAGGGAGGGGAGGGGAGAGGAGGGCCGTGCCCGGAGGGAGGGGAGGGGAGGGGAGGGCCGTGCCCGGAGGGAGGGAAGGGGAGGGGAGAGGAGGGCCGTGCCCGGAGGGAGGGAAGGGGAGGGGAGGGCCGTGCCCGGAGGGAGGGGAGGGGAGAGGAGGGCCGTGCCCGGAGGGAGGGGAGGGGAGAGGAGGGCCGTGCCCGGAGGGAGGGGAGGGGAGAGGAGGGCCGTGCCCGGAGGGAGGGGAGGGGAGAGGAGGGCCGTGCCCGGAGCGAGGGGAGGGGAGCGGAGGGCCGTGCCCGGAGGGAGGGGAGGGGAGAGGAGGGCCGTGCCCGGAGGGAGGGGAGGGGAGAGGAGGGCCGTGCCCGGAGGGAGGGGAGGGGAGAGGAGGGCCGTGCCCGGAGGGAGGGGATGGGAGGGCCGTGCCCGGAGGGAGGGGAGGGGAGAGGAGGGCCGTGCCCGAGGGGAGGGGAGCGGAGGGGAGGGCCGTGCCCGGAGGGAGGGGAGGGGAGAGGAGGGCCGTGCCCGGAGGGAGGGGAGGGGAGAGGAGGGCCGTGCCCGGAGGGAGGGGAGGGGAGAGGAGGTCCGTGCCCTGATTTAGAATTGAGCCACACTGACCCAGGACCCAGCAGGGTTTCCTGATCTCAATAAAACAGCAGTTGAGATGCTGTAATTGTCCTCAACACTCCTGAGGTAAGTGAGGGGAATTGGCCTGGATTCCCACGTCTGATTGCTCTCCAGTGAATCCTGGCGAAAGTGCAGATCAGGTTCAAGTCAACCCTGATTTCCCCCACAAGGTTCAGTGTCCAACCAGGACTCGCTGTTTAATCTCAAGTAGAGAATGGTCACTTGCGTGCAGTAATGTGGAGATAGTCCATGAAAGGGGGGACACATCTTGGTCAGTGTGTACCTTTCATGGCCCTTGACCCTGTGAGGTCTTGTTGAAGAGCTGTTGTGGAAGAGGACTGGATTCACACTTGGTCTCTGATTGCACCATGCTGCTGAGCTCCTCCACTTCCTGCCCTTTCTCGCTAATAGTCTCTTTGCCTTTCCTCAGTCTTGCTGCAGAAGAAAGTGGAGGATGTCTCGAAACAATTTGAAGTGCGACGGAAGGAGCAGGAGAGGAACTGCAGAATTACTTTTGACTGAATCCTACCAGGATTTCACTTGCTCCAGGAACCTGTAACTTTCTTTAACTTTTTTTCAATAAAGAATCCCATTATCACTCGGCAGGTGTGAGACTCGCTGTGTAAAGGTTTGATGCCAAGTCTGGATTTCAAACTATTAGATGATTGGAAGGGGCGAGCAATGCTGTGAGGTTCTGCAAGGGAATGTTAGTGTAGGAGACTGTGCTGGAATCGAGACGCCAAGAGAAGGAATATGCTGTCTGGTGGGAGGGTCATCGGTATAGTGAGGGGGACGGGGTACAGTGTGCAGTGAGGGGGACGGGGTACAGTGTGCAGTGAGGGGGACGGGGTACAGTGTGCAGTGAGGGGGACGGGGTACAGTGTGCAGTGAGGGGGACGGGGTACGGTGTGCAGTGAGGGGGACGGGGTACGGTGTGCAGTGAGGGGGACGGGGTACGGTGTGCAGTGAGGGGGACGGGGTACGGTGTGCAGTGAGGGGGACGGGGTACGGTGTGCAGTGAGGGGGACGGGGTACGGTGTGCAGTGAGGGGGACGGGGTACGGTGTGCAGTGAGGGGGACGGGGTACGGTGTGCAGTGAGGGGGACGGGGTACGGTGTGCAGTGAGGGGGACGGGGGTACGGTGTGCAGTGAGGGGGACGGGGTACGGTGTGCAGTGAGGGGGACGGGGTACGGTGTGCAGTGAGGGGGACGGGGTACGGTGTGCAGTGAGGGGGACGGGGTACGGTGTGCAGTGAGGGGGACGGGGTACGGTGTGCAGTGAGGGGGACGGGGTACGGTGTGCAGTGAGGGGGACGGGGTACGGTGTGCAGTGAGGGGGACGGGGTACGGTGTGCAGTGAGGGGGACGGGGTACGGTGTGCAGGGAGGGGGACGGGGTACGGTGTGCAGGGAGGGGGACGGGGGACTGGGTGCAGGGAGGGGGACGGGGTGCAGGGGGGGGACGGGGTGCAGGGGGGACGGGGGACGGGGTGCAGGGGGGGACGGGGGACGGGGTGCAGGGGGGGACGGGGGACGGGGTGCAGGGGGGGGGGACGGGGTGCAGGGGGGGGGACGGGGTGCAGGGGGGGGGGCGGGGTGCAGGGGGGGGGGACGGGGTGCAGGGGGAGGGACGGGGTACAGTGTGTAGTGAGAGGGACGGGGTACAGTGTCATAGAACATAGAACAGTACAGCACAGTACAGGCCCTTCGGCCCTCGATGTTGTGCCGAGCATTGTCCGAGACCAAGATCAAGCTATCACACTCCCTATCACTCTGGTGTGCTCCATGTGCTTATCCAATAACCGCTTGAAAGTTCCTAAAGTGTCCGACTCCACTATCACAGCAGGCAGTCCATTCCACACCCCAACCACTCTCTGAGTAAAGAATCTACCTCGGACATCCCTTCTATATCTCCCCCCATGCACCTTATAGTTATGCCCCCTTGTAACAGCTGCCTCTACCCGAGGAAATAGTCTCTGAACATCCACTCTATCTATCCCCCTCATCATCTTATAAACCTCTATTAAGTCGCCTCTCATCCTCCTCCGCTCTAAAGAGAAAAGCCCCAACTCCCTCAATCTTTCCTCATAAGACCTCCCCCCCCCCAAACCAGGCAGCATCCTGGTAAATCTCCTTTGCACTCTTTCCAATGCTTCCACGTCCTTCCTATAGTGAGGTGACCAGAACTGCACACAATATTCCAAATGTGGTCTCACCAAGGTCCTGTACAGTTGCAGCATAACCTCACGGTTCTTAAACTCAAACCCTCTGTTAATAAACGCCAACACACCATAGGCCTTCTTTACTGCTCTATCCACTTGCGTGGCAACCTTCAGAGATCTGTGGATATGAACCCCCAGATCCCTCTGCTCCTCCACGTTCCTCAGAACCCTGCCGTTGACCCTGTAATCCTTATTCAAATTTGCCCTACCAAAATGAATCACCTCGCACTTATCAGGGTTAAATTCCATCTGCCATTTTTCGGCCCAGCTCTGCATCCTATCAATGTCTCTTTGCAGCCTACAACTGCCCTCCACCTCATCCACTACTCCACCAATCTTGGTGTCATCAGCAAATTTACTGATCCACCCTTCAGTCCCCTCCTCCAAGTCATTGATACAAATCACAAACAGCAGAGGACCCAGCACCGACCCCTGTGGCACACCGCTGGTAACTGGTCTCCAGTCCGAAAATGTTCCATCCACCACCACCCTCTGCCTTCTATGAGATAGCCAGTTACTTATCCAATCGGCCAAATTTCCCTCTATCCCACAACTCCTTACTTTCTTCATGAGACGACCATGGGGAACCTTATCAAACGCCTTACTAAAATCCATGCATACGACATCAACTGCTCTACCTTCATCTACACACTTAGTTACCTCCTCAAAGAATTCAATCAAATTTGTTAGGCAAGACTTACCCTTCACGAATCCGTGTTGACTATCCCTGATTAAGTTGCCCCTTTCCAAATGGTCATAAATCCTATCCCTCAGGACCTTTTCCATTATCTTACCAACCACCGAAGTAAGACTAACCGGCCTATAATTACCAGGGTCATTCCTATTTCCTTTCTTGAAGAGAGGAACAACATTCGCCACTCTCCAGTCCTCTGGCACCATCCCCGTGGACAGTGAGGACCCAAAGATCAAAGCCAGAGGCTCTGCAATCTCCTCCCAAAGAATCCTAGGATATATCCCATCTGGCCCAGGGGACTTATCGACCCTCAGGTTCTTCAAAATTGCTAAAACATCTTCCCTCAGAACATCTACCACCTCCAGCCTATCCACCTTTATCACACTCTCATCCTCAAGAACATGGCCCCTCTCCTCAGTGAACACTGACGAAAAGTATTCATCACCTCTCCTATCTCTTCTGACTCCATGCACAAGTTCCCACTACTGTCCTTGACCGGCCCTACCCTCACCCTGGTCATTCTTTTATTTCTCACATAAGAGTAAAAAGCCTTGGGGGTTTTTCTTGATCCGACCCGCCAAGGACTTCTCATGCCCCCTCCTAGCTCTCCTAAGCTCTTTTTTTAGCTCATTCCTTGCTACCTTGTACCCCTCAATCGACCCAACTGAACCTTGTTTTCTCATCCTAACATACGCTTCCTTTTTCCTCTTGACTAGACATTCAACCTCTTTTGTGAACCATGGTTCTCTCACTCGGCCATTTCCTCCCTGCCTGACAGGGACATACCTATCAAGGACACGCAGTAATTGCTCCATGAAAAAGCTCCACTTTTCGTTTGTGCCTTTCCCTGATAGTTTCTGTTCCCATCTTATACTCCCTAATTCTTGCCTAATCGCATCATAATTACCCCTCCCCCAATTATAAACCCTGCCCTGCCGTATGGCCCTATCCCTCTCCATTGCAATAGTGAAAGTTACCGAATTGTGGTCACTATCTCCAAAGTGCTCTCCCACATACAAATCAAACACTTGGCCCGGTTCATTACCCAGTACCAAATCCAACGTGGCCCCACCTCTTGTCGGCCTATCCACATATTGTGTCAGGAAACCTTCCTGCACACACTGTGCAAAAACTGTCCCATCCGAACTGTTTGACCTATAAAGGTTCCAATCAATATTTGGAAAGTTGAAGTCACCCATGACAACTACTCTGTGACCTCCACACCTATTCATAATCTGCTTTGCAATTTCTTCCTCCACATCTTTATTACTATTTGGGGGCCTGTAGAAAACTCCTAACAACGTGACCGCTCCTTTCCTATTTCTAACTTCAGCCCATATTACCTCAGACGGCAGATCCCCCTCGAACTGCCTTTCTGCTGCTGTAAAACTATCCTTGATTAACAATGCTACTCCTCCACCTTTCTTACCAACTTCCCTACTCTTACTGAAACATCAATACCCCGGAACTTCCAACAACCATTCCTGTCCCTGTTCTAACCATGTCTCCGTAATGGCCACCACATCGTAGTCCCAAGTACCAATCCACGCTCCAAGTTCTCCTACCTTATTCCGGATGCTCCTTGCATTGAAGTAGACACACTTCAAGCCATCTTCCTGTCTGCCGGTACATTCCTGCGACCTTGATACCCTCCTCAGTACCTCCCTACACTCACCACTGGGTGAGAGGGACGGGGTACAGTGTGTAGTGAGAGGGATGGGGTACAGTGTGTAGTGAGAGGGACGGGGTACAGTGTAGTGAGGGGGACGGGGTACAGTGTGTAGTGAGAGGGACGGGGTACAGTGTGTAGTGAGGGGGACGGGGTACAGTGTATAGTGAGAGGGACGGGGTACAGTGTAGTGAGGGGGACGGGGTACAGTGTAGTGAGGGGGACGGGGTACAGTGTGTAGTGAGAGGGACGGGGTACAGTGTGTAGTGAGGGGGACGGGGTACAGTGTATAGTGAGAGGGACGGGGTACAGTGTAGTGAGGGGGACGGGGTACAGTGTAGTGAGGGGGACGGGGTACAGTGTGTAGTGAGAGGGACGGCGTACAGTGTCGGGAGGGGGACGGGGTACAGTGTGCAGTGAGGGGGACGGGGTACAGTGTGTAGTGAGCGGGACGGGGTACAGTGTGTAGTGAGAGGGACGGGGTACAGTGTAGTGAGAGGGACGGGGTACAGTGTAGTGAGAGGGACAGGGTACAGTGTAGTGAGAGGGACAGGGTACAGTGTATAGTGAGAGGGACGGGGTACAGTGTAGTGAGGGGGACGGGGTACAGTGTAGTGAGAGGGACAGGGTACAGTGTATAGTGAGAGGGACGGGGTACAGTGTAGTGAGGGGGACGGGGTACAGTGTGTAGTGAGGGGGACGGGGTACAGTGTAGTGAGGGGGACGGGGTACAGTGTAGTGAGGGGGACGGGGTACAGTGTGTAGTGAGGGGGTCGGGGTACAGTGTGTAGTGAGCGGGACGGGGTACAGTGAGCGGGACGGGGTACAGTGTCGGGAGGGGGACGGGGTACAGTGTGCAGTGAGGGGGACGGGGTACAGTGTGTAGTGAGCGGGACGGGGTACAGTGTGCAGTGAGCGGGACGGGGTACAGTGTGTTGTGAGTGGGACGGGGTACAGTGTAGTGAGAGGGACGGGGTACAGTGTGTAGTGAGAGGGACGGGGTACAGTGTGCAGTGAGGGACGGGGTACAGTGTGTAGTGAGGGGGACGGGGTACAGTGTGTAGTGAGGGACGGGGTACAGTGTGTAGTGAGCGGGACGGGGTACAGTGTAGTGAGGGGGACGGGGTACAGTGTAGTGAGGGGGCCGGGGTACAGTGTGTAGTGAGCGGGACGGGGTACAGTGTGTAGTGAGCGGGACGGGGTACAGTGTAGTGAGGGGGACGGGGTACAGTGTGTAGTGAGGGGGACGGGGTACAGTGTGTAGTGAGGGGGACGGGATACAGTGTGTAGTGAGGGGGACTGGGGTACAGTGTGTAGTGAGCGGGACGGGGTACAGTGTGTAGTGAGGGGGACGGGGTACAGTGTGTAGTGAGCGGGACGGGGTACAGTGGAGTGAGAGGGACGGGGTACAGTGTGTAGTGAGAGGGACGGGGTACAGTGTGTAGTGAGGGGGATGGGGTACAGTGTGTAGTGAGGAAGACGGGGTACAGTGTGTAGTGAGGGGGACGGGGTACAGTGTGTAGTGAGAGGGACGGGGTACAGTGTGCAGTGAGGGGGACGGGGTACAGTGTAGTGAGAGGCACGGGGTACAGTGTGTAGTGAGAGGGACGGGGTACAGTGTAGTGAGAGGGACGGGGTACAGTGTGTAGTGAGGGGGACGGGGTACAGTGTGTAGTGAGGGGGACGGGGTACAATGTAGTGAGGGGGACGGGGTACAGTGTGTAGTGAGGGGGACGGGGTACAATGTAGTGAGGGGGACAGGGTACAGTGTGTAGTGAGAGGGACGGGGTACAGTGTGTAGTGAGAGGGACGGGGTACAGTGTGTAGTGAGAGGGACGGGCTACAGTGTGTAGTGAGAGGGACGGGGTACAGTGTGTAGTGAGAGGAACGGGGTACAGTGTAGTGAGGGGGACGGGGTACAGTGTGTAGTGAGGGGGACGGGGTACAGTGTATAGTGAGAGGGACGGGGTCCAGTGTAATGAGGGGGATGGGGTACAGTGTAGTGAGAGGGACGGGGTACAGTGTGCAGTGAGGGGGACGGGGTACAGTGTGTAGTGAGAGGGACGGGGTACAGTGTAGTGAGAGGGACGGGGTACAGTATGCAGTGAGAGGGACGGGGTACATCATGTAGTGAGAGGGACGGGGTACAGTGTGCAGTGAGGGGGACGGGGTACAGTGTGCAGTGAGGGGGATGGGGTACAGTGTGTAGTGAGAGGGACGGAGTAAAGTGTGTAGTGAGGGGGACGGGGTACAGTGCAGTGAGGGTTACGGGGTACAGTGTGCAGTGAGGGGGACGGGGTACAGTGTGCAGTGAGGGGGACGGGGTACAGTGTGCAGTGAGGGAGATGGGGTACAGAGTGTAGTGAGAGGGACGGGCTACAGTGTAGTGAGAGGGACGGGGTACAGTGTGCAGTGAATGGGACGGGGTAAAGTGTGCAGTGGGAGGGACGGGGTACAGTGTGCAGTGAGAGGGACGGGGTACAGTGTAGTGAGAGGGACGGGGTACAGTGTGTAGTGAGGGGGACAGGGTACAGTGTGCAGTGAGAGGGACGGGGTACAGTGTGTAGTGAGAGGGATGGGGTACAGTGTAGTGAGAGGGACGGGGTACAGTGTGTAGTGAGAGGGATGGGGTACAGTGTGTAGTGAGGGGGATGGGGTACACTGTAGTGAGGGGGACGGGGTACAGTGTGTAGTGAGGGGGACGGGGTACAGTGTGCAGCGAGGGGGACGGGGTACAGTGTGTCGTGAGAGGGACGGGGTGCAGTGTCGTGAGAGGGACGGGGTACAGTGTGCAGTGAGGGGGACGGGGTACAGTGTGTAGTGAGGGGGACGGGGTACAGTGTAGTGAGAGGGACGGGGTACAGTGTGCAGTGAGTGGGACGGGGTACAGTGTAGTGAGGGGGACGGGGTACAGTGTGTAGTGAGGGGGACGGGGTACAGTGTGTAGTGAGGGGGACGGGGTACAGTGTGTAGTGAGAGGGACGGGGTACAGTGTGTAGTGAGAGGGACGGGGTACAGTGCAGTGAGGGGGACGGGGTACAGTGTGTAGTGAGGGGGACGGGGTACAGTCGAGTGAGGGGGACGGGGTACAGTAGCGAGAGGGACGGGGTACAGTGTGTAGTGAGAGGGACGGGGTACAGTGTAGTGAGGGTGACGGGGTACAGTGTGTAGTGAGGGGGACGGGGTACAGTGTAGTGAGTGTGACGGGTACAGTGTGTAGTGAGGGGGACGGTGTACAGTGTGTAGTGAGGGGGACGGGGTACAGTGTAGTGAGAGGGACGGGGTACAGTGTGTAGTGAGGGGGACGGGGTACAGTGTGTAGCGAGGGGGACGGGGTACAGTGCGTAGCGAGGGGGACGGGGTACAGTGCGTAGCGAGGGGGACGGGGTACAGTGCGTAGCGAGGGGGACGGGGTACAGTGTGTAGCGAGGGGGACGGGGTACAGTGTGTAGCGAGGGGGACGGGGTACAGTGCGTAGTGGGGGACGGGGTACAGTGCGTAGTGGGGGAGGGGTACAGTGCGTAGTGGGGGACGGGGTACAGTGCGTAGTGGGGGACGGGGTACAGTGCGTAGTGGGGGACGGGGTACAGTGCAGTGAGGGGGACGGGGTACAGTGTTCAGTGAGGGGGACGGGGTACAGTGAGGGTGACGGGGTACAGTGTGTAGTGAGAGGGAAGGGGGACAGTGTAGTGAGGGGGACGGGATACAGTGTGTAGTGAGGGACGGGGTACAGTGTGTAGTGAGGGACGGGGTACAGTGTAGTGAGAGGGACGGGGTACAGTGTGTAGTGAGAGGGACGGGGTACAGTGTGTAGTGAGAGTGACGGGGTACAGTGTAGTGAGAGTGACTGGGTACAGTGTGCAGTGAGGGGGACGGGGTACAGTGTGCAGTGAGGGGGACGGGGTACAGTGTGTAGTGAGAGGGACGGGGTACAGTGTCATAGAACAGTACAGCACAGTACAGGCCCTTCGGCCCTCGATGTTGTGCCGAGCATTGTCCGAGACCAAGATCAAGCTATCACACTCCCTATCACTCTGGTGTGCTCCATGTGCTTATCCAATAACCGCTTGAAAGTTCCTAAAGTGTCCGACTCCACTATCACAGCAGGCAGTCCATTCCACACCCCAACCACTCTCTGAGTAAAGAATCTACCTCGGACATCCCTTCTATATCTCCCCCCATGCACCTTATAGTTATGCCCCCTTGTAACAGCTGCCTCTACCCGAGGAAATAGTCTCTGAACATCCACTCTATCTATCCCCCTCATCATCTTATAAACCTCTATTAAGTCGCCTCTCATCCTCCTCCGCTCTAAAGAGAAAAGCCCCAACTCCCTCAATCTTTCCTCATAAGACCTCCCCCCCCCAAACCAGGCAGCATCCTGGTAAATCTCCTTTGCACTCTTTCCAATGCTTCCACGTCCTTCCTATAGTGAGGTGACCAGAACTGCACACAATATTCCAAATGTGGTCTCACCAAGGTCCTGTACAGTTGCAGCATAACCTCACGGTTCTTAAACTCAAACCCTCTGTTAATAAACGCCAACACACCATAGGCCTTCTTTACTGCTCTATCCACTTGCGTGGCAACCTTCAGAGATCTGTGGATATGAACCCCCAGATCCCTCTGCTCCTCCACGTTCCTCAGAACCCTGCCGTTGACCCTGTAATCCTTATTCAAATTTGCCCTACCAAAATGAATCACCTCGCACTTATCAGGGTTAAATTCCATCTGCCATTTTTCGGCCCAGCTCTGCATCCTATCAATGTCTCTTTGCAGCCTACAACTGCCCTCCACCTCATCCACTACTCCACCAATCTTGGTGTCATCAGCAAATTTACTGATCCACCCTTCAGTCCCCTCCTCCAAGTCATTGATACAAATCACAAACAGCAGAGGACCCAGCACCGACCCCTGTGGCACACCGCTGGTAACTGGTCTCCAGTCCGAAAATGTTCCATCCACCACCACCCTCTGCCTTCTATGAGATAGCCAGTTACTTATCCAATCGGCCAAATTTCCCTCTATCCCACAACTCCTTACTTTCTTCATGAGACGACCATGGGGAACCTTATCAAACGCCTTACTAAAATCCATGCATACGACATCAACTGCTCTACCTTCATCTACACACTTAGTTACCTCCTCAAAGAATTCAATCAAATTTGTTAGGCAAGACTTACCCTTCACGAATCCGTGTTGACTATCCCTGATTAAGTTGCCCCTTTCCAAATGGTCATAAATCCTATCCCTCAGGACCTTTTCCATTATCTTACCAACCACCGAAGTAAGACTAACCGGCCTATAATTACCAGGGTCATTCCTATTTCCTTTCTTGAAGAGAGGAACAACATTCGCCACTCTCCAGTCCTCTGGCACCATCCCCGTGGACAGTGAGGACCCAAAGATCAAAGCCAGAGGCTCTGCAATCTCCTCCCAAAGAATCCTAGGATATATCCCATCTGGCCCAGGGGACTTATCGACCCTCAGGTTCTTCAAAATTGCTAAAACATCTTCCCTCAGAACATCTACCACCTCCAGCCTATCCACCTTTATCACACTCTCATCCTCAAGAACATGGCCCCTCTCCTCAGTGAACACTGACGAAAAGTATTCATCACCTCTCCTATCTCTTCTGACTCCATGCACAAGTTCCCACTACTGTCCTTGACCGGCCCTACCCTCACCCTGGTCATTCTTTTATTTCTCACATAAGAGTAAAAAGCCTTGGGGGTTTTTCTTGATCCGACCCGCCAAGGACTTCTCATGCCCCCTCCTAGCTCTCCTAAGCTCTTTTTTTAGCTCATTCCTTGCTACCTTGTACCCCTCAATCGACCCAACTGAACCTTGTTTTCTCATCCTAACATACGCTTCCTTTTTCCTCTTGACTAGACATTCAACCTCTTTTGTGAACCATGGTTCTCTCACTCGGCCATTTCCTCCCTGCCTGACAGGGACATACCTATCAAGGACACGCAGTAATTGCTCCATGAAAAAGCTCCACTTTTCGTTTGTGCCTTTCCCTGATAGTTTCTGTTCCCATCTTATACTCCCTAATTCTTGCCTAATCGCATCATAATTACCCCTCCCCCAATTATAAACCCTGCCCTGCCGTATGGCCCTATCCCTCTCCATTGCAATAGTGAAAGTTACCGAATTGTGGTCACTATCTCCAAAGTGCTCTCCCACATACAAATCAAACACTTGGCCCGGTTCATTACCCAGTACCAAATCCAACGTGGCCCCACCTCTTGTCGGCCTATCCACATATTGTGTCAGGAAACCTTCCTGCACACACTGTGCAAAAACTGTCCCATCCGAACTGTTTGACCTATAAAGGTTCCAATCAATATTTGGAAAGTTGAAGTCACCCATGACAACTACTCTGTGACCTCCACACCTATTCATAATCTGCTTTGCAATTTCTTCCTCCACATCTTTATTACTATTTGGGGGCCTGTAGAAAACTCCTAACAACGTGACCGCTCCTTTCCTATTTCTAACTTCAGCCCATATTACCTCAGACGGCAGATCCCCCTCGAACTGCCTTTCTGCCGCTGTAAAACTATCCTTGATTAACAATGCTACTCCTCCACCTTTCTTACCAACTTCCCTACTCTTACTGAAACATCAATACCCCGGAACTTCCAACAACCATTCCTGTCCCTGTTCTAACCATGTCTCCGTAATGGCCACCACATCGTAGTCCCAAGTACCAATCCACGCTCCAAGTTCTCCTACCTTATTCCGGATGCTCCTTGCATTGAAGTAGACACACTTCAAGCCATCTTCCTGTCTGCCGGTACATTCCTGCGACCTTGATACCCTCCTCAGTACCTCCCTACACTCACCACTGGGTGAGAGGGACGGGGTACAGTGTGTAGTGAGAGGGATGGGGTACAGTGTGTAGTGAGAGGGACGGGGTACAGTGTAGTGAGGGGGACGGGGTACAGTGTGTAGTGAGAGGGACGGGGTACAGTGTGTAGTGAGGGGGACGGGGTACAGTGTATAGTGAGAGGGACGGGGTACAGTGTAGTGAGGGGGACGGGGTACAGTGTAGTGAGGGGGACGGGGTACAGTGTGTAGTGAGAGGGACGGGGTACAGTGTGTAGTGAGGGGGACGGGGTACAGTGTATAGTGAGAGGGACGGGGTACAGTGTAGTGAGAGGGACGGGGTACAGTGTGTAGTGAGAGGGACGGGGTACAGTGTGCAGTGAGGGACGGGGTACAGTGTGTAGTGAGGGGGACGGGGTACAGTGTGTAGTGAGGGACGGGGTACAGTGTGTAGTGAGGGGGCCGGGGTACAGTGTGTAGTGAGCGGGACGGGGTACAGTGTGTAGTGAGCGGGACGGGGTACAGTGTAGTGAGGGGGACGGGGTACAGTGTGTAGTGAGGGGGACGGGATACAGTGTGTAGTGAGGGGGACGGGGTACAGTGTGTAGTGAGGGGGACTGGGGTACAGTGTGTAGTGAGCGGGACGGGATACAGTGTGTAGTGAGGGGGACGGGGTACAGTGGAGTGAGAGGGACGGGGTACAGTGTGTAGTGAGGGGGATGGGGTACAGTGTGTAGTGAGGGGGACGGGGTACAGTGTGTAGTGAGAGGGACGGGGTACAGTGTGCAGTGAGGGGGACGGGGTACAGTGTAGTGAGGGGGACGGGGTACAGTGTGTAGTGAGAGGGACAGGGTACAGTGTAGTGAGAGGGACGGGGTACAGTGTGTAGTGAGGGGGACGGGGTACAGTGTGTAGTGAGGGGGACGGGGTACAGTGTAGTGAGGGGGACGGGGTACAGTGTGTAGTGAGGGGGACGGGGTACAATGTAGTGAGGGGGACAGGGTACAGTGTGTAGTGAGAGGGACGGGGTACAGTGTGTAGTGAGAGGGACGGGGTACAGTGTGTAGTGAGAGGAACGGGGTACAGTGTAGTGAGGGGGACGGGGTACAGTGTGTAGTGAGGGGGACGGGGTACAGTGTATAGTGAGAGGGACGGGGTACAGTGTGTAGTGAGAGGGACGGGCTACAGTGTGTAGTGAGAGGGACGGGGTACAGTGTGTAGTGAGAGGAACGGGGTACAGTGTAGTGAGGGGGACGGGGTACAGTGTGTAGTGAGGGGGACGGGGTACAGTGTATAGTGAGAGGGACGGGGTACAGTGTAGTGAGAGGGACGGGGTCCAGTGTAATGAGGGGGACGGGGTACAGTGTAGTGAGAGGGACGGGGTACAGTGTGCAGTGAGGGGGACGGGGTACAGTGTGTAGTGAGAGGGACGGGGTACAGTGTAGTGAGAGGGACGGGGTACAGTATGCAGTGAGAGGGACGGGGTACATCATGTAGTGAGAGGGACGGGGTACAGTGTGCAGTGAGGGGGACGGGGTACAGTGTGCAGTGAGGGGGATGGGGTACAGTGTGTAGTGAGAGGGACGGAGTAAAGTGTGTAGTGAGGGGGACGGGGTACAGTGCAGTGAGGGTTACGGGCTACAGTGTAGTGAGAGGGACGGGGTACAGTGTGCAGTGAATGGGACGGGGTACAGTGTGCAGTGGGAGGGACGGGGTACAGTGTGCAGTGAGAGGGACGGGGTACAGTGTAGTGAGAGGGACGGGGTACAGTGTGTAGTGAGGGGGACGGGGTACAGTGTGCAGTGAGAGGGACGGGGTACAGTGTGTAGTGAGAGGGATGGGGTACAGTGTAGTGAGAGGGACGGGGTACAGTGTGTAGTGAGAGGGATGGGGTACAGTGTGTAGTGAGGGGGATGGGGTACACTGTAGTGAGGGGGACGGGGTACAGTGTGTAGTGAGGGGGACGGGGTACAGTGTGCAGCGAGGGGGACGGGGTACAGTGTGTCGTGAGAGGGACGGGGTGCAGTGTCGTGAGAGGGACGGGGTACAGTGTGCAGTGAGGGGGACGGGGTACAGTGTGTAGTGAGGGGGACGGGGTACAGTGTAGTGAGAGGGACGGGGTACAGTGTGCAGTGAGTGGGACGGGGTACAGTGTAGTGAGGGGGACGGGGTACAGTGTGTAGTGAGGGGGACGGGGTACAGTGTGTAGTGAGGGGGACGGGGTACAGTGTGTAGTGAGAGGGACGGGGTACAGTGTGTAGTGAGAGGGACGGGGTACAGTGTAGTGAGGGGGACGGGGTACAGTGTGTAGTGAGAGGGACGGGGTACAGTGTAGTGAGGGGGACGGGGTACAGTCTAGTGAGGGGGACGGGGTACAGTAGCGAGAGGGACGGGGTACAGTGTGTAGTGAGAGGGACGGGGTACAGTGTAGTGAGGGGGGCGGGGTACAGTGTGTAGTGAGGGGGACGGGGTACAGTGTAGTGAGTGTGACGGGTACAGTGTGTAGTGAGGGGGACGGTGTACAGTGTGTAGTGAGGGGGACGGGGTACAGTGTAGTGAGAGGGACGGGGTACAGTGTGTAGTGAGGGGGACGGGGTACAGTGTTTAGTGAGGGGGACGGGGTACAGTGTGTAGTGAGAGGGACAGGGTACAGTGTAGTGAGAGGGATGGGGTACAGTGTGTAGTGAGGGGGACGGGGTACAGTGTGTAGTGAGGGGGACGGGGTACAGTGTGCAGTGAGAGGGACGGTGTACAGTGTAGTGAGAGGGACGGGGTGCAGTGTAGTGAGAGGGACGGGGTGCAGTGTGTAGTGAGAGGGTCGGGGTACAGTGTAGTGAGAGGGACGGGGTACAGTGTAGTGAGAGGGACGGGGTACAGTGTGTAGTGAGGGGGACGGGGTACAGTGTGTAGTGAGGGGGACGGGGTACATTGTAGTGAGAGGGACGGGGTACATTGTGTAGGGAGATGGACGGGGTACAGTGTAGTGAGGGGGACGGGGTACAATGTGTATTGAGGGGGATGGGGTACAGTGCAGTGAGGGGGAGGGGTACAGTGTGTAGTGAAGGGGACGGGGTACAGTGTGTATTGAGGGGGATGGGGTACAGTGTAGTGAGGGGGACGGGGTACAGTGTAGTGAG